>JACEEU010001145.1:0-13359 GCA_016630915.1 Callionymus lyra
ACACTCACACACACGGCTCAGGCACGCACACACACACACACACGGCCCGGGCAGCGCACGCACACACACACACACACACACACACACACACACACTCACACACACACACACACACACACACACACACACACACACACTCACACACACACACACACACACACACACACACACACACACTCACACACACTCACACACACTCACCACACACTCACACACACACTCACACACACACTCACCCCACATGGTACTGATAAACGCCCGTCACCAGGTTCTGAGAGGTTCTCTTCTTGGGGGAAGATTCTGTTGACATCTCTGAGTCCAGGTTAGATTGTTCCTGTCATGAGGACATGAGGTCAGGAGCTGAAGGTCCAGGAGGACCAGAGAGTCTTCAGCAGGAGATGAAGACAAGTGTGTCTCGTCCTCCTCGTCCTGCAGCAGCTGCAGACTCAGTGTTTCTGTGTGTTCAGCAGCTCCAGTGTGTGTGTGTGTGTGAGTGTGTGTGTGTGAGAGTGTGTGTGTGTGTTCCAACCTCAGCATCAATCTGTCCTGCTCTCTCTCTCTCTCTCTCTCTCTCTCTCTCTCTCTCTCTCTCTCTCCCCCTCTCTCTCTCTCCTGCGGGTACATTACACTTCCCTCCATCAGCCAATCAGAGCTGTGGGAATGTGTGATGTCACAGCAGCAGTGCAGGAGTGTCTCACTCACTCACTCACTCACTCACTCACTCCTCTCACTCACTCACTCACTCACTCACTCACTCACTCCACTCACTCACTCCTCCTCCTCACTCACTCACTCACTCCACTCACTCACTCACTCACTCACACTCACTCACTCCTCACACTCACTCACTCGCTCACCCACACTCACTCACTCACCCACTCACTCACTCACTCACACACTCACACTCACTCACTCACTCGCTCACTCGCACACTCACTCGCTCCACTCGCTCACTTTCGCACCTCACTCGCCCCACTCACAAACTCGCTCCACTCACCTCCGCTCACTCCTCACTCACTCACTCACTCCCTCCTCACTCACTCCCACTCACTCACTCACTCACTCACTCACTCACACCTCACTCACTCCACTCACTCCAACTGCGCAACAAGCA
This sequence comes from Callionymus lyra, assembly GCA_016630915.1. Lineage (NCBI taxonomy): Eukaryota > Metazoa > Chordata > Actinopteri > Syngnathiformes > Callionymidae > Callionymus > Callionymus lyra. The sequence goes on from JACEEU010001145.1 coordinate 1,115, forward strand.
AAAACCAAAACCGAAGAAAACAAAACCAAAACCAAAGCCAAAAGCAGCCAACAACCACAAACGACAAAAGCCGCAAAGCCACAAAACCAACCGCAAAAGCAGCCAAAAAGCAAAGCCGCATCACAGCTGCCAGACTGCAGCCCAAACTGCAACCAAAACTGCAAACAAAGCCAAGACCACAGCTGCATCTAAGTCCCAACCGCAACCCGAAATGGAAACCGCAACCACAGCTGCACCTCAACCGCAACTCCAACCAAAACCGCAAAGCAACCACAACCGAAAAGCAACCAAAATGGAAACCGCAACCCAAACTGCAACCCAAACTGCAACCAAAACCGCAAACAAAACCAAAACCACAGCTGCATCTAAGTCCCAACCGCAACCGCACCGCAACCGAAATGGAAACCGCAACCACAGCTGCACCTCGACCGCAACTCCAACCAAAACCGCAAAAGCAACCACAACCGCAAAAGCAACCAAAATGGAAACCGCAACCGCAACCACAGCTGCACCTCAATCTCAACCCAAAACCAAAACCAAAACCGAAAAACAAAGCCAAACCGCAAAAGCAACCAAAACCGCAACCACAGCTGCACCTTAACTGCAACCGCAACCGCAAAACAACCCAAACTGCAACCAAAACTGCAACCAAAACCGCAAACAAAGACCACAGCTGCACCTAAGTCCCAACCGCAACCGCACCGAAATGGAAGCCGCAACCACAGCTGCACCTCAACTGCAACCAAAACCGCAAACAAAACCGAGAAAACAAAACCAAAACCGCAACCGCAACCACAGCTGCACCTCAACTGCAGCCGCAAAAGCAACCGTAACCGCAAAGGCAACCAAAATGGAAACCGCTAACCGCAGCCAAACCCCAAAAACCCCACCCAACCCCCCCCACCACCCCCCCCCCCCAACCCCCCCCCCCCCCCCCCCCCCCCCCCCAAACTGCAACGACCACAACCAAAACCACAACAAACCTCACCAGCAAATACAAATCTAACCTACAAAGAAGACGCAGCAGCAGATTAACTGATGCAAGTTCATCGACAGATAACATGGTGTGTGTGTGTGTGAAAAACAAAGAATACAAACAAAAGGAAACACAACAACACACTGTGTGTCCGTCCAACAACAGTGTGTTGAGAAGAGAGTCTCAAATGAAAGACAACCTGGAACGACTACAATGCAGCTCAGGAACAATGGAACACAAGTTGAACGACTTGTCATTGTGTGACTTTACTGGAGCTCTTGAGGTGTGCGAGCAGATCCTGGAAACAACACAAATACTCTCAGTGTGAGTCTGGCAGTGTGTCCTGCTGGCCGGAGACTCTCCTTGGAAGATTCTCAGAGCCGCGAGCATCAAAGATTCATCCTTCCTGTGATTCTTTTGTTCAGAGTAAGAGATTTTAATTATGGAAGTCATCAATCAGCAGCTGTCATCTGTCGGATGATCATCTCCAGCTTCAGCAGGATCATCATCAGTACCATGGAGAACCAGAGCCAGTATTATAGATGTTTATCTACACCATTACTCACTGCTCCTCACCGTGGTGGAGTCACCACTGCAGACCTGAAAGAACATTCATGAAAACATTCATGAAAACATTCATGAAAACATTCATGAAAACATTCATGAAAACATTCATGAAAACATTCATAAAAACATTCATGAAAACATTCATGAAAACATTCATGAAAACATTCATGAAAACATTCATGAAAACATTCATAAAAACATTCATGAAAACATTCATGAAAACATTCATGAAAACATTCATAAAAACATTCATAAAAACATTCAAGAAAACATTCACGAAAACATTCATGAAAACATTCATGAAAACGTTCATGAAAACATTCATGAAAACAATCATAAAAACATTCATGAAAACATTCATGAAAACATTCATGAAAACAATCATGAAAACATTCATGAAAACATTCATGAAAACATTCATGAAAACATTCATAAAAACATTCATGAAAACATTCATGAAAACAATCATAAAAACATTCATGAAAACATTCATGAAAACATTCATGAAAACAATCATAAAAACATTCATGAAAACATTCATGAAAACATTCATGAAAACATTCATAAAAACATTCATGAAAACATTCATGAAAACATTCATGAAAACATTCATAAAAACAATCATAAAAACATTCAAGAAAACATTCACGAAAACATTCATGAAAACATTCATAAAAACATTCATAAAAACATTCAAGAAAACATTCACGAAAACATTCATGAAAACATTCATGAAAACGTTCATGAAAACATTCATGAAAACAATCATAAAAACATTCATGAAAACATTCATGAAAACATTCATGAAAACATTCAAGAAAACATTCATAAAAACATTCATAAAAACATTCAAGAAAACATTCACGAAAACATTCATGAAAACATTCATGAAAACATTCATGAAAACATTCATAAAAACATTCATGAAAACATTCATGAAAAACATTCATGAAAACATTCATGAAAACATTCATGAAAACATTCATGAAAACATTCATGAAAACATTCATGAAAACATTCATGAAAACATTCATAAAAACATTCATGAAAACATTCATGAAAACATTCATGAAAACGTTCATGAAAACATTCATGAAACTTCAGAAAACATTCATGAAAACATTCATGAAAACATTCATGAAAACATTCATGAAAACATTCATGAAAACATTCATGAAAACATTCATGAAAACATTCATGAAAACATTCATGAAAACATTCATGAAAACATTCATTGAAAACATTCATAAAAACATTCATGAAAACATTCATGAAAACTTCAAAAAACATTCATGAAAACATTCATAAAAACATTCATGAAAACATTCATAAAAACATTCATGAAAACATTCATAAAAACATCATGAAAACATTCATGAAAACATTCATGAAAACATTCATGAAAACATTCATGAAAACATTCAAAACATTCATAAAAACATTCATGAAAACATTCATGAAAACATTCATAAAAAAATTCAAAACATTCATGAAAACATTCATGAAAACATTCATGAAAACATTCATGAAAACATTCATGAAAACATTCATGAAAACATTCATGAAAACATTCATGAAAACATTCATGAAAACATTCATGAAAACATTCATGAAAACATTCATGAAAACATTCATAAAAACATTCATGAAAACATTCATGAAAACATTCATAAAAACATTCATGAAAACATTCATAAAAACATTCATGAAAAACATTCATGAAAACATTCATGAAAACATTCATGAAAACATTCATGAAAACATTCATGAAAAACATTCATAAAAACATTCATAAAAACATTCATAAAAACATTCATGAAAACATTCATTAAAACATTCATAAAAACATTCATGAAAACATTCATAAAAACATTCATGAAAACATAAAAACATTCATGAAAACATTCAAGAAAACATTCACGAAAACATTCATGAAAACATTCATGAAAACATTCATAAAAACATTCATGAAAACATTCATGAAAACATTCATGAAAACATTCATGAAAACATTCATGAAAACATTCATGAAAACATTCATGAAAACATTCATAAAAACATTCATGAAAACATTCATGAAAAATCATAACCCATTCATAAAAACATTCATGAAAACATTCATAAAAACATTCATAAAAAAACATTCATAAACAAAACATTCATGAAAAACATTCATGAAAACATTCATGAAAACATTCATGAAAACATTCATAAAAACATTCATGAAAACATTCATGAAAACATTCATGAAAACATTCATGAAAACATTCATGAAAACATTCATAAAAACATTCATGAAAACATTCATGAAAACATTCATAAAAACATTCATGAAAACATTCATGAAAACATTCATGAAAACATTCATGAAAAACATTCATGAAAACATTCATGAAAACATTCATGAAAACATTCATGAAAACATTCATAAAAACATTCATGAAAACATTCATAGGAAAACATTCATGAAAACATTCATGAAAACATTCATGAAAACATTCATGAAAACATTCATGAAAACATTCATAAAAACATTCATAAAAACATTCATGAAAACATTCATGAAAACATTCATGAAAACATTCATGAAAACATTCATGAAAACATTCATAAAAACATTCATGAAAACATTCATAAAAACATTCATAAAAACATTCATGAAAACAATCATTAAAAACATAAAAACATTCATGAAAACATTCATGAAAACATTCATGAAAACATTCATGAAAACATTCATGAAAACATTCATGAAAACATTCATGAAAACATTCAAGAAAACATTCATGAAAACATTCATAAAAACATTCATGAAAACATTCATGAAAACATTCATGAAAACATTCATGAAAACATTCATGAAAACATTCATGAAAACATTCATAAAAACATTCATGAAAACATTCATGAAAACATTCATAAAAACATTCATGAAAACATTCATGAAAACATTCATAAAAACATTCATGAAAACATTCATGAAAACATTCATGAAAACATTCATGAAAACATTCATGAAAACATTCATAGAAAACATTCATGAAAACATCATGAAAACATCAAAAAACATGAAAACATTCATGAAAACATTCATGAAAACATTCATGAAAACATTCATGAAAACATTCATGAAAAACATTCATGAAAACATTCATGAAAACATTCATAAAAACATTCATGAAAACATTCATGAAAACATTCATGAAAACATTCATGAAAACGAAAACATTCATGAAAACATTCATGAAAACATTCATGAAAACATTCATGAAAACATTCATAAAAACATTCATGAAAACATTCATGAAAACATTCATAAAAACATTCATGAAAACATTCATGAAAAAACATTCATGAAAAATTCCATTCATGAAAACAATCATAAAAACATTCATGAAAACATTCATGAAAACATTCATAAAAACATTCATGAAAACATTCATGAAAACATTCATGAAAACATTCATGAAAACATTCATGAAAACATTCATAAAAACATTCATGAAAACATTCATAAAAACATTCATGAAAACATTCATGAAAACATTCATGAAAACATTCATGAAAACATTCATGAAAACATTCATGAAAACATTCATGAAAACATTCATGAAAAACATTCATGAAAAACACATTCATGAAAACATTCATGAAAACATTCATGAAAACATTCATGAAAACATTCATGAAAACATTCATGAAAACATTCATGAAAACATTCATGAAAACATTCATGAAAACATTCATGAAAACATTCATGAAAACATTCATGAAAACATTCATAAAAACATTCATGAAAACATTCATGAAAACATTCATAAAAACATTAATAAAAAACATTCATGAAAACATTCATAAAAACATTCATGAAAACATTCATGAAAACATTACATGAAAACATTCATGAAAACATTCATGAAAACATTCATTCATGAAAACATTCATGAAAACATTCATGAAAACATTCATAAGAAAACATTCATAGAAAACATTCATAAAAACATTCATGAAAACATTCATGAAAACATTCATGAAAAACATTCATAAAAACATTCATGAAAACATTCATGAAAACATTCATGAAAACAATCCATGAAAACATTCATGAAAACATTCATGAAAACATTCATAAAACTAAAACATTCATGAAAACATTCATGAAAACATTCATAAAAACATTCATGAAAACATTCATGAAAACATTCATGAAAACATTCATAAAAAACATTCATGAAAACATTCATAAAAACATTCATGAAAACATTCATGAAAACATTCATAAAAACATTCATGAAAACATTCACAAAAACATTCATAAAAAACATTCATGAAAACATTCATAAAAACATTCATGAAAACATTCATAAAAACATTCATAAAAACATTCATAAAAACATTCATGAAAACATTCATAAAAACATTCATGAAAACATTTATGAAAACATTCATGAAAACATTCATAAAAACATTCATGAAAACATTCATGAAAACATTCATAAAAACATTAATAAAAAACATTCATGAAAACATTCATAAAAACACAGCTCAAGGTCACAGCTCGAGGTCACAGCTCAAGGTCACAGACCAGGACCTGGTCAACCCTCACCTGGTTGAACTAATCCAAACGTGGCCTTGACTCTCAGCCAGACGTGGATCAAGGAAACATTCAGAAGAACGTGTGACGTGTCCTCAGACGGTCAAGAGGTGGCGCTAGAGAGAAGATCTCAGATGGTGAGCAGCGATCACGAGCAGACGCATCGTCTTCAGAAAGATAACCGCGGGATACGATCAGAAGAAGATGGCGAGCGCGATGAGAAGAGGGAGCAGGTGTGCAAACACACACTAAAACCTGGAGTCTCTATTATCTGAGCAGGAAAACCAACAGAGCTGGAGGCTCAGGACCTCTGGAGACACGGAGACACACAAGCTCAGCTGCTGTGGATCCATAGGAAGCCTCTGGCAGAAGAACATCCTAGCAGATCCTCTGTGAGGGTGAGAAGGTCGGATGGGGGTCAGCGCTCTGAGAACACAGGTACGTCTGCGGGCGTGGAGTACTAGGAGTACCAGGAGTACCAGGAGTACCAGGAGTACCAGGAGTACCCTGAAGACCCGGAGGACCCCGAGGACCCGGAGGAGCACAGGAACTGCCTTTTTGCAGCTATTAGAGGAAAAAGAAAAGATCTCCTTCAGGGAAGTCTAGTCTTTTATTCTAATGAAGAACGAGCAGCAGGAGGAGACAGAGCGCCTCCTAGTGGACACTGATATAATACTGTATAAATAATACACGCCTGCTCTTCCTCATGACTGGCAGTGACAACCATCAGTGAGACAAAGAGACGCGTTTGAATCTTGTGTTGAAGACAAAAGAAACTATTGTGAGGATAGAAACACGCAAAACAACCAGAGACAAATATAAATGATTTCATGAAAACATTCATGAAAACATTCATGAAAACATTCATGAAAACATTCATGAAAACATTCATAAAATCATTCATGAAAACATAAAAACATTCATGAAAACATTCATAAAAACATTCATGAAAACATAAAAACATTCATGAAAACATTCTTGAAAACATTCATAAAAACATTCATGAAAACATAAAAACATTCATGAAAACATTCATGAAAACATTCATGAAAACATTCATGAAAACATTCATGAAAACATTCATGAAATCATTCATGAAAACATTCATAAAAACATTCATGAAAACATAAAAACATTCATGAAAACATTCATGAAAACATTCATGAAAACATTCATGAAAACAAAAAAACATTCATGAAAACATTCATGAAAACATTCATGAAAACATTCACGAAAACATTCATGAAAACATTCATAAAAATATTAATGAAAACATTCATGAAAACATTCATAAAAACATTCATAAAAACATTCATGAAAACATTCATGAAAACATTCATAAAAACATTCATAAAAACATAAAAACATTCATGAAAACATTCATGAAAACATTCATGAAAACATTCATGAAAACATTCATAAAAACATTCATGAAAACATTCATGAAAACATTCATAAAAACATTCATGAAAACATAAAAACATTCATGAAAACATTCATGAAAACATTCATAAAAACATTCATGAAAACATAAAAACATTCATGAAAACATAAAAACATTCATGAAAACATTCATGAAAACATTCATGAAAACATTCATGAAAACATTCATGAAAACATTCATAAAAATATTAATGAAAACATTCATGAAAACATTCATGAAAACATTCATGAAAACATTCATGAAAACATTCATGAAAACATTCATAAAAATATTAATGAAAACATTCATGAAAACATTCATAAAAACATTCATAAAAACATTCATGAAAACATTCATGAAAACATTCATAAAAACATTCATGAAAACATTCATGAAAACATTCATGAAAACATTCATGAAAACATTCATAAAAAATAATGAAAACATTCATGAAAACATTCATGAAAACATTCATAAAAACATTCATAAAAACATTCATAAAAACATTCATGAAAACATTCATAAAAACATTCATGAAAACATTCATAAAAATATTAATGAAAACATTCATAAAAACATTCATAAAAACATTCATGAAAACATTCATGAAAACATTCATAAAAACATTCATGAAAACATTCATGAAAACAATCATAAAAACATTCATGAAAACATTCATGAAAACATTCATGAAAACATTCATGAAAATATTAATGAAAACATTCATGAAAACATTCATAAAAACATTCATAAAAACATTCATGAAAACATTCATGAAAACATTCATAAAAACATTCATGAAAACATTCATGAAAACAATCATAAAAACATTCATGAAAACATTCATGAAAACATTCATGAAAACATTCATGAAAACATTCATAAAAACGTTCATAAAAACATTCATGAAAACATTCATGAAAACATTCATAAAAACATTCATGAAAACATTCATGAAAACATTCATGAAAACATTCATGAAAACATTCATAAAAAATAATGAAAACATTCATGTAAACATTCATGAAAACATTCATGAAAACATTAATGAAAACATTCAAGAAAACATTCATGAAAACATTCATGAAAACAGTCATAAAAACATTCATGAAAACATTCATGAAAACATTCATGAAAACATTCATGAAAACATTCATGAAAACATTCATAAAAATATTAATGAAAACATTCATGAAAACATTCATGAAAACATTCATGAAAACATTCATGAAAACATTCAAGAAAACATTCATGAAAACATTCATGAAAACATTCAAGAAAACATTCATGAAAACATTCATGAAAACATTCATAAAAACATTCATGAAAACATTCAAGAAAACATTCATGAAAACCTTCATGAAAACATTCATAAAAACATTCATGAAAATATTAAAGAAAACATTCATGAAAACATTCATAAAAACATTCATGAAAACATTCAAGAAAACATTCATAAAATATTCATGAAAACATTCATAAAAACATTCATGAAAACATTCATAAAAACATTCATAAAAACATTCATGAAAACATTCAAGAAAACATTCATGAAAACATTCAAGAAAACATTCATAAAAACATTCATAAAAACATTCATGAAAACATTCATGAAAACATTCATGAAAACATTCAAGAAAACATTCATGAAAACATTCATGAAAACATTCATGAAAACATTCATGAAAACATTCATAAAAACATTCATGAAAACATTCATGAAAACATTCATGAAAACATTCATAAAAACATTCATGAAAACATTCATGAAAACATTCATAAAAACATTCATGAAAACATTCATAAAAACATTCATGAAAACATTCATGAAAACATTCATGAAAACATTCATGAAAACATTCATGAAAACATTCATACAAATATTAATGAAAACATTCAAGAAAACATTCATGAAAACATTCATAAAAACATTCATGAAAACATTCATGAAAACATTCATACAAATATTAATGAAAACATTCAAGAAAGCAGTCATGAAAACAGTCATGAAAACAGTCATGAAAACATTCATGAAAACATTCATGAAAATATTCAAGAAAACATTCATGAAAACATTCATAAAAACATTAATGAAAACATTCAAGAAAACATTCATGAAAACATTCATGAAAACAGTCATAAAAACATTCATGAAAACATTCATGAAAACATTCATGAAAACATTCATGAAAACATTCATGAAAACATTCATGAAAACATTCATAAAAATATTAATGAAAACATTCATGAAAACATTCATGAAAACATTCATGAAAACATTCATGAAAACATTCATGAAAACATTCAAGAAAACATTCATGAAAACATTCATGAAAACATTCACGAAAACATTCATGAAAACATTCATGAAAACATTCATAAAAACATTCATGAAAACATTCAAGAAAACATTCATGAAAACATTCATGAAAACATTCATAAAAACATTCATGAAAATATTAAAGAAAACATTCATGAAAACATTCATAAAAACATTCATGAAAACATTCAAGAAAACATTCATAAAATATTCATGAAAACATTCATAAAAACATTCATGAAAACATTCATAAAAACATTCATAAAAACATTCATGAAAACATTCAAGAAAACATTCATGAAAACATTCAAGAAAACATTCATAAAAACATTCATAAAAACATTCATGAAAACATTCATGAAAACATTCATGAAAACATTCAAGAAAACATTCATGAAAACATTCATGAAAACATTCATGAAAACATTCATGAAAACATTCATAAAAACATTCATAAAAACATTCATGAAAACATTCATAAAAACATTCATGAAAACATTCATGAAAACATTCATGAAAACATTCATGAAAACATTCATGAAAACATTCATAAAAACATTCATGAAAACATTCATAAAAACATTCATGAAAACATTCATGAAAACATTCATGAAAACATTCATAAAAACATTCATGAAAACATTCATGAAAACATTCATGAAAACATTCATAAAAACATTCATGAAAACATTCATGAAAACATTCATAAAAACATTCATGAAAACATTCATGAAAACATTCATAAAAACATTCATGAAAACATTCATAAAAACATTCATGAAAACATTCATAAAAACATTAATGAAAACATTCATAAAAACATTCATGAAAATATTCATGAAAACATTCATGAAAACATTCATGAAAACATTCATAAAAACATTCATGAAAACATAAAAACATTCATGAAAACATTCATGAAAACATTCATAAAAACATTCATGAAAACATAAAAACATTCATGAAAACATTCATGAAAACATTCATAAAAACATTCATGAAAACATTCATGAAAGCATTCATGAAAACATTCATGAAAACATTCATGAAAACATTCATGAAAACATTCATGAAAACATTCATGAAAACATTCATGAAAACATTCATAAAAACATTCATGAAAACATTCATGAAAACATTCATGAAAACATTCATGAAAACATTCATGAAAACATTCATAAAAACATTCATGAAAACATTCATGAAACCAGCCATAAAACCCTCCTTGAAAAATAAAAACATTCATGAAAACATTCATGAAAACATTCATAAAAACATTCATGAAAACATTCATGAAAACATTCATAAAAACATTCATGAAAACATAAAAACATTCATGAAAACATTCATAAAAACATTCATGAAAACATTCATGAAAACATTCATGAAAACATTCATGAAAACATTCATAAAAACATTCATGAAAAAATAATGAAAACATTCATAAAAATATTAATGAAAACATTCATTAAAAACATAGTCACAAACACAACAACACACACACACACTGATGATACAATAGAGTCGCACACCATCACAACAACAACACACACACTGATGATACAATGAGGGTCACACATCACAACAACACACACACACTGATGATACAATAGGAGGTCACACATCACAACAACACACACACACTGATGATACAATGAGAGTCACACATCACAACAACGGACACACACACTGATGATACAATGGGAGTCACACATCCACAACAAAACACACACTGATGATACAATGGGGGTCACACATCGCACAACAACACACACACACTGATGATACAATAGGAGTCACACATCCACAACAACACACCAACACACTGATGATACAATGGGGGTCACACATCACAACAGCAAAGCACACACACTGATGATACAATGGGGGTCACACATCCACAACAAACACACACACACTGATGATACAATAGAGGTCACACATCCACAACAACACACACACACTGATGATACAATGGGAGTCACACATCGCAACAACGACACACACACTGATGATACAATGGGGGAGTACACATCACACACACACACACACACTGATGATACAATGAGGAAGTCACACATCCACAACAACAACACACACTGATGATACAATGGGAGTCACACATCCACAACAACACACACACACGTGATGGATAGAATGGGAGGCACACATCACGACACACACACACACTGATGGATACAATGGGAGTCACACATCCACAACAACACACACACACTGATGATACAATAGAGGTCACACATCCACAACAACACACACACACTGATGATACAATGGGGGTCACACATCCACAACAACACACACACACACTGATGATACAATAGAGTCACACATCCACAACAACACA
>JACEEU010001146.1:0-36154 GCA_016630915.1 Callionymus lyra
TCAGTCTGAGAACATCAGTTTGAGACAATATTTCAGGTTAAACATAACTTTTGAAAACAGCTTCGAATAAGTGTTTCTCTTGTTTATTTCAGATGCAAATTGATATATATAGCTATATAAACCCTTTATTTGATGTTTGAAAACTGCTATTCAGAGCTCCAGCAGAATCTTGGAAAACGTCATTCTCTCAGTCTGAGAACATCAGTTTGAGACAATATTTCAGGTTAAACATAACTTTTGAAAACAGCTTCGAATAAATGTTTCTCTTGTTTATTTCAGATGCAAATTGATATATATAGCTATATAAACCCTTTATTTGATGTTTGAAAAACTCTTTTTCAAACCCCCAGGAACATTTTAAAAAAAAACTCCCCTTTTTGGGGGAACATCAGTTTGAGACAATATTTCAGGTTAAACATAACTTTTGAAAACAGCTTCGAATAAGTGTTTCTCTTGTTTATTTCAGATGCAAATTGATATATATAGCTATATAAACCCTTTATTTGATGTTTGAAAACTGCTATTCAGAGCTCCAGCAGAATCTTGGAAAACGTCATTCTCTCAGTCTGAGAACATCAGTTTGAGACAGTATTTCATGTTAAACATAACTTTTGAAAACAGCTTCGAATAAGTGTTTCTCTTGTTTATTTCAGATGCAAATTGATATATATAGCTATATAAACCCTTTATTTGATGTTTGAAAACTGCTATTCAGAGCTCCAGCAGAATCTTGGAAAACGTCATTCTCTCAGTCTGAGAAGATCAGTTTGAGACAATATTTCAGGTTAAACATAACTTTTGAAAACAGCTTCGAATAAGTGTTTCTCTTGTTTATTTCAGATGCAAATTGTTATATATAGCTATATAAACCCTTTATTTGATGTTTGAAAACTGCTATTCAGAGCTCCAGCAGAATCTTAGAAAACGTCATTCTCTCAGTCTGAGAACATCAGTTTGAGACAATATTTCAGGTTAAACATAACTTTTGAAAACAGCTTCGAATAAGTGTTTCTCTTGTTTATTTCAGATGCAAATTGATATATATAGCTATATAAACCCTTTATTTGATGTTTGAAAACTGCTATTCAGAGCTCCAGCAGAATCTTGGAAAACGTCATTCTCTCAGTCTGAGAACATCAGTTTGAGACAATATTTCAGGTTAAACATAACTTTTGAAAACAGCTTCGAATAAGTGTTTCTCTTGTTTATTTCAGATGCAAATTGATATATATAGCTATATAAACCCTTTATTTGATGTTTGAAAACTGCTATTCAGAGCTTCAGCAGAATCTTGGAAAACGTCATTCTCTCAGCCTGAGAAGATCAGTTTGAGACAATATTTCAGGTTAAACATAACTTTTGAAAACAGCTTCGAATAAATGTTTCTCTTGTTTATTTCAGATGCAAATTGTTATATATAGCTATATAAACCCTTTATTTGATGTTTGAAAACTGCTATTCAGAGCTCCAGCAGAATCTTAGAAAACGTCATTCTCTCGGTCTGAGAACATCAGTTTGAGACAATATTTCAGGTTAAACATAACTTTTGAAAACAGCTTCGAATAAGTGTTTCTCTTGTTTATTTCAGATGCAAATTGATATATATAGCTATATAAACCCTTTATTTGATGTTTGAAAACTGCTATTCAGAGCTCCAGCAGAATCTTGGAAAACGTCATTCTCTCGGTCTGAGAACATCAGTTTGAGACAATATTTCAGGTTAAACATAACTTTTGAAAACAGCTTCGAATAAGTGTTTTCTCTTGTTTATTTCAGATGCAAATTGATATATATAGCTATATAAACCCTTTATTTGATGTTTGAAAACTGCTATTCAGAGCTCCAGCAGAATCTTAAAAAAAGGTCATTCTCTCAGTCTGAGAACATCAGTTTGAGACAATGTTTCAGGTTAAACATAACTTTTGAAAACAGCTTCGAATAAGTGTTTCTCTTGTTTATTTCAGATGCAAATTGATATATATAGCTATATAAACCCTTTATTTGATGTTTGAAAACTGCTATTCAGAGCTTCAGCAGAATCTTGGAAAACGTCATTCTCTCAGTCTGAGAACATCAGTTTGAGACAATATTTCAGGTTAAACATAACTTTTGAAAACAGCTTCGAATAAGTGTTTCTCTTGTTTATTTCAGATGCAAATTGATATATATAGCTATATAAACCCTTTATTTGATGTTTGAAAACTGCTATTCAGAGCTCCAGCAGAATCTTAGAAAACGTCATTCTCTCGGTCTGAGAACATCAGTTTGAGACAATATTTCAGGTTAAACATAACTTTTGAAAACAGCTTCGAATAAGTGTTTCTCTTGTTTATTTCAGATGCAAATTGATATATATAGCTATATAAACCCTTTATTTGATGTTTGAAAACTGCTATTCAGAGCTCCAGCAGAATCTTGGAAAACGTCATTCTCTCAGTCTGAGAACATCAGTTTGAGACAATATTTCAGGTTAAACATAACTTTTGAAAACAGCTTCGAATAAGTGTTTCTCTTGTTTATTTCAGATGCAAATTGATATATATAGCTATATAAACCCTTTATTTGATGTTTGAAAACTGCTATTCAGAGCTCCAGCAGAATCTTGGAAAACGTCATTCTCTCAGTCTGAGAACATCAGTTTGAGACAATATTTCAGGTTAAACATAACTTTTGAAAACAGCTTCGAATAAGTGTTTCTCTTGTTTATTTCAGATGCAAATTGTTATATATAGCTATATAAACCCTTTATTTGATGTTTGAAAACTGCTATTCAGAGCTCCAGCAGAATCTTGGAAAACGTCATTCTCTCAGTCTGAGAACATCAGTTTGAGACAATATTTCAGGTTAAACATAACTTTTGAAAACAGCTTCGAATAAGTGTTTCTCTTGTTTTATTTCAGATGCAAATTGATATATATAGCTATATAAACCCTTTATTTGATGTTTGAAAACTGCTATTCAGAGCTCCAGCAGAATCTTGGAAAACGTCATTCTCTCAGTCTGAGAACATCAGTTTGAGACAATATTTCAGGTTAAACATAACTTTTGAAAACAGCTTCGAATAAGTGTTTCTCTTGTTTATTTCAGATGCAAATTGATATATATAGCTATATAAACCCTTTATTTGATGTTTGAAAACTGCTATTCAGAGCTCCAGCAGAATCTTAGAAAACGTCATTCTCTCGGTCTGAGAACATCAGTTTGAGACAATATTTCAGGTTAAACATAACTTTTGAAAACAGCTTCGAATAAGTGTTTCTCTTGTTTATTTCAGATGCAAATTGATATATATAGCTATATAAACCCTTTATTTGATGTTTTAAAACTGTTATTCAGAGCTCCAGCAGAATCTTGGAAAACGTCATTCTCTCAGTCTGAGAACATCAGTTTGAGACAATATTTCAGGTTAAACATAACTTTTGAAAACAGCTTCGAATAAATGTTTCTCTTGTTTATTTCAGATGCAAATTGATATATATAGCTATATAAACCCTTTATTTGATGTTTGAAAACTGCTATTCAGAGCTCCAGCAGAATCTTGGAAAACGTCATTCTCTCAGTCTGAGAACATCGGTTTGAGACAATATTTCAGGTTAAACAACTTTTGAAACGCTGATAAGTGTTTCTCGTTTCAGAGGGCAAATTGATATATATAGCTATATAAACCCTTTTTTTGATTTTTTTAAATTTCTTTTTAGAGCCTCCAAAGAATTTTTAAAAAATAATTTTTTGGGGGGTCTCAGTCTGTGAAGATCAGTTTGAGACAATATTTCAGGTTAAACATAACTTTTGAAAACAGCTTCGAATAAATGTTTCTCTTGTTTATTTCAGATGCAAATTGTTATATATAGCTATATAAACCCTTTATTTGATGTTTGAAAACTGCTATTCAGAGCTCCAGCAGAATCTTAGAAAACGTCATTCTCTCGGTCTGAGAACATCAGTTTGAGACAATATTTCAGGTTAAACATAACTTTTGAAAACAGCTTCGAATAAGTGTTTCTCTTGTTTTATTTCAGATGCAAATTGATATATATAGCTATATAAACCCTTTATTTGATGTTTGAAAACTGCTATTCAGAGCTCCAGCAGAATCTTGGAAAACGTCATTCTCTCAGTCTGAGAACATCAGTTTGAGACAATATTTCAGGTTAAACATAACTTTTGAAAACAGCTTCGAATAAGTGTTTCTCTTGTTTATTTCAGATGCAAATTGATATATATAGCTATATAAACCCTTTATTTGATGTTTGAAAACTGCTATTCAGAGCTTCAGCAGAATCTTGGAAAACGTCATTCTCTCAGCCTGTGAAGATCAGTTTGAGACAATATTTCAGGTTAAACATAACTTTTGAAAACAGCTTCGAATAAATGTTTCTCTTGTTTATTTCAGATGCAAATTGTTATATATAGCTATATAAACCCTTTATTTGATGTTTGAAAACTGCTATTCAGAGCTCCAGCAGAATCTTAGAAAACGTCATTCTCTCAGTCTGAGAACATCAGTTTGAGACAATATTTCAGGTTAAACATAACTTTTGAAAACAGCTTCGAATAAGTGTTTCTCTTGTTTATTTCAGATGCAAATTGATATATATAGCTATATAAACCCTTTATTTGATGTTTGAAAAACGCTTTTCGGGACCCCAGCAGAATCTTGGAAAACGTCATTCTCTCAGTCTGAGAACATCAGTTTGAGACAGTATTTCATGTTAAACATAACTTTTGAAAACAGCTTCGAATAAGTGTTTCTCTTGTTTATTTCAGATGCAAATTGATATATATAGCTATATAAACCCTTTATTTGATGTTTGAAAACTGCTATTCAGAGCTTCAGCAGAATCTTGGAAAACGTCATTCTCTCAGCCTGTGAAGATCAGTTTGAGACAATATTTCAGGTTAAACATAACTTTTGAAAACAGCTTCGAATAAATGTTTCTCTTGTTTATTTCAGATGCAAATTGTTATATATAGCTATATAAACCCTTGTATTTGATGTTTGAAAACTGCTATTCAGAGGCTCCAGGAGCAGAATCTTGGAAAACGTCATTCTCTCGGTCTGAGAACATCAGTTTGAGACAATATTTCAGGTTAAACATAACTTTTGAAAACAGCTGTGAATAAGTGTTTCTTTGTTTATTTCAGTGATTGATATATAAGGTTCAGAGAAGACTGTACTTTTTGAGGAGGCTTCGTTATTTAGCAGCTGCAGCAGAAGCTCCGGAAAGGGTGTTCTACCAGTCTGGTGGTGGACCAGTGTCCTGAGACTATGTTTGGGGTGGAACATGGTGTCCAAGGAGGAGTGTCAACAGTGTTGCTCTTGTTTATTTCAGGAGGGCAATTGGTTCTATAGCTATATGAACCCTTTATTTGATGTTTGAAAACTGCTATTCAGAGCACAGCAGAACTTGGAAAACGTCATTCTCTCCGTCATGGAACATCAGTTTGAGACAACCTTTCAGACGTTAAACATAACTTTTGAGAGCAGCAGAATAAGTGTTTCACGATTGTTCTTATCCCAGGTGCAAAACAAATAGACTCAGGGACTCATTCATCCCTCGGGCTATTAAAAAGTACAATTCTGAGTTCGGGGGCAGGAGTGGAGTGAGGGAGTATCTGGATGTTCTGTTGCCATGTTGGAGTCTTTGTTAAATAACTTTGTCTTTGTTCTGTTTTTCTTTCCTTGACCTATGTTCTTTGTCTTTGTCTTTAGACTTAGATTGTGTCATCTTGTTCTTCCTCTTGGTATGTTCTTCTTATTTTATTTTTTATGTATTATTTATTTATTGTTTATGAAAAATTGCTGGCTATCGAAATAAGTGTTTCTCTTGGTTATTTCAGGATGCAAATTGTTATATACTTAGCTATATAAACCCTTTATTTGATGTTTGAAAACTGCTATTCAGAGCTCCAGCAGAATCTTAGAAAACGTCATTCTCTCGGTCTGAGAACATCAGTTTGAGACAATATTTCAGGTTAAACATAACTTTTGAAAACAGCTTCGAATAAGTGTTTCTCTTGTTTATTTCAGATGCAAATTGATATATATAGCTATATAAACCCTTTATTTGATGTTTGAAAACTGCTATTCAGAGCTTCAGCAGAATCTTGGAAAACGTCATTCTCTCAGCCTGTGAAGATCAGTTTGAGACAATATTTCAGGTTAAACATAACTTTTGAAAACAGCTTCGAATAAATGTTTCTCTTGTTTATTTCAGATGCAAATTGTTATATATAGCTATATAAACCCTTTATTTGATGTTTGAAAACTGCTATTCAGAGCTCCAGCAGAATCTTAGAAAACGTCATTCTCTCTCGGTCTGAGAACATCAGTTTGAGACAATATTTCAGGTTAAACATAACTTTTGAAAACAGCTTCGAATAAGTGTTTCTCTTGTTTATTTCAGATGCAAATTGATATATATAGCTATATAAACCCTTTATTTGATGTTTGAAAACTGCTATTCAGAGCTCCAGCAGAATCTTAGAAAACGTCATTCTCTCAGTCTGAGAACATCAGTTTGAGACAATATTTCAGGTTAAACATAACTTTTGAAAACAGCTTCGAATAAGTGTTTCTCTTGTTTATTTCAGATGCAAATTGATATATATAGCTATATAAACCCTTTATTTGATGTTTGAAAACTGCTATTCAGAGCTCCAGCAGAATCTTAGAAAACGTCATTCTCTCAGTCTGAGAACATCAGTTTGAGACAATATTTCAGGTTAAACATAACTTTTGAAAACAGCTTCGAATAAGTGTTTCTCTTGTTTATTTCAGATGCAAATTGATATATATAGCTATATAAACCCTTTATTTGATGTTTGAAAACTGCTATTCAGAGCTCCAGCAGAATCTTGGAAAACTTCATTCTCTTAGTCTGAGAACATCAGTTTGAGACAATATTTCAGGTTAAACATAACTTTTGAAAACAGCTTCGAATAAGTGTTTCTCTTGTTTATTTCAGATGCAAATTGATATATATAGTTATATAAACCCTTTATTTGATGTTTGAAAACTGTTATTCAGAGCTCCAGCAGAATCTTGGAAAACGTCATTCTCTCAGTCTGAGAACATCAGTTTGAGACAGTATTTCATGTTAAACATAACTTTTGAAAACAGCTTCGAATAAGTGTTTCTCTTGTTTATTTCAGATGCAAATTGATATATATAGCTATATAAACCCTTTATTTGATGTTTGAAAACTGCTATTCAGAGCTCCAGCAGAATCTTGGAAAACGTCATTCTCTCAGTCTGAGAACATCAGTTTGAGACAATATTTCAGGTTAAACATAACTTTTGAAAACAGCTTCGAATAAGTGTTTCTCTTGTTTATTTCAGATGCAAATTGATATATATAGCTATATAAACCCTTTATTTGATGTTTGAAAACTGCTATTCAGAGCTCCAGCAGAATCTTGGAAAACGTCATTCTCTCAGTCTGAGAACATCAGTTTGAGACAATATTTCAGGTTAAACATAACTTTTGAAAACAGCTTCGAATAAGTGTTTCTCTTGTTTATTTCAGATGCAAATTGATATATATAGCTATATAAACCCTTTATTTGATGTTTGAAAACTGCTATTCAGAGCTCCAGCAGAATCTTAGAAAACGTCATTCTCTCAGTCTGAGAACATCAGTTTGAGACAATATTTCAGGTTAAACATAACTTTTGAAAACAGCTTCGAATAAGTGTTTCTCTTGTTTATTTCAGATGCAAATTGATATATATAGCTATATAAACCCTTTATTTGATGTTTGAAAACTGCTATTCAGAGCTCCAGCAGAATCTTAGAAAACGTCATTCTCTCAGTCTGAGAACATCAGTTTGAGACAATATTTCAGGTTAAACATAACTTTTGAAAACAGCTTCGAATAAGTGTTTCTCTTGTTTATTTCAGATGCAAATTGATATATATAGCTATATAAACCCTTTATTTGATGTTTGAAAACTGCTATTCAGAGCTCCAGCAGAATCTTGGAAAACGTCATTCTCTCAGTCTGAGAACATCAGTTTGAGACAGTATTTCATGTTAAACATAACTTTTGAAAACAGCTTCGAATAAGTGTTTCTCTTGTTTATTTCAGATGCAAATTGATATATATAGCTATATAAACCCTTTATTTGATGTTTGAAAACTGCTATTCAGAGCTTCAGCAGAATCTTGGAAAACGTCATTCTCTCAGCCTGTGAAGATCAGTTTGAGACAATATTTCAGGTTAAACATAACTTTTGAAAACAGCTTCGAATAAATGTTTCTCTTGTTTATTTCAGATGCAAATTGTTATATATAGCTATATAAACCCTTTATTTGATGTTTGAAAACTGCTATTCAGAGCTCCAGCAGAATCTTAGAAAACGTCATTCTCTCGGTCTGAGAACATCAGTTTGAGACAATATTTCAGGTTAAACATAACTTTTGAAAACAGCTTCGAATAAGTGTTTCTCTTGTTTATTTCAGATGCAAATTGATATATATAGCTATATAAACCCTTTATTTGATGTTTGAAAACTGCTATTCAGAGCTCCAGCAGAATCTTGGAAAACGTCATTCTCTCAGTCTGAGAACATCAGTTTGAGACAATATTTCAGGTTAAACATAACTTTTGAAAACAGCTTCGAATAAGTGTTTCTCTTGTTTATTTCAGATGCAAATTGATATATATAGCTATATAAACCCTTTATTTGATGTTTGAAAACTGCTATTCAGAGCTCCAGCAGAATCTTAGAAAACGTCATTCTCTCAGTCTGAGAACATCAGTTTGAGACAATATTTCAGGTTAAACATAACTTTTGAAAACAGCTTCGAATAAGTGTTTCTCTTGTTTATTTCAGATGCAAATTGATATATATAGCTATATAAACCCTTTATTTGATGTTTGAAAACTGCTATTCAGAGCTCCAGCAGAATCTTAGAAAACGTCATTCTCTCAGTCTGAGAACATCAGTTTGAGACAATATTTCAGGTTAAACATAACTTTTGAAAACAGCTTCGAATAAGTGTTTCTCTTGTTTATTTCAGATGCAAATTGATATATATAGCTATATAAACCCTTTATTTGATGTTTTAAAACTGCTATTCAGAGCTCCAGCAGAATCTTGGAAAACGTCATTCTCTCAGTCTGAGAACATCAGTTTGAGACAATATTTCAGGTTAAACATAACTTTTGAAAACAGCTTCGAATAAATGTTTCTCTTGTTTATTTCAGATGCAAATTGATATATATAGCTATATAAACCCTTTATTTGATGTTTGAAAACTGCTATTCAGAGCTCCAGCAGAATCTTGGAAAACGTCATTCTCTCAGTCTGAGAACATCAGTTTGAGACAATATTTCAGGTTAAACATAACTTTTGAAAACAGCTTCGAATAAGTGTTTCTCTTGTTTATTTCAGATGCAAATTGATATATATAGCTATATAAACCCTTTATTTGATGTTTTAAAACTGTTATTCAGAGCTCCAGCAGAATCTTGGAAAACGTCATTCTCTCAGTCTGAGAAGATCAGTTTGAGACAATATTTCAGGTTAAACATAACTTTTGAAAACAGCTTCGAATAAATGTTTCTCTTGTTTATTTCAGATGCAAATTGATATATATAGCTATATCAACCCTTTATTTGATGTTTGAAAACGGTTATTCAGAGCTCCAGCAGAATCTTGGAAAACGTCATTCTCTCAGTCTGAGAACATCAGTTTGAGACAATATTTCAGGTTAAACATAACTTTTGAAAACAGCTTCGAATAAGTGTTTCTCTTGTTTATTTCAGATGCAAATTGATATATATAGCTATATAAACCCTTTATTTGATGTTTGAAAACTGCTATTCAGAGCTCCAGCAGAATCTTGGAAAACGTCATTCTCTCAGTCTGAGAACATCAGTTTGAGACAATATTTCAGGTTAAACATAACTTTTGAAAACAGCTTCGAATAAGTGTTTCTCTTGTTTATTTCAGATGCAAATTGATATATATAGCTATATAAACCCTTTATTTGATGTTTGAAAACTGCTATTCAGAGCTCCAGCAGAATCTTGGAAAACGTCATTCTCTCAGTCTGAGAACATCAGTTTGAGACAATATTTCAGGTTAAACATAACTTTTGAAAACAGCTTCGAATAAGTGTTTCTCTTGTTTATTTCAGATGCAAATTGATATATATAGCTATATAAACCCTTTATTTGATGTTTGAAAACTGCTATTCAGAGCTCCAGCAGAATCTTGGAAAACGTCATTCTCTCAGTCTGAGAACATCAGTTTGAGACAATATTTCAGGTTAAACATAACTTTTGAAAACAGCTTCGAATAAGTGTTTCTCTTGTTTATTTCAGATGCAAATTGATATATATAGCTATATAAACCCTTTATTTGATGTTTGAAAACTGCTATTCAGAGCTCCAGCAGAATCTTGGAAAACGTCATTCTCTCAGTCTGAGAACATCAGTTTGAGACAATATTTCAGGTTAAACATAACTTTTGAAAACAGCTTCGAATAAGTGTTTCTCTTGTTTATTTCAGATGCAAATTGATATATATAGCTATATAAACCCTTTATTTGATGTTTGAAAACTGCTATTCAGAGCTCCAGCAGAATCTTAGGAAAACGTCATTCTCTCAGTCTGAGAACATCAGTTTGAGACAATATTTCAGGTTAAACATAACTTTTGAAAACAGCTTCGAATAAGTGTTTCTCTTGTTTATTTCAGATGCAAATTGATATATATAGCTATATAAACCCTTTATTTGATGTTTGAAAACTGCTATTCAGAGCTCCAGCAGAATCTTGGAAAACGTCATTCTCTCAGTCTGAGAACATCAGTTTGAGACAATATTTCAGGTTAAACATAACTTTTGAAAACAGCTTCGAATAAGTGTTTCTCTTGTTTATTTCAGATGCAAATTGATATATATAGCTATATAAACCCTTTATTTGATGTTTGAAAACTGCTATTCAGAGCTCCAGCAGAATCTTGGAAAACGTCATTCTCTCAGTCTGAGAACATCAGTTTGAGACAATATTTCAGGTTAAACATAACTTTTGAAAACAGCTTCGAATAAGTGTTTCTCTTGTTTATTTCAGATGCAAATTGATATATATAGCTATATAAACCCTTTATTTGATGTTTGAAAACTGCTATTCAGAGCTCCAGCAGAATCTTAGAAAACGTCATTCTCTCAGTCTGAGAACATCAGTTTGAGACAATATTTCAGGTTAAACATAACTTTTGAAAACAGCTTCGAATAAGTGTTTCTCTTGTTTATTTCAGATGCAAATTGATATATATAGCTATATAAACCCTTTATTTGATGTTTGAAAACTGCTATTCAGAGCTCCAGCAGAATCTTGGAAAACGTCATTCTCTCAGTCTGAGAACATCAGTTTGAGACAATATTTCAGGTTAAACATAACTTTTGAAAACAGCTTCGAATAAGTGTTTCTCTTGTTTATTTCAGATGCAAATTGATATATATAGCTATATAAACCCTTTATTTGATGTTTGAAAACTGCTATTCAGAGCTCCAGCAGAATCTTAGAAAACGTCATTCTCTCAGTCTGAGAACATCAGTTTGAGACAATATTTCAGGTTAAACATAACTTTTGAAAACAGCTTCGAATAAGTGTTTCTCTTGTTTATTTCAGATGCAAATTGATATATATAGCTATATAAACCCTTTATTTGATGTTTGAAAACTGTTATTCAGAGCTCCAGCAGCATCTTAGCCCGCGTTCACTACTTCCAAGACTGTGAAAACATCGTCTGAGACAATCGCTCGGACTAGACAACGCAATGCTGTATCTACAAGACCGTTCTGGTGGACCTGTCAATCAAATTCAAAGGAGAAGACATGGTGGTGTTTGGTTTGTGCACCAGGAGGGTGCTTGGGGGATTGCATTGTGGAAAAAAAAAAAAAAAGTGTGAAAAAGAAGAACCACAAGGCTGGCGGGATTGGACATCAAATACATCTCAGTCTGAATACATCACATTTAGAGAAGGTTTCAGGTTAAACATATCCTTTGAAAACAGCTTCGAATAAGTGTTTCTCTTGTTTATTTCAGATGCAAATTGATATATATAGCTATATAAACCCTTTATTTGATGTTTGAAAACTGCTATTCAGAGCTCCAGCAGAATCTTGGAAAACGTCATTCTCTCAGTCTGAGAACATCAGTTTGAGACAATATTTCAGGTTAAACATAACTTTTGAAAACAGCTTCGAATAAGTGTTTCTCTTGTTTATTTCAGATGCAAATTGATATATATAGCTATATAAACCCTTTATTTGATGTTTGAAAACTGCTATTCAGAGCTCCAGCAGAATCTTGGAAAACGTCATTCTCTCAGTCTGAGAACATCAGTTTGAGACAATATTTCAGGTTAAACATAACTTTTGAAAACAGCTTCGAATAAGTGTTTCTCTTGTTTATTTCAGATGCAAATTGATATATATAGCTATATAAACCCTTTATTTGATGTTTGAAAACTGCTATTCAGAGCTCCAGCAGAATCTTAGAAAACGTCATTCTCTCAGTCTGAGAACATCAGTTTGAGACAATATTTCAGGTTAAACATAACTTTTGAAAACAGCTTCGAATAAGTGTTTCTCTTGTTTATTTCAGATGCAAATTGATATATATAGCTATATAAACCCTTTATTTGATGTTTGAAAACTGCTATTCAGAGCTCCAGCAGAATCTTGGAAAACGTCATTCTCTCAGTCTGAGAACATCAGTTTGAGACAATATTTCAGGTTAAACATAACTTTTGAAAACAGCTTCGAATAAGTGTTTCTCTTGTTTATTTCAGATGCAAATTGATATATATAGCTATATAAACCCTTTATTTGATGTTTGAAAACTGCTATTCAGAGCTCCAGCAGAATCTTGGAAAACGTCATTCTCTCAGTCTGAGAACATCAGTTTGAGACAATATTTCAGGTTAAACATAACTTTTGAAAACAGCTTCGAATAAGTGTTTCTCTTGTTTATTTCAGATGCAAATTGATATATATAGCTATATAAACCCTTTATTTGATGTTTGAAAACTGCTATTCAGAGCTCCAGCAGAATCTTAGAAAACGTCATTCTCTCAGTCTGAGAACATCAGTTTGAGACAATATTTCAGGTTAAACATAACTTTTGAAAACAGCTTCGAATAAGTGTTTCTCTTGTTTATTTCAGATGCAAATTGATATATATAGCTATATAAACCCTTTATTTGATGTTTGAAAACTGCTATTCAGAGCTCCAGCAGAATCTTAGAAAACGTCATTCTCTCAGTCTGAGAACATCAGTTTGAGACAATATTTCAGGTTAAACATAACTTTTGAAAACAGCTTCGAATAAGTGTTTCTCTTGTTTATTTCAGATGCAAATTGATATATATAGCTATATAAACCCTTTATTTGATGTTTGAAAACTGCTATTCAGAGCTCCAGCAGAATCTTGGAAAACGTCATTCTCTCAGTCTGAGAACATCAGTTTGAGACAATATTTCAGGTTAAACATAACTTTTGAAAACAGCTTCGAATAAGTGTTTCTCTTGTTTATTTCAGATGCAAATTGATATATATAGCTATATAAACCCTTTATTTGATGTTTGAAAACTGCTATTCAGAGCTCCAGCAGAATCTTGGAAAACGTCATTCTCTCAGTCTGAGAACATCAGTTTGAGACAATATTTCAGGTTAAACATAACTTTTGAAAACAGCTTCGAATAAGTGTTTCTCTTGTTTATTTCAGATGCAAATTGATATATATAGCTATATAAACCCTTTATTTGATGTTTGAAAACTGCTATTCAGAGCTCCAGCAGAATCTTGGAAAACGTCATTCTCTCAGTCTGAGAACATCAGTTTGAGACAATATTTCAGGTTAAACATAACTTTTGAAAACAGCTTCGAATAAGTGTTTCTCTTGTTTATTTCAGATGCAAATTGATATATATAGCTATATAAACCCTTTATTTGATGTTTGAAAACTGCTATTCAGAGCTCCAGCAGAATCTTAGAAAACGTCATTCTCTCAGTCTGAGAACATCAGTTTGAGACAATATTTCAGGTTAAACATAACTTTTGAAAACAGCTTCGAATAAGTGTTTCTCTTGTTTATTTCAGATGCAAATTGATATATATAGCTATATAAACCCTTTATTTGATGTTTGAAAACTGCTATTCAGAGCTCCAGCAGAATCTTAGAAAACGTCATTCTCTCAGTCTGAGAACATCAGTTTGAGACAATATTTCAGGTTAAACATAACTTTTGAAAACAGCTTCGAATAAGTGTTTCTCTTGTTTATTTCAGATGCAAATTGATATATATAGCTATATAAACCCTTTATTTGATGTTTGAAAACTGCTATTCAGAGCTCCAGCAGAATCTTAGAAAACGTCATTCTCTCAGTCTGAGAACATCAGTTTGAGACAATATTTCAGGTTAAACATAACTTTTGAAAACAGCTTCGAATAAGTGTTTCTCTTGTTTATTTCAGATGCAAATTGATATATATAGCTATATAAACCCTTTATTTGATGTTTGAAAACTGCTATTCAGAGCTCCAGCAGAATCTTGGAAAACGTCATTCTCTCAGTCTGAGAACATCAGTTTGAGACAATATTTCAGGTTAAACATAACTTTTGAAAACAGCTTCGAATAAGTGTTTCTCTTGTTTATTTCAGATGCAAATTGATATATATAGCTATATAAACCCTTTATTTGATGTTTGAAAACTGCTATTCAGAGCTCCAGCAGAATCTTGGAAAACGTCATTCTCTCAGTCTGAGAACATCAGTTTGAGACAATATTTCAGGTTAAACATAACTTTTGAAAACAGCTTCGAATAAGTGTTTCTCTTGTTTATTTCAGATGCAAATTGATATATATAGCTATATAAACCCTTTATTTGATGTTTGAAAACTGCTATTCAGAGCTCCAGCAGAATCTTAGAAAACGTCATTCTCTCAGTCTGAGAACATCAGTTTGAGACAATATTTCAGGTTAAACATAACTTTTGAAAACAGCTTCGAATAAGTGTTTCTCTTGTTTATTTCAGATGCAAATTGATATATATAGCTATATAAACCCTTTATTTGATGTTTGAAAACTGCTATTCAGAGCTCCAGCAGAATCTTGGAAAACGTCATTCTCTCAGTCTGAGAACATCAGTTTGAGACAATATTTCAGGTTAAACATAACTTTTGAAAACAGCTTCGAATAAGTGTTTCTCTTGTTTATTTCAGATGCAAATTGATATATATAGCTATATAAACCCTTTATTTGATGTTTGAAAACTGCTATTCAGAGCTTCAGCAGAATCTTGGAAAACGTCATTCTCTCAGCCTGTGAAGATCAGTTTGAGAAAATATTTCAGGTTAAACATAACTTTTGAAAACAGCTTCGAATAAATGTTTCTCTTGTTTATTTCAGATGCAAATTGTTATATATAGCTATATAAACCCTTTATTTGATGTTTGAAAACTGCTATTCAGAGCTCCAGCAGAATCTTAGAAAACGTCATTCTCTCAGTCTGAGAACATCAGTTTGAGACAATATTTCAGGTTAAAAATAACTTTTGAAAACAGCTTTGAATATGTTTTTCTCTTGTTTATTTCAGATGCAAATTGATATATATAGCTATATAAACCCTTTATTTGATGTTTGAAAACTGCTATTCAGAGCTTCAGCAGAATCTTGGAAAACGTCATTCTCTCAGCCTGTGAAGATCAGTTTGAGAAAATATTTCAGGTTAAACATAACTTTTGAAAACAGCTTCGAATAAATGTTTCTCTTGTTTATTTCAGATGCAAATTGTTATATATAGCTATATAAACCCTTTATTTGATGTTTGAAAACTGCTATTCAGAGCTCCAGCAGAATCTTAGAAAACGTCATTCTCTCGGTCTGAGAACATCAGTTTGAGACAATATTTCAGGTTAAACATAACTTTTGAAAACAGCTTCGAATAAGTGTTTCTCTTGTTTATTTCAGATGCAAATTGATATATATAGCTATATAAACCCTTTATTTGATGTTTGAAAACTGCTATTCAGAGCTCCAGCAGAATCTTGGAAAACGTCATTCTCTCAGCCTGTGAAGATCAGTTTGAGACAATATTTCAGGTTAAACATAACTTTTGAAAACAGCTTCGAATAAATGTTTCTCTTGTTTATTTCAGATGCAAATTGATATATATAGCTATATAAACCCTTTATTTGATGTTTGAAAACTGCTATTCAGAGCTCCAGCAGAATCTTAGAAAACGTCATTCTCTCGGTCTGAGAACATCAGTTTGAGACAATATTTCAGGTTAAACATAACTTTTGAAAACAGCTTCGAATAAGTGTTTCTCTTGTTTATTTCAGATGCAAATTGATATATATAGCTATATAAACCCTTTATTTGATGTTTGAAAACTGCTATTCAGAGCTCCAGCAGAATCTTAGAAAACGTCATTCTCTCAGTCTGAGAACATCAGTTTGAGACAATATTTCAGGTTAAACATAACTTTTGAAAACAGCTTCGAATAAGTGTTTCTCTTGTTTATTTCAGATGCAAATTGATATATATAGCTATATAAACCCTTTATTTGATGTTTGAAAACTGCTATTCAGAGCTCCAGCAGAATCTTAGAAAACGTCATTCTCTCAGTCTGAGAACATCAGTTTGAGACAATATTTCAGGTTAAACATAACTTTTGAAAACAGCTTCGAATAAGTGTTTCTCTTGTTTATTTCAGATGCAAATTGATATATATAGCTATATAAACCCTTTATTTGATGTTTGAAAACTGCTATTCAGAGCTCCAGCAGAATCTTGGAAAACGTCATTCTCTCAGTCTGAGAACATCAGTTTGAGACAATATTTCAGGTTAAACATAACTTTTGAAAACAGCTTCGAATAAGTGTTTCTCTTGTTTATTTCAGATGCAAATTGATATATATAGCTATATAAACCCTTTATTTGATGTTTGAAAACTGCTATTCAGAGCTCCAGCAGAATCTTGGAAAACGTCATTCTCTCAGTCTGAGAACATCAGTTTGAGACAATATTTCAGGTTAAACATAACTTTTGAAAACAGCTTCGAATAAGTGTTTCTCTTGTTTATTTCAGATGCAAATTGATATATATAGCTATATAAACCCTTTATTTGATGTTTGAAAACTGCTATTCAGAGCTCCAGCAGAATCTTAGAAAACGTCATTCTCTCAGTCTGAGAACATCAGTTTGAGACAATATTTCAGGTTAAACATAACTTTTGAAAACAGCTTCGAATAAGTGTTTCTCTTGTTTATTTCAGATGCAAATTGATATATATAGCTATATAAACCCTTTATTTGATGTTTGAAAACTGCTATTCAGAGCTCCAGCAGAATCTTGGAAAACGTCATTCTCTCAGTCTGAGAACATCAGTTTGAGACAATATTTCAGGTTAAACATAACTTTTGAAAACAGCTTCGAATAAGTGTTTCTCTTGTTTATTTCAGATGCAAATTGATATATATAGCTATATAAACCCTTTATTTGATGTTTGAAAACTGCTATTCAGAGCTCCAGCAGAATCTTGGAAAACGTCATTCTCTCAGTCTGAGAACATCAGTTTGAGACAATATTTCAGGTTAAACATAACTTTTGAAAACAGCTTCGAATAAGTGTTTCTCTTGTTTATTTCAGATGCAAATTGATATATATAGCTATATAAACCCTTTATTTGATGTTTGAAAACTGCTATTCAGAGCTCCAGCAGAATCTTGGAAAACGTCATTCTCTCAGTCTGAGAACATCAGTTTGAGACAATATTTCAGGTTAAACATAACTTTTGAAAACAGCTTCGAATAAGTGTTTCTCTTGTTTATTTCAGATGCAAATTGATATATATAGCTATATAAACCCTTTATTTGATGTTTGAAAACTGCTATTCAGAGCTCCAGCAGAATCTTGGAAAACGTCATTCTCTCAGTCTGAGAACATCAGTTTGAGACAATATTTCAGGTTAAACATAACTTTTGAAAACAGCTTCGAATAAGTGTTTCTCTTGTTTATTTCAGATGCAAATTGATATATATAGCTATATAAACCCTTTATTTGATGTTTGAAAACTGCTATTCAGAGCTCCAGCAGAATCTTGGAAAACGTCATTCTCTCAGGTCTGAGAACATCAGTTTGAGACAATATTTCAGGTTAAACATAACTTTTGAAAACAGCTTCGAATAAGTGTTTCTCTTGTTTATTTCAGATGCAAATTGATATATATAGCTATATAAACCCTTTATTTGATGTTTGAAAACTGCTATTCAGAGCTCCAGCAGAATCTTAGAAAACGTCATTCTCTCAGTCTGAGAACATCAGTTTGAGACAATATTTCAGGTTAAACATAACTTTTGAAAACAGCTTCGAATAAGTGTTTCTCTTGTTTTATTTCAGATGCAAATTGATATATATAGCTATATAAACCCTTTATTTGATGTTTGAAAACTGCTATTCAGAGCTCCAGCAGAATCTTGGAAAACGTCATTCTCTCAGTCTGAGAACATCAGTTTGAGACAATATTTCAGGTTAAACATAACTTTTGAAAACAGCTTCGAATAAGTGTTTCTCTTGTTTATTTCAGATGCAAATTGATATATATAGCTATATAAACCCTTTATTTGATGTTTGAAAACTGCTATTCAGAGCTCCAGCAGAATCTTAGAAAACGTCATTCTCTCAGTCTGAGAACATCAGTTTGAGACAATATTTCAGGTTAAACATAACTTTTGAAAACAGCTTCGAATAAGTGTTTCTCTTGTTTATTTCAGATGCAAATTGATATATATAGCTATATAAACCCTTTATTTGATGTTTGAAAACTGCTATTCAGAGCTCCAGCAGAATCTTGGAAAACGTCATTCTCTCAGTCTGAGAACATCAGTTTGAGACAATATTTCAGGTTAAACATAACTTTTGAAAACAGCTTCGAATAAGTGTTTCTCTTGTTTATTTCAGATGCAAATTGATATATATAGCTATATAAACCCTTTATTTGATGTTTGAAAACTGCTATTCAGAGCTCCAGCAGAATCTTGGAAAACGTCATTCTCTCAGTCTGAGAACATCAGTTTGAGACAATATTTCAGGTTAAACATAACTTTTGAAAACAGCTTCGAATAAGTGTTTCTCTTGTTTATTTCAGATGCAAATTGATATATATAGCTATATAAACCCTTTATTTGATGTTTGAAAACTGCTATTCAGAGCTCCAGCAGAATCTTGGAAAACGTCATTCTCTCAGTCTGAGAACATCAGTTTGAGACAATATTTCAGGTTAAACATAACTTTTGAAAACAGCTTCGAATAAGTGTTTCTCTTGTTTATTTCAGATGCAAATTGATATATATAGCTATATAAACCCTTTATTTGATGTTTGAAAACTGCTATTCAGAGCTCCAGCAGAATCTTAGAAAACGTCATTCTCTCAGTCTGAGAACATCAGTTTGAGACAATATTTCAGGTTAAACATAACTTTTGAAAACAGCTTCGAATAAGTGTTTCTCTTGTTTATTTCAGATGCAAATTGATATATATAGCTATATAAACCCTTTATTTGATGTTTGAAAACTGCTATTCAGAGCTCCAGCAGAATCTTGGAAAACGTCATTCTCTCAGTCTGAGAACATCAGTTTGAGACAATATTTCAGGTTAAACATAACTTTTGAAAACAGCTTCGAATAAGTGTTTCTCTTGTTTATTTCAGATGCAAATTGATATATATAGCTATATAAACCCTTTATTTGATGTTTGAAAACTGCTATTCAGAGCTCCAGCAGAATCTTAGAAAACGTCATTCTCTCAGTCTGAGAACATCAGTTTGAGACAATATTTCAGGTTAAACATAACTTTTGAAAACAGCTTCGAATAAGTGTTTCTCTTGTTTATTTCAGATGCAAATTGATATATATAGCTATATAAACCCTTTATTTGATGTTTGAAAACTGCTATTCAGAGCTCCAGCAGAATCTTGGAAAACGTCATTCTCTCAGTCTGAGAACATCAGTTTGAGACAATATTTCAGGTTAAACATAACTTTTGAAAACAGCTTCGAATAAGTGTTTCTCTTGTTTATTTCAGATGCAAATTGATATATATAGCTATATAAACCCTTTATTTGATGTTTGAAAACTGCTATTCAGAGCTCCAGCAGAATCTTAGAAAACGTCATTCTCTCAGTCTGAGAACATCAGTTTGAGACAATATTTCAGGTTAAACATAACTTTTGAAAACAGCTTCGAATAAGTGTTTCTCTTGTTTATTTCAGATGCAAATTGATATATATAGCTATATAAACCCTTTATTTGATGTTTGAAAACTGCTATTCAGAGCTCCAGCAGAATCTTAGAAAACGTCATTCTCTCAGTCTGAGAACATCAGTTTGAGACAATATTTCAGGTTAAACATAACTTTTGAAAACAGCTTCGAATAAGTGTTTCTCTTGTTTATTTCAGATGCAAATTGATATATATAGCTATATAAACCCTTTATTTGATGTTTGAAAACTGCTATTCAGAGCTCCAGCAGAATCTTAGAAAACGTCATTCTCTCAGTCTGAGAACATCAGTTTGAGACAATATTTCAGGTTAAACATAACTTTTGAAAACAGCTTCGAATAAGTGTTTCTCTTGTTTATTTCAGATGCAAATTGATATATATAGCTATATAAACCCTTTATTTGATGTTTGAAAACTGCTATTCAGAGCTCCAGCAGAATCTTAGAAAACGTCATTCTCTCAGTCTGAGAACATCAGTTTGAGACAATATTTCAGGTTAAACATAACTTTTGAAAACAGCTTCGAATAAGTGTTTCTCTTGTTTATTTCAGATGCAAATTGATATATATAGCTATATAAACCCTTTATTTGATGTTTGAAAACTGCTATTCAGAGCTCCAGCAGAATCTTGGAAAACGTCATTCTCTCAGTCTGAGAACATCAGTTTGAGACAATATTTCAGGTTAAACATAACTTTTGAAAACAGCTTCGAATAAGTGTTTCTCTTGTTTATTTCAGATGCAAATTGATATATATAGCTATATAAACCCTTTATTTGATGTTTGAAAACTGCTATTCAGAGCTCCAGCAGAATCTTGGAAAACGTCATTCTCTCAGTCTGAGAAGATCAGTTTGAGACAATATTTCAGGTTAAACATAACTTTTGAAAACAGCTTCGAATAAGTGTTTCTCTTGTTTATTTCAGATGCAAATTGATATATATAGCTATATAAACCCTTTATTTGATGTTTGAAAACTGCTATTCAGAGCTCCAGCAGAATCTTAGAAAACGTCATTCTCTCAGTCTGAGAACATCAGTTTGAGACAATATTTCAGGTTAAACATAACTTTTGAAAACAGCTTCGAATAAGTGTTTCTCTTGTTTATTTCAGATGCAAATTGATATATATAGCTATATAAACCCTTTATTTGATGTTTGAAAACTGCTATTCAGAGCTCCAGCAGAATCTTGGAAAACGTCATTCTCTCAGTCTGAGAACATCAGTTTGAGACAATATTTCAGGTTAAACATAACTTTTGAAAACAGCTTCGAATAAGTGTTTCTCTTGTTTATTTCAGATGCAAATTGATATATATAGCTATATAAACCCTTTATTTGATGTTTGAAAACTGCTATTCAGAGCTCCAGCAGAATCTTGGAAAACGTCATTCTCTCAGTCTGAGAACATCAGTTTGAGACAATATTTCAGGTTAAACATAACTTTTGAAAACAGCTTCGAATAAGTGTTTCTCTTGTTTATTTCAGATGCAAATTGATATATATAGCTATATAAACCCTTTATTTGATGTTTGAAAACTGCTATTCAGAGCTCCAGCAGAATCTTGGAAAACGTCATTCTCTCAGTCTGAGAACATCAGTTTGAGACAATATTTCAGGTTAAACATAACTTTTGAAAACAGCTTCGAATAAGTGTTTCTCTTGTTTATTTCAGATGCAAATTGATATATATAGCTATATAAACCCTTTATTTGATGTTTGAAAACTGCTATTCAGAGCTCCAGCAGAATCTTGGAAAACGTCATTCTCTCAGTCTGAGAACATCAGTTTGAGACAATATTTCAGGTTAAACATAACTTTTGAAAACAGCTTCGAATAAGTGTTTCTCTTGTTTATTTCAGATGCAAATTGATATATATAGCTATATAAACCCTTTATTTGATGTTTGAAAACTGCTATTCAGAGCTCCAGCAGAATCTTGGAAAACGTCATTCTCTCAGTCTGAGAACATCAGTTTGAGACAATATTTCAGGTTAAACATAACTTTTGAAAACAGCTTCGAATAAGTGTTTCTCTTGTTTATTTCAGATGCAAATTGATATATATAGCTATATAAACCCTTTATTTGATGTTTGAAAACTGCTATTCAGAGCTCCAGCAGAATCTTAGAAAACGTCATTCTCTCAGTCTGAGAACATCAGTTTGAGACAATATTTCAGGTTAAACATAACTTTTGAAAACAGCTTCGAATAAGTGTTTCTCTTGTTTATTTCAGATGCAAATTGATATATATAGCTATATAAACCCTTTATTTGATGTTTGAAAACTGCTATTCAGAGCTCCAGCAGAATCTTGGAAAACGTCATTCTCTCAGTCTGAGAACATCAGTTTGAGACAATATTTCAGGTTAAACATAACTTTTGAAAACAGCTTCGAATAAGTGTTTCTCTTGTTTATTTCAGATGCAAATTGATATATATAGCTATATAAACCCTTTATTTGATGTTTGAAAACTGCTATTCAGAGCTCCAGCAGAATCTTAGAAAACGTCATTCTCTCAGTCTGAGAACATCAGTTTGAGACAATATTTCAGGTTAAACATAACTTTTGAAAACAGCTTCGAATAAGTGTTTCTCTTGTTTATTTCAGATGCAAATTGATATATATAGCTATATAAACCCTTTATTTGATGTTTGAAAACTGCTATTCAGAGCTCCAGCAGAATCTTGGAAAACGTCATTCTCTCAGTCTGAGAACATCAGTTTGAGACAATATTTCAGGTTAAACATAACTTTTGAAAACAGCTTCGAATAAGTGTTTCTCTTGTTTATTTCAGATGCAAATTGATATATATAGCTATATAAACCCTTTATTTGATGTTTGAAAACTGCTATTCAGAGCTCCAGCAGAATCTTAGAAAACGTCATTCTCTCGGTCTGAGAACATCAGTTTGAGACAATATTTCAGGTTAAACATAACTTTTGAAAACAGCTTCGAATAAGTGTTTCTCTTGTTTATTTCAGATGCAAATTGATATATATAGTTATATAAACCCTTTATTTGATGTTTGAAAACTGTTATTCAGAGCTCCAGCAGAATCTTGGAAAACGTCATTCTCTCAGTCTGAGAACATCAGTTTGAGACAGTATTTCATGTTAAACATAACTTTTGAAAACAGCTTTGAATAAGTGTTTCTCTTGTTTATTTCAGATGCAAATTGATATATATAGCTATATAAACCCTTTATTTGATGTTTGAAAACTGCTATTCAGAGCTTCAGCAGAATCTTGGAAAACGTCATTCTCTCAGCCTGTGAAGATCAGTTTGAGACAATATTTCAGGTTAAACATAACTTTTGAAAACAGCTTCGAATAAATGTTTCTCTTGTTTATTTCAGATGCAAATTGTTATATATAGCTATATAAACCCTTTATTTGATGTTTGAAAACTGCTATTCAGAGCTCCAGCAGAATCTTAGAAAACGTCATTCTCTCAGTCTGAGAACATCAGTTTGAGACAATATTTCAGGTTAAACATAACTTTTGAAAACAGCTTCGAATAAGTGTTTCTCTTGTTTATTTCAGATGCAAATTGATATATATAGCTATATAAACCCTTTATTTGATGTTTGAAAACTGCTATTCAGAGCTCCAGCAGAATCTTGGAAAACGTCATTCTCTCAGTCTGAGAACATCAGTTTGAGACAATATTTCAGGTTAAACATAACTTTTGAAAACAGCTTCGAATAAGTGTTTCTCTTGTTTATTTCAGATGCAAATTGATATATATAGCTATATAAACCCTTTATTTGATGTTTGAAAACTGCTATTCAGAGCTCCAGCAGAATCTTGGAAAACGTCATTCTCTCAGTCTGAGAACATCAGTTTGAGACAATATTTCAGGTTAAACATAACTTTTGAAAACAGCTTCGAATAAGTGTTTCTCTTGTTTATTTCAGATGCAAATTGATATATATAGCTATATAAACCCTTTATTTGATGTTTGAAAACTGCTATTCAGAGCTCCAGCAGAATCTTGGAAAACGTCATTCTCTCAGTCTGAGAACATCAGTTTGAGACAATATTTCAGGTTAAACATAACTTTTGAAAACAGCTTCGAATAAGTGTTTCTCTTGTTTATTTCAGATGCAAATTGATATATATAGCTATATAAACCCTTTATTTGATGTTTGAAAACTGCTATTCAGAGCTCCAGCAGAATCTTGGAAAACGTCATTCTCTCAGTCTGAGAACATCAGTTTGAGACAATATTTCAGGTTAAACATAACTTTTGAAAACAGCTTCGAATAAGTGTTTCTCTTGTTTATTTCAGATGCAAATTGATATATATAGCTATATAAACCCTTTATTTGATGTTTGAAAACTGCTATTCAGAGCTCCAGCAGAATCTTGGAAAACGTCATTCTCTCAGTCTGAGAACATCAGTTTGAGACAATATTTCAGGTTAAACATAACTTTTGAAAACAGCTTCGAATAAGTGTTTCTCTTGTTTATTTCAGATGCAAATTGATATATATAGCTATATAAACCCTTTATTTGATGTTTGAAAACTGCTATTCAGAGCTCCAGCAGAATCTTGGAAAACGTCATTCTCTCAGTCTGAGAACATCAGTTTGAGACAATATTTCAGGTTAAACATAACTTTTGAAAACAGCTTCGAATAAGTGTTTCTCTTGTTTATTTCAGATGCAAATTGATATATATAGCTATATAAACCCTTTATTTGATGTTTGAAAACTGCTATTCAGAGCTCCAGCAGAATCTTGGAAAACGTCATTCTCTCAGTCTGAGAACATCAGTTTGAGACAATATTTCAGGTTAAACATAACTTTTGAAAACAGCTTCGAATAAGTGTTTCTCTTGTTTATTTCAGATGCAAATTGATATATATAGCTATATAAACCCTTTATTTGATGTTTGAAAACTGCTATTCAGAGCTCCAGCAGAATCTTGGAAAACGTCATTCTCTCAGTCTGAGAACATCAGTTTGAGACAATATTTCAGGTTAAACATAACTTTTGAAAACAGCTTCGAATAAGTGTTTCTCTTGTTTATTTCAGATGCAAATTGATATATATAGCTATATAAACCCTTTATTTGATGTTTGAAAACTGCTATTCAGAGCTCCAGCAGAATCTTAGAAAACGTCATTCTCTCAGTCTGAGAACATCAGTTTGAGACAATATTTCAGGTTAAACATAACTTTTGAAAACAGCTTCGAATAAGTGTTTCTCTTGTTTATTTCAGATGCAAATTGATATATATAGCTATATAAACCCTTTATTTGATGTTTGAAAACTGCTATTCAGAGCTCCAGCAGAATCTTGGAAAACGTCATTCTCTCAGTCTGAGAACATCAGTTTGAGACAATATTTCAGGTTAAACATAACTTTTGAAAACAGCTTCGAATAAGTGTTTCTCTTGTTTATTTCAGATGCAAATTGATATATATAGCTATATAAACCCTTTATTTGATGTTTGAAAACTGCTATTCAGAGCTCCAGCAGAATCTTGGAAAA
This sequence comes from Callionymus lyra, assembly GCA_016630915.1. Classification (NCBI taxonomy): domain Eukaryota; kingdom Metazoa; phylum Chordata; class Actinopteri; order Syngnathiformes; family Callionymidae; genus Callionymus; species Callionymus lyra. The sequence goes on from JACEEU010001146.1 coordinate 25,800, forward strand.
CGTCATTCTCTCAGTCTGAGAACATCAGTTTGAGACAATATTTCAGGTTAAACATAACTTTTGAAAACAGCTTCGAATAAGTGTTTCTCTTGTTTATTTCAGATGCAAATTGATATATATAGCTATATAAACCCTTTATTTGATGTTTGAAAACTGCTATTCAGAGCTCCAGCAGAATCTTGGAAAACGTCATTCTCTCAGTCTGAGAACATCAGTTTGAGACAATATTTCAGGTTAAACATAACTTTTGAAAACAGCTTCGAATAAGTGTTTCTCTTGTTTATTTCAGATGCAAATTGATATATATAGCTATATAAACCCTTTATTTGATGTTTGAAAACTGCTATTCAGAGCTCCAGCAGAATCTTAGAAAACGTCATTCTCTCAGTCTGAGAACATCAGTTTGAGACAATATTTCAGGTTAAACATAACTTTTGAAAACAGCTTCGAATAAGTGTTTCTCTTGTTTATTTCAGATGCAAATTGATATATATAGCTATATAAACCCTTTATTTGATGTTTGAAAACTGCTATTCAGAGCTCCAGCAGAATCTTAGAAAACGTCATTCTCTCAGTCTGAGAACATCAGTTTGAGACAATATTTCAGGTTAAACATAACTTTTGAAAACAGCTTCGAATAAGTGTTTCTCTTGTTTATTTCAGATGCAAATTGATATATATAGCTATATAAACCCTTTATTTGATGTTTGAAAACTGCTATTCAGAGCTCCAGCAGAATCTTGGAAAACGTCATTCTCTCAGTCTGAGAACATCAGTTTGAGACAATATTTCAGGTTAAACATAACTTTTGAAAACAGCTTCGAATAAGTGTTTCTCTTGTTTATTTCAGATGCAAATTGATATATATAGCTATATAAACCCTTTATTTGATGTTTGAAAACTGCTATTCAGAGCTCCAGCAGAATCTTGGAAAACGTCATTCTCTCAGTCTGAGAACATCAGTTTGAGACAATATTTCAGGTTAAACATAACTTTTGAAAACAGCTTCGAATAAGTGTTTCTCTTGTTTATTTCAGATGCAAATTGATATATATAGCTATATAAACCCTTTATTTGATGTTTGAAAACTGCTATTCAGAGCTCCAGCAGAATCTTAGAAAACGTCATTCTCTCAGTCTGAGAACATCAGTTTGAGACAATATTTCAGGTTAAACATAACTTTTGAAAACAGCTTCGAATAAGTGTTTCTCTTGTTTATTTCAGATGCAAATTGATATATATAGCTATATAAACCCTTTATTTGATGTTTGAAAACTGCTATTCAGAGCTCCAGCAGAATCTTGGAAAACGTCATTCTCTCAGTCTGAGAACATCAGTTTGAGACAATATTTCAGGTTAAACATAACTTTTGAAAACAGCTTCGAATAAGTGTTTCTCTTGTTTATTTCAGATGCAAATTGATATATATAGCTATATAAACCCTTTATTTGATGTTTGAAAACTGCTATTCAGAGCTCCAGCAGAATCTTAGAAAACGTCATTCTCTCAGTCTGAGAACATCAGTTTGAGACAATATTTCAGGTTAAACATAACTTTTGAAAACAGCTTCGAATAAGTGTTTCTCTTGTTTATTTCAGATGCAAATTGATATATATAGCTATATAAACCCTTTATTTGATGTTTGAAAACTGCTATTCAGAGCTCCAGCAGAATCTTAGAAAACGTCATTCTCTCAGTCTGAGAACATCAGTTTGAGACAATATTTCAGGTTAAACATAACTTTTGAAAACAGCTTCGAATAAGTGTTTCTCTTGTTTATTTCAGATGCAAATTGATATATATAGCTATATAAACCCTTTATTTGATGTTTGAAAACTGCTATTCAGAGCTCCAGCAGAATCTTAGAAAACGTCATTCTCTCAGTCTGAGAACATCAGTTTGAGACAATATTTCAGGTTAAACATAACTTTTGAAAACAGCTTCGAATAAGTGTTTCTCTTGTTTATTTCAGATGCAAATTGATATATATAGCTATATAAACCCTTTATTTGATGTTTGAAAACTGCTATTCAGAGCTCCAGCAGAATCTTGGAAAACGTCATTCTCTCAGTCTGAGAACATCAGTTTGAGACAATATTTCAGGTTAAACATAACTTTTGAAAACAGCTTCGAATAAGTGTTTCTCTTGTTTATTTCAGATGCAAATTGATATATATAGCTATATAAACCCTTTATTTGATGTTTGAAAACTGCTATTCAGAGCTCCAGCAGAATCTTAGAAAACGTCATTCTCTCAGTCTGAGAACATCAGTTTGAGACAATATTTCAGGTTAAACATAACTTTTGAAAACAGCTTCGAATAAGTGTTTCTCTTGTTTATTTCAGATGCAAATTGATATATATAGCTATATAAACCCTTTATTTGATGTTTGAAAACTGCTATTCAGAGCTCCAGCAGAATCTTAGAAAACGTCATTCTCTCAGTCTGAGAACATCAGTTTGAGACAATATTTCAGGTTAAACATAACTTTTGAAAACAGCTTCGAATAAGTGTTTCTCTTGTTTATTTCAGATGCAAATTGATATATATAGCTATATAAACCCTTTATTTGATGTTTGAAAACTGCTATTCAGAGCTCCAGCAGAATCTTAGAAAACGTCATTCTCTCAGTCTGAGAACATCAGTTTGAGACAATATTTCAGGTTAAACATAACTTTTGAAAACAGCTTCGAATAAGTGTTTCTCTTGTTTATTTCAGATGCAAATTGATATATATAGCTATATAAACCCTTTATTTGATGTTTGAAAACTGCTATTCAGAGCTCCAGCAGAATCTTAGAAAACGTCATTCTCTCAGTCTGAGAACATCAGTTTGAGACAATATTTCAGGTTAAACATAACTTTTGAAAACAGCTTCGAATAAGTGTTTCTCTTGTTTATTTCAGATGCAAATTGATATATATAGCTATATAAACCCTTTATTTGATGTTTGAAAACTGCTATTCAGAGCTCCAGCAGAATCTTGGAAAACGTCATTCTCTCAGTCTGAGAACATCAGTTTGAGACAATATTTCAGGTTAAACATAACTTTTGAAAACAGCTTCGAATAAGTGTTTCTCTTGTTTATTTCAGATGCAAATTGATATATATAGCTATATAAACCCTTTATTTGATGTTTGAAAACTGCTATTCAGAGCTCCAGCAGAATCTTGGAAAACGTCATTCTCTCAGTCTGAGAACATCAGTTTGAGACAATATTTCAGGTTAAACATAACTTTTGAAAACAGCTTCGAATAAGTGTTTCTCTTGTTTATTTCAGATGCAAATTGATATATATAGCTATATAAACCCTTTATTTGATGTTTGAAAACTGCTATTCAGAGCTCCAGCAGAATCTTGGAAAACGTCATTCTCTCAGTCTGAGAACATCAGTTTGAGACAATATTTCAGGTTAAACATAACTTTTGAAAACAGCTTCGAATAAGTGTTTCTCTTGTTTATTTCAGATGCAAATTGATATATATAGCTATATAAACCCTTTATTTGATGTTTGAAAACTGTTATTCAGAGCTCCAGCAGAATCTTGGAAAACGTCATTCTCTCAGTCTGAGAACATCAGTTTGAGACAATATTTCAGGTTAAACATAACTTTTGAAAACAGCTTCGAATAAGTGTTTCTCTTGTTTATTTCAGATGCAAATTGATATATATAGCTATATAAACCCTTTATTTGATGTTTGAAAACTGCTATACAGAGCTCCAGCAGAATCTTAGAAAACGTCATTCTCTCAGTCTGAGAACATCAGTTTGAGACAATATTTCAGGTTAAACATAACTTTTGAAAACAGCTTCGAATAAGTGTTTCTCTTGTTTATTTCAGATGCAAATTGATATATATAGCTATATAAACCCTTTATTTGATGTTTGAAAACTGCTATTCAGAGCTCCAGCAGAATCTTAGAAAACGTCATTCTCTCAGTCTGAGAACATCAGTTTGAGACAATATTTCAGGTTAAACATAACTTTTGAAAACAGCTTCGAATAAGTGTTTCTCTTGTTTATTTCAGATGCAAATTGATATATATAGCTATATAAACCCTTTATTTGATGTTTGAAAACTGCTATTCAGAGCTCCAGCAGAATCTTAGAAAACGTCATTCTCTCAGTCTGAGAACATCAGTTTGAGACAATATTTCAGGTTAAACATAACTTTTGAAAACAGCTTCGAATAAGTGTTTCTCTTGTTTATTTCAGATGCAAATTGATATATATAGCTATATAAACCCTTTATTTGATGTTTGAAAACTGCTATTCAGAGCTCCAGCAGAATCTTAGAAAACGTCATTCTCTCAGTCTGAGAACATCAGTTTGAGACAATATTTCAGGTTAAACATAACTTTTGAAAACAGCTTCGAATAAGTGTTTCTCTTGTTTATTTCAGATGCAAATTGATATATATAGCTATATAAACCCTTTATTTGATGTTTGAAAACTGCTATTCAGAGCTCCAGCAGAATCTTAGAAAACGTCATTCTCTCAGTCTGAGAACATCAGTTTGAGACAATATTTCAGGTTAAACATAACTTTTGAAAACAGCTTCGAATAAGTGTTTCTCTTGTTTATTTCAGATGCAAATTGATATATATAGCTATATAAACCCTTTATTTGATGTTTGAAAACTGCTATTCAGAGCTCCAGCAGAATCTTAGAAAACGTCATTCTCTCAGTCTGAGAACATCAGTTTGAGACAATGTTTCAGGTTAAACATAACTTTTGAAAACAGCTTCGAATAAGTGTTTCTCTTGTTTATTTCAGATGCAAATTGATATATATAGCTATATAAACCCTTTATTTGATGTTTGAAAACTGCTATTCAGAGCTCCAGCAGAATCTTAGAAAACGTCATTCTCTCAGTCTGAGAACATCAGTTTGAGACAATATTTCAGGTTAAACATAACTTATGAAAACAGCTTTGAATAAGTTTTTTTCTTGTTTATTTCAGATGCAAATTGATATATATAGCTATATAAACCCTTTATTTGATGTTTGAAAACTGCTATACAGAGCTCCAGCAGAATCTTAGAAAACGTCATTCTCTCAGTCTCAGAACATCAGTTTGAGACAATATTTCAGGTTAAACATAACTTTTGAAAACAGCTTCGAATAAGTGTTTCTCTTGTTTATTTCAGATGCAAATTGATATATATAGCTATATAAACCCTTTATTTGATGTTTGAAAACTGCTATTCAGAGCTCCAGCAGAATCTTGGAAAACGTCATTCTCTCAGTCTGAGAACATCAGTTTGAGACAATATTTCAGGTTAAACATAACTTTTGAAAACAGCTTCAAGTATAAGTTTTCTCTTGTTTATTTCAGATGCAAATTGTATATATATAGCTATATAAACCCTTTATTTGATGTTTGAAAACTGCTATTCAGAGCTCCAGCAGAATCTTGGAAAACGTCATTCTCTCAGTCTGAGAACATCAGTTTGAGACAATATTTCAGGTTAAACATAACTTTTGAAAACAGCTTCGAATAAGTGTTTCTCTTGTTTATTTCAGATGCAAATTGATATATATAGCTATATAAACCCTTTATTTGATGTTTGAAAACTGCTATTCAGAGCTCCAGCAGAATCTTAGAAAACGTCATTCTCTCAGTCTGAGAACATCAGTTTGAGACAATATTTCAGGTTAAACATAACTTTTGAAAACAGCTTCGAATAAGTGTTTCTCTTGTTTATTTCAGATGCAAATTGATATATATAGCTATATAAACCCTTTATTTGATGTTTGAAAACTGCTATTCAGAGCTCCAGCAGAATCTTAGAAAACGTCATTCTCTCAGTCTGAGAACATCAGTTTGAGACAATATTTCAGGTTAAACATAACTTTTGAAAACAGCTTCGAATAAGTGTTTCTCTTGTTTATTTCAGATGCAAATTGATATATATAGCTATATAAACCCTTTATTTGATGTTTGAAAACTGCTATTCAGAGCTCCAGCAGAATCTTAGAAAACGTCATTCTCTCAGTCTGAGAACATCAGTTTGAGACAATATTTCAGGTTAAACATAACTTTTGAAAACAGCTTCGAATAAGTGTTTCTCTTGTTTATTTCAGATGCAAATTGATATATATAGCTATATAAACCCTTTATTTGATGTTTGAAAACTGCTATTCAGAGCTCCAGCAGAATCTTAGAAAACGTCATTCTCTCGGTCTGAGAACATCAGTTTGAGACAATATTTCAGGTTAAACATAACTTTTGAAAACAGCTTCGAATAAGTGTTTCTCTTGTTTATTTCAGATGCAAATTGATATATATAGCTATATAAACCCTTTATTTGATGTTTGAAAACTGCTATTCAGAGCTCCAGCAGAATCTTGGAAAACGTCATTCTCTCAGTCTGAGAACATCAGTTTGAGACAATATTTCAGGTTAAACATAACTTTTGAAAACAGCTTCGAATAAGTGTTTCTCTTGTTTATTTCAGATGCAAATTGATATATATAGCTATATAAACCCTTTATTTGATGTTTGAAAACTGCTATTCAGAGCTCCAGCAGAATCTTGGAAAACGTCATTCTCTCAGTCTGAGAACATCAGTTTGAGACAATATTTCAGGTTAAACATAACTTTTGAAAACAGCTTCGAATAAGTGTTTCTCTTGTTTATTTCAGATGCAAATTGATATATATAGCTATATAAACCCTTTATTTGATGTTTGAAAACTGCTATTCAGAGCTCCAGCAGAATCTTGGAAAACGTCATTCTCTCAGTCTGAGAACATCAGTTTGAGACAATATTTCAGGTTAAACATAACTTTTGAAAACAGCTTCGAATAAGTGTTTCTCTTGTTTATTTCAGATGCAAATTGATATATATAGCTATATAAACCCTTTATTTGATGTTTGAAAACTGCTATTCAGAGCTCCAGCAGAATCTTAGAAAACGTCATTCTCTCAGTCTGAGAACATCAGTTTGAGACAATATTTCAGGTTAAACATAACTTTTGAAAACAGCTTCGAATAAGTGTTTCTCTTGTTTATTTCAGATGCAAATTGATATATATAGCTATATAAACCCTTTATTTGATGTTTGAAAACTGCTATTCAGAGCTCCAGCAGAATCTTAGAAAACGTCATTCTCTCGGTCTGAGAACATCAGTTTGAGACAATATTTCAGGTTAAACATAACTTTTGAAAACAGCTTCGAATAAGTGTTTCTCTTGTTTATTTCAGATGCAAATTGATATATATAGCTATATAAGCCCTTTATTTGATGTTTGAAAACTGCTATTCAGAGCTCCAGCAGAATCTTGGAAAACGTCATTCTCTCAGCCTGAGAAGATCAGTTTGAGACAATATTTCAGGTTAAACATAACTTTTGAAAACAGCTTCGAATAAATGTTTCTCTTGTTTATTTCAGATGCAAATTGATATATATAGCTATATAAACCCTTTATTTGATGTTTGAAAACTGCTATTCAGAGCTCCAGCAGAATCTTAGAAAACGTCATTCTCTCAGTCTGAGAACATCAGTTTGAGACAATATTTCAGGTTAAACATAACTTTTTGAAAACAGCTTCGAATAAGTGTTTCTCTTGTTTATTTCAGATGCAAATTGATATATATAGCTATATAAACCCTTTATTTGATGTTTGAAAACTGCTATTCAGAGCTCCAGCAGAATCTTGGAAAACGTCATTCTCTCAGTCTGAGAACATCAGTTTGAGACAATATTTCAGGTTAAACATAACTTTTGAAAACAGCTTCGAATAAGTGTTTCTCTTGTTTATTTCAGATGCAAATTGATATATATAGCTATATAAACCCTTTATTTGATGTTTGAAAACTGCTATTCAGAGCTCCAGCAGAATCTTGGAAAACGTCATTCTCTCAGTCTGAGAACATCAGTTTGAGACAATATTTCAGGTTAAACATAACTTTTGAAAACAGCTTCGAATAAGTGTTTCTCTTGTTTATTTCAGATGCAAATTGATATATATAGCTATATAAACCCTTTATTTGATGTTTGAAAACTGCTATTCAGAGCTCCAGCAGAATCTTGGAAAACGTCATTCTCTCAGTCTGAGAACATCAGTTTGAGACAATATTTCAGGTTAAACATAACTTTTGAAAACAGCTTCGAATAAGTGTTTCTCTTGTTTATTTCAGATGCAAATTATATATTTTTCTCTTTTTTCAGATGCAAATTGTTATATATAGCTATATAAACCCTTTATTTGATGTTTGAAAACTGCTATTCAGAGCTCCAGCAGAATCTTAGAAAACGTCATTCTCTCAGTCTGAGAACATCAGTTTGAGACAATATTTCAGGTTAAACATAACTTTTGAAAACAGCTTCGAATAAGTGTTTCTCTTGTTTATTTCAGATGCAAATTGATATATATAGCTATATAAACCCTTTATTTGATGTTTGAAAACTGCTATTCAGAGCTCCAGCAGAATCTTGGAAAACGTCATTCTCTCAGTCTGAGAAGATCAGTTTGAGACAATATTTCAGGTTAAACATAACTTTTGAAAACAGCTTCGAATAAATGTTTCTCTTGTTTATTTCAGATGCAAATTGATATATATAGCTATATAAACCCTTTATTTGATGTTTGAAAACTGCTATTCAGAGCTCCAGCAGAATCTTAGAAAACGTCATTCTCTCGGTCTGAGAACATCAGTTTGAGACAATATTTCAGGTTAAACATAACTTTTGAAAACAGCTTCGAATAAGTGTTTCTCTTGTTTATTTCAGATGCAAATTGATATATATAGCTATATAAACCCTTTATTTGATGTTTGAAAACTGCTATTCAGAGCTTCAGCAGAATCTTGGAAAACGTCATTCTCTCAGCCTGAGAAGATCAGTTTGAGACAATATTTCAGGTTAAACATAACTTTTGAAAACAGCTTCGAATAAATGTTTCTCTTGTTTATTTCAGATGCAAATTGATATATATAGCTATATAAACCCTTTATTTGATGTTTGAAAACTGCTATTCAGAGCTCCAGCAGAATCTTAGAAAACGTCATTCTCTCAGCCTGTGAAGATCAGTTTGAGACAGTATTTCATGTTAAACATAACTTTTGAAAACAGCTTCGAATAAGTGTTTCTCTTGTTTATTTCAGATGCAAATTGATATATATAGCTATATAAACCCTTTATTTGATGTTTGAAAACTGCTATTCAGAGCTCCAGCAGAATCTTAGAAAACGTCATTCTCTCGGTCTGAGAACATCAGTTTGAGACAATATTTCAGGTTAAACATAACTTTTGAAAACAGCTTCGAATAAGTGTTTCTCTTGTTTATTTCTGATGCAAATTGATATATATAGCTATATAAACCCTTTATTTGATGTTTGAAAACTGCTATTCAGAGCTCCAGCAGAATCTTAGAAAACGTCATTCTCTCGGTCTGAGAACATCAGTTTGAGACAATATTTCAGGTTAAACATAACTTTTGAAACCAGCTTCGAATAAGTGTTTCTCTTGTTTATTTCTGATGCAAATTGATATATATAGCTATATAAGCCCTTTATTTGATGTTTGAAAACTGCTATTCAGAGCTTCAGCAGAATCTTGGAAAACGTCATTCTCTCAGCCTGTGAAGATCAGTTTGAGACAATATTTCAGGTTTAACATAACTTTTGAAAACAGCTTCGAATAAATGTTTCTCTTGTTTATTTCAGATGCAAATTGTTATATATAGCTATATAAACCCTTTATTTGATGTTTGAAAACTGCTATTCAGAGCTCCAGCAGAATCTTAGAAAACGTCATTCTCTCAGTCTGAGAACATCAGTTTGAGACAATATTTCAGGTTAAACATAACTTTTGAAAACAGCTTCGAATAAGTGTTTCTCTTGTTTATTTCAGATGCAAATTGATATATATAGCTATATAAACCCTTTATTTGATGTTTGAAAACTGTTATTCAGAGCTCCAGCAGAATCTTGGAAAACGTCATTCTCTCAGTCTGAGAAGATCAGTTTGAATTAGCATATTTCAGGTTAAACATAACTTTTGAAAACAGCTTCGAATAAGTGTTTCTCTTGTTTATTTCAGATGCAAATTGATATATATAGCTATATAAACCCTTTATTTGATGTTTGAAAACTGCTATTCAGAGCTCCAGCAGAATCTTGGAAAACGTCATTCTCTCAAGTCTGAGAACATCAGTTTGAGACAATATTTCAGGTTAAACATAACTTTTGAAAACAGCTTCGAATAAGTGTTTCTCTTGTTTATTTCAGATGCAAATTGATATATATAGCTATATAAACCCTTTATTTGATGTTTGGAAAACTGCTATTCAGAGCTCCAGCAGAATCTTGGAAAACGTCATTCTCTCAGTCTGAGAACATCAGTTTG
>JACEEU010001147.1:7500-15951 GCA_016630915.1 Callionymus lyra
TTAACCTCTAGGTGGTTGCGCTCGTGACATCAAAAAGACCACTTTTTGCAGAGCAGTCACACTCGGAAAAAATTTCTTTCGTCTGGCAAAAGAACCAGAGTTTTCAGCGGTCATCCACTCCAACCTTGTCCGATTTTGAGGCACCAGGCTCGGCCACCTCTCCGAGCCTTTTCACTCCCTCTCCTGTTATGGTGCCTCCCTATTAACCTCTAGGTGGTTGCGCTCGTGACATCAAAAAGACCACTTTTTGCAGAGCAGTCACACTCGGAAAAAATTTCTTTCGTCTGGCAAAAGAACCAGAGTTTTCAGCGGTCATCCACTCCAATCCTTGTCCGATTTTGAGGCACCAGGCTCGGCCACCCTCCGAGCCTTTTCACTCCCTCTCCTGTTATGGTGCCTCCCTATTAACCTCTAGGTGGTTGCGCTCGTGACATCAAAAAGACCACTTTTTGCAGAGTCCCTCAAAAATTTTTGCAGAGCAGTCACACTCGGAAAAAATTTCTTTCGTCTGGCAAAAGAACCAGAGTTTTCAGCGGTCATCCACTCCAACCTTGTCCGATTTTGAGGCACCAGGCTCGGCCACCCTCCGAGCCTTTTCACTCCCTCTCCTGTTATGGTGCCTCCCTATTAACCTCTAGGTGGTTGCGCTCGTGACATCAAAAAGACCACTTTTTTCAGAGCAGTCACACTCGGGAAAAATTTCTTTCGTCTGGCAAAAGAACCAGAGTTTTCAGCGGTCATCCACTCCAACCTTGTCCGTTTTAGGCAGGCTGTCTCTTTGTGCCTCCCTGTTGGCCGCGGGGGGGGGGGGCGCGGGGCCCCAAAAACCCCCCCCCCCCGGGGGGGGGCCCAAAATTTTTCAGCGGTCATCCACTCCAACCTTGTCCGATTTTGAGGCACCAGGCTCGGCCACCGTCCGAGCCTTTTCACTCCCTCTCCTGTTATGGTGCCTCCCTATTAACCTCTAGGTGGTTGCGCTCGTGACATCAAAAAGACCACTTTTTTCAGAGCAGTCACACTCGGGAAAAATTTCTTTCGTCTGGCAAAAGAACCAGAGTTATCAGCGGTCATCCACTCCAACCTTGTCCGACGTTGAGGCACCGATGTCGGCCAAGTTCTGAGCGTTCCACCGCCGAATGCCACTGGTCCTCAACACAGCGGACTTCCAATCCAACCTTGTCCGACTTTGAGGCACCGAAGTCGGCCTCAGCCCGAGCCTTCCCCCGCCGACCTCACTGGAGCCCGCCATCCAGGGACCGGCGGAGGTCGCCCGCATGACCGCGGCAAAGTGTCTCAAAGTCGGGCACGACCGCTCTGAGTCACCCGCCAACCCGGTCCGGGGCACCTCCAGGGACCGGCTAACCCGGTCCGGGGCACCTCCAGGGACCGGCGGAGGTCGCCCGCATGACCGCGGCAAAGTGTCTCAAAGTCGGGCATGACCGCTCGAGTCACCCGCCAACCCGGTCCGGGGCACCTCCAGGGACCGGCGGAGGACGCCCGCATGACCGCGACAAAGTGTCTCAAAGTCGGGCACGACCGCTCGAGTCACCCGCCAACCCGGTCCGGGGCACCTCCAGGGACCGGCGGAGGACGCCCGCATGACCGCGACGAAAGTGTCTCAAAGTCGGGCACGACCGCTCGAGTCACCCGCCAACCCGGTCCGGGGCACCTCCAGGGACCGGCGGAGGACGCCCGCATGACCGCGACAAAGTGTCTCAAAGTCGGGCACTGACCGGCCGAGTCACCCGCCAACCCGGTCCGGGGCACCTCCAGGGACCGGGCGGAGGAGGCCCGCATGACCGCGACAAAGTGTCTCAAAGTCGGGCACGACCGCTCTGAGTCACCCGCCAACCCCGGTCCGGGGCACCTCCAGGGACCGGCGGAGGACGCCCGCATGACCGCGACAAAGTGTCTCAAAGTCGGGCACGACCGCTGGGGGTCACCCGCCAACCCGGTCCGGGCAACCCCAAGGGACCGGCGGAGGACGCCCGCATGACCGCGACAAAGTGTCTCAAAGTCGGGCACGACCGCTCGAGTCACCCGCCAACCCGGTCCGGGGCACCTCCAGGGACCGGCGGAGGACGCCCGCATGACCGCGACAAAGTGTCTCAAAGTCGGGCACGACCGCTCGAGTCACCCGCCAACCCGGTCCGGGGCACCTCCAGGGACCGGCGGAGGACGCCCGCATGACCGCGACAAAGTGTCTCAAAGTCGGGCACGACCGCTCGAGTCACCCGCCAACCCGGTCCCGGGGCACCTCCAGGGACCGGCGGAGGACGCCCGCATGACCGCGACAAAGTGTCTCAAAGTCGGGCACGACCGCTCGAGTCACCCGCCAACCCGGTCCGGGGCACCTCCAGGGACCGGCGGAGGACGCCCGCATGACCGCGACAAAGTGTCTCAAAGTCGGGCATGACCGCTCGAGTCACCCGCCAACCCGGTTCCGGGGCACCTCCAGGGACCGGCGGAGGACGCCCGCATGACCCGCGCAAAGTGTCTCAAAGTCGGGCACGACCCGCCGAGTCACCCGCCAACCCGGTCCAGGGGCACCTCCAGGGACCGGCGGAGGACGCCCGCATGACCGCGACAAAGTGTCTCAAAGTCGGGCATGACCGCTCGAGTCACCCGCCAACCCGGTCCGGGGCACCTCCAGGGACCGGCGGAGGACGCCCGCATGACCGCGACAAAGTGTCTCAAAGTCGGGCATGACCGCTCGAGTCACCCGCCAACCCGGTCCGGGGCACCTCCAGGGACCGGCGGAGGACGCCCGCATGACCGCGACAAAGTGTCTCAAAGTCGGGCACGACCGCTCGAGTCACCCGCCAACCCGGTCCGGGGCACCTCCAGGGACCGGGCGGAGGACGCCCGCATGACCGCGACAAAGTGTCTCAAAGTCGGGCACGACCGCTCGAGTCACCCGCCAACCCCGGTCCGGGGCACCTCCAGGGACCGGCGGAGGAGGACGCCCGCATGACCGCGACAGTGTCTAAGTGTCTCAAAGTCGGGCATGACCGCTCGAGTCACCCGCCAACCCCGGTCCGGGGCACCTCCGGGGACCGGCGGAGGACGCCCGCATGACCGCGACAAAGTGTCTCAAAGTCGTCGGGCACGACCGCTCCTGAGTCACCCGCCAACCCGGTCCGGGGCACCTCCGGGGAGCAGTGGAGGTCGCTCGCATGACCGCGACAAAGTGTCTCAAAGTCGGGCATGACCGCTCGAGTCGCCCGCCATCCCGGTCCGGAGCTCAACACTTTGTCGTTTTTTCCACTCCCTCCCCATTAACCTCTAGGTGGTTGCGCTCGTGACATCAAAAAGACCACTTTTTGCAGAGCAGTCACACTCGGAAAAAATTCGTTTCGTCTGGCAAAAGAACCAGAGTTCTCAGCGGGCTTCCAGTCCAACCTTGTCCGATTTTGAGGCACCAGGCTCGGCCACAGTCCGAGCCCATTCACTCCCTCCCCTGTTGTACTCGCTCCCTATTAACCTCTAGGTGGTTGCGCTCGTGACATCAAAAAGACCACTTTTTGAGGAGCAGTCACACTTAGGAAAAATCCGTTTGCGCTCACACCATCCCTCCCCATTAACCTCTAGGTGGTTGCGCTCGTGACATCAAAAAGACCACTTTTTGAGGAGCAGTCACACTTAGGAAAAATCCGTTTGCGCTCACACCATCCCTCCCCATTAACCTCTAGGTGGTTGCGCTCGTGACATCAAAAAGACCACTTTTTGAGGAGCAGTCAGACACCGAGGTTTTCTGGATTTATGTCCGTTTTCCTGGTTCTCTGACTCGGGCACCTTGTGACCGACATCCCCCCCTTCCCTGGTTCTATTTTGCCGATACTTTGGTGAGTTTTCTACCCGCAAACCAAGCCCCCCAAGCCCGCCGCCTGGTGGGGGAGCATGCCGCCTGGCCCGGTTCTATTTTAGGTCACTTTGGTGAGTTTTCTACCCGCAAACCAAGCCCCCAACCCCGCCCGCCTGGTGGGGAAGAGGCCCCTGTCCAGGCCACTCTGGTGGGGGAAGAGGCCCCCTGGTCCCGGTTCTATTTTAGGACACTTTGGTGAGTTTTCTACCCGCAAACCAAGCCCCCCAAGCCCGCCGCCTGGTGGGGGAAGATGCCCCCTGGTCCCGGTTCTATTTTAGGACACTTTGGTGAGTTTTCTACCCGCAAACCAAGCCCCCCAAGCCCGCCGCCTGGTGGGGGAACATGCCCCCTGGTCCCGGTTCTATTTTAGGACACTTTGGTGAGTTTTCTACCCGCAAACCAAGCCCCCCCAAGCCCCGCCGCCTGGTGGGGGAACATGCCGCCTAGCCCGGTTCTATTTTAGGTCACTTTGGTGAGTTTTCTACCCGCAAACCAAGCCCCCCAAGCCCGCCGCCTGGTGGGGGAAGAGGCCCCCTGGTCCCGGTTCTATTTTAGGACACTTTGGTGAGTTTTCTACCCGCAAACCAAGCCCCCCAAGCCCGCCGCCTGGTGGGGGAACATGCCCCCTGGTCCTGGTTCTATTTTAGGACACTTTGGTGAGTTTTCTACCCAAGCAAACCAAGCCCCCCAAGCCCCCCCTCTGCCGCCTGGTGGGGGAACATGCCCCCTGGTCCCGGTTCTATTTTAGGACACTTTGGTGAGTTTTCTACCCGGAAACCAAGCCCCCCAAGCCCGCCACCTGGTGGGGGAAGAGGCCCCCTGGTCCCGGTTCTATTTTAGGACACTTTGGTGAGTTTTCTACCCACACTGCAGGTCCCCAAATGCCGCCATCTGGTGGGGGAACATGCCGCCTGCACCGGTTCTATTTTAAGTCACTTTGGTGAGTTTTCTGCCCACACTACGGGTCCCCAAATGCCGCCATCTGGTGGGGGAACATGCCGCCTGCACCGGTTCTATTTTAAGTCACTTTGGTGAGTTTTCTGCCCACACTACGGGTCCCCAAATGCCGCCATCTGGTGGGGGAACATGCCGCCTGCACCGGTTCTATTTTAAGTCACTTTGGTGAGTTTTCTGCCCACACTACGGGTCCCCAAATGCCGCCATCTGGTGGGGGAACATGCCGGCCCAAGTCACTTTGGTGAGTTTTCCGCCCCACCTGCCCATGCCGGTTCTATTTTAAGTCACTTTGGTGAGTTTTCTGCCCACACTACGGGTCCCCAAATGCCGCCATCTGGTGGGGGAACATGCCGCCTGCACCGGTTCTATTTTAAGTCACTTTGGTGAGTTTTCTACCCACACTACGGGTCCCCAAATGCCGCCATCTGGTGGGGGAACATGCCGCCTGCACCGGTTCTATTTTAAGTCACTTTGGTGAGTTTTCTACCCACACTACGGGTCCCCAAATGCCGCCATCTGGTGGGGGAACATGCCGCCTGCACCGGTTCTATTTTAAGTCACTTTGGTGAGTTTTCTGCCCACACTACGGGTCCCCAAATGCCGCCATCTGGTGGGGGAACATGCCGCCTAGCACCGGTTCTATTTTAAGTCACTTTGGTGAGTTTTCTGCCCACACTACGGGTCCCCAAATGCCGCCACCTGGTGGGGGAACTGCCGCCTAGTCCCGGTTCTATTTTAGGTCACTTTTCTCACTTTCTGACCCACAAATTTTCCCCGTTTCAAATGCCGCCGCTGGTGGGGGAACTGCCGCCTTCCGGTTCTATTTCAGGTCACTCATTTCTCACTTTCTCACCACAAATAATGCCCCAAATGCCGCCGCCTGGTGGGGGAACTGCCGCCTAGTCCCTGTTGGGGGAACTGCCGCCTAGTCCCGGTTCTATTTTAGGTCACTTTTCTCACTTTCTGACCCACAAATAATGCCCCAAATGCCGCCGCCTGGTGGGGGGGGAACTGCCGCCTAGTCCCGGTTCTATTTTAGGTCACTTTTCTCACTTTCTGACCCACAAATAATGCCCCAAATGCCGCCGCCTGGTGGGGGGGAACTGCCGCCTAGTCCCGGTTCTATTTTAGGTCACTTTTCTCACTTTCTTACCCACAAATAATGCCCCAAATGCCGCCGCCTGGTGGGGGGAACTGCCGCCTAGTCCCGGTTCTATTTTTAGGTCACTTTTCTCACTTTCTTACCCACAAATAATGCCCCAAATGCCGCCGCCTGGTGGGGGGAACTGCCGCCTAGTCCCGGTTCTATTTTAGGTCACTTTTCTCACTTTCTTACCCACAAATAATGCCCCAAATGCCGCCGCCTGGTGGGGGGAACTGCCGCCTAGTCCCGGTTCTATTTTTAGGTCACTTTTCTCACTTTCTTACCCACAAATAATGCCCCCAAATGCCGCCGCCTGGTGGGGGGAACTGCCGCCTAGTCCCGGTTCTATTTTGGGTCTTTTTTCTCTTTTTTTTTCGGGGGGGGGGGGGGGCCCACAAATACTTATGCCCCAAATGCCGCCCGCCTGGTGGGGGAACTGCCGCCTAGTCCCGGTTTTTCTATTTTAGGGTCACTTTCGTCTCCCTTTATGACCCACAAAGGGGGTAATGCCCCAAATGCCGCCGCTGGTGGGGGAACTGCCGCCTAGTCCCGGTTCTATTTTAGGTCACTTTTCTCACCTTTCTGACCCACAAATAATGCCCCAAATGCCGCCGCCTGGTGGGGGAACTGCCGCCTAGTCCCGGTTCTATTTTAGGTCACTTTTCTCACTTTCTGACCCACAAATAATGCCCCAAATGCCGCCGCCTGGTGGGGGAACTGCCGCCTAGTCCCGGTTCTATTTTAGGTCACTTTTCTCACTTTCTTACCCACAAATAATGCCCCAAATGCCGCCGCCTGGTGGGGGGAACTGCCGCCTAGTCCCGGTTCTATTTTAGGTCACTTTTCTCACTTTCTGACCCACAAATAATGCCCCAAATGCCGCCGCCTGGTGGGGGGAACTGCCGCCTAGTCCCGGTTCTATTTTAGGTCACTTTTCTCACTTTTCTACCCACAAATAATGGCAAAAAAAAATGCTTACAGCACCCAGTATTCCCAGGCGGTCTCCCATCCAAGTACTAACTGGGCCCGACCCTGCTTGGCTTCCGAGATCAGACGAGATCGGGCTCATTCAGGGTGGTGTGGCCGTAAGCGAGGGAAGCGCTTGTGAAATGCCCCAAAGTGTTGAAAATGTTCCCCAGGCCCCCCTCCCCGGGAGGCTCCCCCCCCATTCCCCGCCCCGCAGGAGGAGGCTCCCCAGGCCCCCTGGTTCCCCATCCCCGCAGGAGGAGGCTCCCAGGGCAGCCCCTGAGGTTCCCCAGGTCCCCATCCCCAGGCAGGGGAGGCTCCCCTCCCCAGGCCCCCTGGTTCCCCATCCCAGGAGGAGGCTCCCAGGCCCCCTCCCCAGCCCCCAGGGGTCCCCCCCAGGAGGAGGCCCCTGGTGCAGGAGGAGGCTCCCCAGGCCCCTGGTTCCCCATCCCCGCAGGAGGAGGCTCCCCAGGCCCCCTGGTTCCCCATCCCCGCAGGAGGAGGCTCCCCAGGCCCCCTGGTTCCCCATCCCTCCCCAGGTCCCCGCAGGAGGAGGCTCCCCAGGCCCCCTGGTTCCCCATCCCCGCAGGAGGAGGCTCCCCAGGCCCCCTGGTTCCCCATCCCCGCAGGAGGAGGCTCCCCAGGCCCCCTGGTTCTCCATCCCCGCAGGAGGAGGCTCCCCAGGCCCCCTGGTTCTCCATCCCCGTCAGGAGGAGGCTCCCCCAGGCCCCTTGTTTGGGGTCCCCATCCCCGCAGGAGGAGGCTCCCCAGGCCCCCTGGTTCCCCATCCCCGCAGGAGGAGGCTCCCCAGGCCCCCTGGTTCTCCATCCCCAGGAGCAGGAGGAGGCTCCCCAGGCCCCCTGGTTCTCCATCCCCGCAGGAGGAGGCTCCCCAGGCCCCCTGGTTCTCCATCCTCCATCCGATCCCCGCATCCCGGAGGAGGCTCCCCAGGCCCCCTGGTTCTCCATCCCCGCAGGAGGAGGCTCCCCAGGCCCCCTGGTTCTCCATCCCCGCAGGGGGGAGGCTCCCCAGGCCCCCTGGTTCTCCATCCCCGCAGGAGGAGGCTCCCCAGGCCCCCTGGTTCTCCATCCCCGCAGGAGGAGGCTCCCCAGGCCCCCTGGTTCTCCATCCCCGCAGGAGGAGGCTCCCCAGGCCCCCTGGTTCTCCATCCCCGCAGGAGGAGGCTCCCCAGGCCCCCTGGTTCTCCATCCCCCGCAGGAGGAGGCTCCCCAGGCCCCCTGGTTCTCCATCCCCGCAGGAGGAAAGGCTCCCCAGGCCCCCTGGTTCTCCATCCCCGCAGGAGGAGGCTCCCCAGGCCCCCTGGTTCCCCATCCCCCGCAGGAGGAGGCTCCCCAGGCCCCCTGGTTCTCCATCCCCGCAGGAGGAGGCTCCCCAGGAGGTCCCCCTGGTTCTCCATCCCCGCAGGAGGAGGCTCCCCAGGCCCCCTGGTTCTCCATCCCCCGCAGGAGGAGGCTCCCCAGGCCCCCTGGTTCTCCATCCCCGCAGGAGGAGGCTCCCC
>JACEEU010001148.1:0-13405 GCA_016630915.1 Callionymus lyra
TTAATGACTTTATACTTTCACTTAACTCACTTGACAACTCCATTACACTTAAATCCACCATCGACTTTCATTCTATCGACTTCCTCGACACAACTGTTTTTAAAGGACCCACTTTTACTGACACACAACATCTGGACATCAAAGTATTTTTTAAAGAAACAGACACACACGCACAACTTCATAAAATCAGTTTTCACCCCCGTCACACTTTCTCCGGCCTCATCAAATCTCAAATTCTCCTCTTCCATCGCAACTGGTTTCAAATCAGCATCAGCTACACTTTTCAAGTCTCTCTGCAACAGAGGTTATCCCGGTCATTCCTCTGACATTGTTATAAAACTTTTTCTCTCCACTCACCCACTTAACAACAATACAGTTATTCCATTTATCTCCACATACACCAGATCCTCTCACCTACTTTTTTTAAAAAAAACACCTTTTCCGCAATACAAACCAACTTACAGTCTTTACAAAACCACAAAATCATGCCGGCACACAGAAAAAAAAAACAGAATTTACATCAATTACTCATCTGTACTAACTTCAATAACTCCATAAAAAACACCAACCAATCACATACCATACCTGGACCCTAAAACCAAAAGGGATTTTCAGCTCAAATAAACAAAACATCTTTCCTCTGCCACCACTACCTCCTCCACCGATCAAAAACTGTATATTCATCATCACCTGCTCAACTTGTCCTAAATCATACATCGGCCACACACACACACTCTACTTTCCACAGCCATCAAAAAATACAACATTTATTTAAACAACAACTATCCAAAAATAACCCACTTATCAACCATTTAATCTCAAACAAACTCCTCCACCTTCAAATTAATCTGCTGGAACAATGCTCTTCATAGAGGGAGACAAACACCACCAAATAGATTACACTACTGGACACACGCTCACCCAAAGGACTCAATTGAACTTCTTCCTTTTTTTTGTATTATTGTATTTCCCCTTTTGTGTTTTACATCTCTCATACCGTTGTTACTGTCTTATATTTTCTTATTCCGCCTCCTCGAATTTGTTTGTTCCTCATCCCCTTCCTACAACTCCAGACTTATCTCCTTTCCTTTTCTTCACTTCCTCCACATCCACGCACCCTCCTGCCTTCACTTTCATAAAAAAAATTAAATAAAAGAGATAATTAACTTTCCTTTCTTTTTCACCATTCAACTACCGTGGTGCAGCCCTTTAATCTACCCCCTCTCGAAACTGACAAACCAGGTTTTAAACCCTCACGACAACTTTTTTTTCTAACCAAAATAATCGGAACTCTAACCTTTCCTCCCCCTCTCACAGCGATCTGCAATGGCCTCACTATCTAAACCACTACCTCCCTAAACAAACAAACCCAGTTCAAAACCCACTCAGCTACTTTTTAATTTTCCACCTTTACCTCTCACCTCCTTTTTTTTTACCTACTCTCCCATCCTCAACCTTATCTTAACCCTTAAACTCTTGCCTAACCCCGTAATCTTAACCTAACTAAACCCTTCTACCCATTACCCTAACCCTAAAACCTAACCTTAACCTCTCCCCTTTAACCGAACCCCCTCAACCCTCCTACCTCTCACCCTAACCTTAAAACCCCTTACCCTCTACCTAACCCTAACCTGCCTATCCCTTACCTTAAACCCTAAAAACCTAAACCTAATCCTCTTCCCTTAACCTAACCCTTCTTGTTCCTTCTCTTTATTTCTCTTTGTTCTTGTTCTTATTTTATTTTGACTTATTTTTTATGAAAAATTGCTGTATTTGCTGTGGCTATTGGAAAAAAACAAAAAGGTTCTACCTTACCTTACCTTATACCACCTAACCAAACCTAACCCTAACCCTTACTCTTTACCTTAACCTAAACCTAACCTCTTCCCTCAACCCAACCCCTCAACCCTCCTACCCCTTACCCTACTGTTTTTCTACCCCCACTGCCTCTCACCGCCAAGGACCAGGGTTCAATTCCCGTACACCACTTTTTTTTTCCCAAAAACATTTTTTTATTATTATTTTTTCCCTCCCGCCTATTCCCTTCTCTCCATTACCCCTTTCAGATGGTTTATAAACTGCTTCACAGACTCAGTTCCCTCACTTTTATTCCCCCAATGATTCCAAATAATTCCTTCTTATTTTTGAGGGATCTGGACTTCGGTCTGGCCGTGCCTCTGACAATTACCTCACATTAAATATCAGGCAAAAACAATACATTTGAGGGAGAACATATGCATAGAAGTGCGTAAAATAAAGAAAACGGTTGCAGGGAGGGATATGAAAAAAACCGAAACATATACAATGTTAAAGAAATTCATTAAATTAGAAGGGTAGAGAAAATGGTTAAAAGAAAAACATCAATAACTATTCTGGTAATAATAATAAAGGTTAAATTATGACCAACATTTTTATTAAAGATTAAAAAGTGAGTAAAGGGGAATTTTAATAGTTCAAAAGCATTTTAATTGAGATTCAAACTATAAATTAGGAGGTTGGGGTGGGGGTTGGCAAGAACAACATTTAAAAAAAAAAAAGCATATTTACCTCCGGGACTGTTGAAAACTTTAATTTTGTTCTGTTGTCTAGCGATTGGGTGTAATACGAGATATACTCCGCAGCCTCCTGCCATCGGTTATGCAGCATGGCTTCTCTTATTTTCTCCAGACACAATCTTGTCGTTCGATGGAATCCAGTTTCAGATGGTGTCTCTGCACATTCAAAAAAGCCCAGTGAGTAAAAAAAAAAATGATAATCAACATTTCATGACTATTATTATTACTCACCTTTGTAGAGAGGTATTGCTAGAGGAAGATTTGGTTCTTCCATATCTTCGTCCTCTGCATGACTGAGGTCTCTTTCTTTCACTTCCATTTTTCCAGTTAAGATTAATGGAAAACTTCTTGAATTGTTCTAAAAGAAGTCAAACAACCAAATTATACACAAAGGATCTGATGAAATGTACCGTCAAGTGGCTTGTTGTTGCAAGAATATTATTTAGTTAAAGATACTTCAGTGAGATGATGAAAGTGTAACTTAAGTAAAGTTGGCTCGATATTGGCAGATTCAATCTTTGCGCGTTAATAACTCGGGAACGCTAAGGTGTTGAATTACAAATCTTACCTTCTTCAAATCCCAGTCACCTGCTGTATTGACTACAAGCGCGTTTGAACCTTAATATCTCGTCATATTGTCCTGAGAAAATACACGGATTTCTATGCAGGCGGCAAGTGAGGCGGCGTATAAGGGGCCGTCCTCAAATAGACGAACACCGAAAAGGGTTGACTTCATTCAATTCCCGTCTTTATAACTCTTTAATTTAAGTTTTTATGGTCACCATGTTCATGTGAATAAAGAAGGGCCTCCATATATATATGTTACCACACTCATTAGTTTTTTACATTTATTTTCAAAATCACTATTTTTGTGCAACATTTCACATACATGTTGTAATAGCTGTGTTATTACAATTGTGATGGTCACCAAATCCATGTCACTTATGAAGTACCTTCATATCAAGTTACTACACCCATTCGTTTTTTTAATTTCTTCTTGAAATTTTCAAAGTCACCATTTCTGCGCAATATTTCACATACATTTTGTAATAGCTTTATAATAACAATTGTGATGGTCACCAAATTCATGTCACTTATGAAGTACCTTCGTATCAAGTTACTACACTCATTATTATTTAAAAAAAAATCTTAAAATTTTCAAAATCGCTATTTTTGTGCAATATTTCACATACATTTTATAATAGCTCTGTAATTACAACTCTGATGGTCACCAAATGTATGTCACTTATGAAGTACCTTCATATCAAGTTACTACACCCATTATTTTTTTTAATTTCTTCTTGAAATTTTCAAAATCACCTTTTTTGTGAAATATTTTACATACATTTTGTAATAGCTTTGTAATTACAACTCTGATGGTCACCAAATTCATGTCACTTATGTAGTACCTTCATATCAAGTTACTACACTCATTATTATTTTAATTTTTTTCTTAAAATTTTCGAAATCGCTATTTTTGTGCAATATTTCACATACATTTTTTAATAGCTTTGTGTTTACAACTCTGATGGTCACCAAATGTATGTCACTTATGAAGTACCTTCATATCAAGTTACTACACCCATTATCTTTTTTAATTTCTTCTTGAGCTTTTCAAAATCACCTTTTTTGTGAAATATTTTACATACATTTTGTAATAGCTTTGTAATTACAACTCTGATGGTCGCCAAATGTATGTCACTTATGTAGTACCTTCATATCAAGTTACTACACTCATTAGTTTTTTTAATTTCTTCTTGAATTTTTCAAAATCACCTTTTCTGTGCAATATTCCGCATACATTTTGTAATAGCTCTGTAATTACAACTCTGATGGTCACCAAATGTATGTCACTTATGAAGCACCTCATATCAAGTTACTACACCCATTATATTTCTTAATTTCTTCTTGAATTTTTCAAAATCACCTTTTCTGTGCAATATTCCACATACATTTTGTAATAGCTCTGTAATAAAAATTGCGATGGTCACCAAATTCATGTCACTTATGTAGTACCTTCATATCAAGTTACTACACTCATTAGTTTTTTTTTTTTTTCTTAAAATTTTCAAAATCGCTATTTTTGTGCAATATTTCACATACATTTTGTAATAGCTCTGTAATAACAATTGCGATGGTCACCAAATTCATGTCACTTATGTAGTACCTTCATATCAAGTTACTACACACATTAGTTTTTTTAATTTCTACTTGAAATTTTCAAAATCACCATTTCTGTGCAATATTTCACATACATTTTGTAATAGCTCTGTAATAAAAATTGCGATGGTCACCAAATTCATGTCACTTATGAAGTACCTTCATATCAAGTTACTACACTCATTATTTTTTTTAATTTCTACTTGAAATTTTCAAAATCACCTTTTTTGTGCAATATTTTACATACATTTTGTAATAGCTTTGTAATTACAACTCTGATGGTCACCAAATTCATGTCACTTATGTAGTACCTTCATATCAAGTTACTACACTCATTATTTTTTGATTTTTTTCTTAAAATTTTCAAAATCGCTATTTTTGTGCAATATTTCTCATACATTTTTTAATAGCTTTGTAATTACAACTCTGATGGTCACCAAATTCATGTCACTTATGTAGTACCTTCATATCAAGTTACTACACTCATTAGTTTTTTTTAATTTCTTCTTGAATTTGTCAAAATCACCTTTTCTGTGCAATATTTCACATACATTTTGTAATAGCTTTGTAATTACAACTCTGATGGTCACCAAATTCATGTCACTTATGTAGTACCTTCATATCAAGTTACTACACTCATTAGTTTTTTTAATTTCTTCTTGAATTTTTCAAAATCACCTTTTCTGTGCAATATTCCACATACATTTTGTAATAGCTCTGTAATTACAACTCTGATGGTCACCAAATTCATGTCACTTATGTAGTACCTTCATATCAAGTTACTACACTCATTATTTTTTTAATTTCTTCTTGAAATTTTCAAAATCACCTTTTCTGTGCAGTATTCCACATACATTTTGTAATAGCTTTGTAATTACAACTCTGATGGTCACCAAATTCATGTCACTTATGTAGTACCTTCATATCAAGTTACTACACTCATTATTTTTTTAATTTCTTCTTGAAATTTTCAAAATCACCATTTCTGTGCAATATTTCACATACATTTTGTAATAGCTCTGTAATTACAACTCTGATGGTCACCAAATGTATGTCACTTATGAAGTACCTTCATATGAAGTTACTACACTCATTAGTTTTTTAGTTTTTTTCTTAAAATTTTCAAAATCGCTATTTTTGTGCAATATTTCACATACATTTTGTAATAGCTCTGTAATAACAATTGCGATGGTCACCAAATGTATGTCACTTATGAAGTACCTTCATATCAAGTTACTACACCCATTATCTTTTTTAATTTCTTCTTGAGCTTTTCAAAATCACCTTTTTTGTGAAATATTTTACATACATTTTGTAATAGCTTTGTAATTACAACTCTGATGGTCGCCAAATGTATGTCACTTATGTAGTACCTTCATATCAAGTTACTACACTCATTAGTTTTTTTAATTTCTTCTTGAATTTTTCAAAATCACCTTTACTGTGCAATATTCCACATACATTTTGTAATAGCTCTGTAATTACAACTCTGATGGTCACCAAATGTATGTCACTTATGAAGTACCTTCATATCAAGTTACTACACCCATTATCTTTTTTAATTTCTTCTTGAATTTTTCAAAATCACCTTTTCTGTGCAATATTCCACATACATTTTGTAATAGCTCTGTAATAAAAATTGCGATGGTCACCAAATTCATGTCACTTATGTAGTACCTTCATATCAAGTTACTACACTCATTAGTTTTTTTAATTTCTTCTTGAATTTTTCAAAATCACCTTTTCTGTGCAATATTCCACATACATTTTGTAATAGCTCTGTAATTACAACTCTGATGGTCACCAAATCCATGTCACTTATGAAGTACCTTCATATCAAGTTACTACACTCATTAGTTTTTTTAATTTCTTCTTGAATTTTTCAAAATCACCTTTTCTGTGCAATATTCCACATACATTTTTTAATAGCTTTGTGTTTACAACTCTGATGGTCACCAAATGTATGTCACTTATGAAGTACCTTCATATCAAGTTACTACACCCATTATCTTTTTTAATTTCTTCTTGAGCTTTTCAAAATCACCTTTTTTGTGAAATATTTTACATACATTTTGTAATAGCTTTGTAATTACAACTCTGATGGTCACCAAATGTATATCACTTATGTAGTACCTTCATATCAAGTTACTACACTCATTAGTTTTTTTAATTTCTTCTTGAATTTTTCAAAATCACCTTTTCTGTGCAATATTCCACATACATTTTGTAATAGCTCTGTAATTACAACTCTGATGGTCACCAAATGTATGTCACTTATGAAGTACCTTCATATCAAGTTACTACACCCATTATCTTTTTTAATTTCTTCTTGAATTTTTCAAAATCACCTTTTCTGTGCAATATTCCACATACATTTTGTAATAGCTCTGTAATAAAAATTGCGATGGTCACCAAATTCATGTCACTTATGTAGTACCTTCATATCAAGTTACTACACTCATTAGTTTTTTGTTTTTTTTCTTAAAATTTTCAAAATCGCTATTTTTGTGCAATATTTCACATACATTTTGTAATAGCTCTGTAATAACAATTGCGATGGTCACCAAATTCATGTCACTTATGTAGTACCTTCATATCAAGTTACTACACACATTAGTTTTTTTAATTTCTACTTGAATTTTTCAAAATCACCTTTTCTGTGCAATATTCCACATACATTTTTAATAGCTTTGTGTTTACAACTCTGATGGTCACCAAATGTATGTCACTTATGAAGTACCTTCATATCAAGTTACTACACCCATTATCTTTTTTAATTTCTTCTTGAGCTTTTCAAAATCACCTTTTTTGTGAAATATTTTACATACATTTTGTAATAGCTTTGTTATTACAACTCTGATGGTCACCAAATGTATGTCACTTATGTAGTACCTTCATATCAAGTTACTACACTCATTAGTTTTTTTAATTTCTTCTTGAATTTTTCAAAATCACCTTTTCTGTGCAATATTCCACATACATTTTGTAATAGCTCTGTAATTACAACTCTGATGGTCACCAAATGTATGTCACTTATGAAGTACCTTCATATCAAGTTACTACACTCATTAGTTTTTGTTTTTTTTTCTTAAAATTTTCAAAATCGCTATTTTTGTGCAATATTTCACATACATTTTGTAATAGCTCTGTAATAACAATTGCGATGGTCACCAAATTCATGTCACTTATGTAGTACCTTCATATCAAGTTACTACACACATTAGTTTTTTTAATTTCTACTTGAAATTTTCAAAATCACCATTTCTGTGCAATATTTCACATACATTTTGTAATAGCTTTTTAATTACAACTCTGATGGTCACCAAATTCATGTCACTTATGAAGTACCTTCATATCAAGTTGCTACACATATTATTTTTTATTTTTCTTTCTTAAAATTTTCAAAATCGCTATTTTTGTGCAATATTTCACATACATTTTGTAATAGCTTTGTAATTACAATTCTGATGGTCACCAAATTTATGTCACTTATGTAGTACCTTCATATCAAGTTACTACACCCATTAGTTTTTTTAAAACCTTCTTGAAATTATAAATATGACCATTTCTGTGCAATATTTCACATACATTTTGTAATAGCTTTGTAATTACAACTCTGATGGTCACCAAATCCATGTCACTTATGAAGTACCTTCATATCAAGTTACTACACTCATTATTTTTTATTTATTTTTCTTAAAATTTTCAAAATCGCTATTTTTGTGCAATATTCCACATACATTTTGTAATAGCTTTGTAAATACAATTCTGATGGTCACCAAATTTATGTCACTTATGTAGTACCTTCATATCAAGTTACTACACCCATTAGTTTTTTTAATTTCTTCTTGAAATTATAAATGTGACCATTACTGTGCAATATTTCACATACATTTTGTAATAGCTCTGTAATTACAACTCTGATGGTCACCAAATCCATGTCACTTATGAAGTACACTCATTAGTTTTTTTTGCTTTTCATTTAATAAAATATTGAACCCTGTTTATTTTGTATGTTCAGTCGATAAAACAAGTCATTCATTTTTTGTGATGTAGTTCAACTACGGCAGGACTCACTGAAAGGGTCAATGACATGATTGTTTGCTACTCCAGCACATAACCATGTTCCCACATTATACATAATAACTAAGACAAAGATGGTTTGAACATACAAAGGCTAGTTGGTCATCTTGTTTTTATACATATTGCAACAACAACCTTGTAATAACAATGATCAACAACATTATACTATATACAAATAGTAATGGCTAATGTAATCAATAAAGTTTTTTTTTACCTTACCTTAATGCTTTTTTTAACTCAATAAGTGTATATAACGTATTTTTAAAATCAAACATTATACACAACACATTGCTATATACAAATGTGAACAATAAAAGTACATTCAATATGGCGCAGACAGGACGGCAGCTTTAACAGCAGCTCCGAGCGCTTTTTTGGGTTTATTACTTTTTTCCGAGGATTGCCTCCGTTTTTCAAACTTTTCTTTTCGTCACACTGTCTCTTTAAGACTCGCGGACAGTTTTCTACAAGAAGTGGAAACTTTCAGTTAAAAGGAAAGTTTTTTTCATCGCTTTTTCTGGTGCGCAACGGGCGTCCTGCGCGCGTAATGGCCATTGTCTACAGTCGGGATCAGCTGCTGGCGCTCCGTTTCTCTGCGGTGCGGCCGGAGGAGCGACCCATCATCCCCCGGGATATTATGAAGAGGAGACGGGGATGCCGCGCCGGAGTTAAACGCCGGGAGCTGAGGAGAGCTTATCGACCGGCGCTGCCTTCCGTCGTCATGGGCAACGTGAGATCTCTGCCAAACAAGATGGACGAACTCGCGGCGGCGACCAGGTTCGACCCGCAATATCGACGGTGCAGTATGCTGATGCTCACGGAGACGTGGCTGAACCAGATCCACACGGACGCGATTGCTGCGCTGGATGGATTCTGTTTATTACGCGCGGACCGGACGGACATGAGCGGGAAGAGAAAGGATGGAGGACTGGCGGTGTTCGTTAACGAGAAGTGGTGCCTTCCCAGGCACGTCACTCTAAAGGATCAACACTGCTCTCCTGACATTGAACTTTTGGCGCTGAGTCTGAGACCTTTCTACTTGCCACGCTACTTTCACATGTTGTCGCGGTGCTTGTGTACATTCCACCGTCGGCGAGCGCGGAGGCAGCATGTGACGTCATCACCGGAGTAGTGAACGGGTTACAGACTCAGAGCCCTCAGGCCCTCTTTATCATCTCCGGTGATTTTAATCACGCATCTCTTTCCTCCTGTCTGCCCAAATTCACGCAGTACGTCACTTGTGCCACCAGAGACAATAACACACTGGACCTTTTTTATGCGAACACTAAAGACTCTTATTTATCATCCCCCCTTCCTCCTTTGGGACGAGCTGACCACTGTCTGGTCCATCTCCAACCTGTTTACAAGCCACTTGTGAGCAGGCAACCAGCAGTGACTCGCTCGGTCAAGAAGTGGTCTGAAGAAGCTGAGGAAGATCTGAAGGTCTGCTTTGAGACCACGGACTGGAGCATTTTCAGTGAGTCCCACAAGGAGGATATTGACAGTCTAACTACATGTGTCACGGACTACATCAACTTCTGTGTGGAGAGCATTGTACCAACCAAAACTGTACGATGCTTCTCCAACAACAAACCCTGGATTAATCCTGAAATAAAGGCTCTCTTAAAGGAGAAGAGGAGAGTCTTTAGGTCAGGAAACAAAGAGGATCTGATGGCAGTCCAGAAGGAGCTGAGAAGAAAGATCAGGGAGGGAAAGGAGAGGTACAGGAGGAAGATGGAAGAGAGTCTGGCCAATAACAACACCAGAGATGTCTGGAGAGGTTTGAAATCCATAACCGGACATCAGACCAGGCTCTCTGTAGCGGCGGGGGATCAGAATTGGGCTGACAACTTAAACGGTTATTTTTCAAGGTTTGAGGTGTCGGCCCTCCCCCCGTCTTCTACACCATTCACACCTCTACATTTACCTTCTCCTCTCCCCCGAGCTTGTATTGTCTCAGCCCCCCCGCTGACTCCACAGGGGACAATGCCCCCCCACCCCAGCCTGTCCCTCACACCTCTCCAGGTGAGAAATCAGCTCAGGAGAACCAGGACAACAAAGGCCCCTGGACCAGACGGCATCGGTGGCAAAGTACTCAGGACGTGCTCTGACCAGTTAAGTGAAATTGTTGGACTTCTGTTCAACATGAGCTTGACCCTGGGAAGAGTTCCACTACTGTGGAAGACGTCCTGTGTGGTACCGGTGCCGAAGACTCAGCACCCTAAGGATCCCAGCTGCTACAGACCTGTGGCCTTGACATCCCACCTTATGAAGGCTCTGGAGCGGCTGGTCCTTAGTTACCTGAGTCCTCTGGTGCGCTCCTCCATGGATCCGTTGCAGTTTGCCTACCAACCTGACATCGGCGTGGAGGACGCCATCATCTTCCTTCTCCAACGAGCACTTTCTCACCTGGAGTCGCCTGGAAGCACTGTGAGGATCCTTTTCCTGGATCTAAGCAGTGCTTTCAATACCATCAGGTCGAACATCCTGAGGGACAAGCTGGAGCTGTCTGGAGCGGACACTCACCTCACGGACTGGATTGTGGACTACCTCACCAACCGTCCACAGTTCGTGAGGACCCGGGATGGTGTTTCGAAGACTGTACTGTGCAGTGTAGGGGTCCCCCAGGGAACAGTGTTGGCACCGTTCCTCTTTTCACTGTACACTGCAGACTTCCAACACCTGTCTCCCACCAGTCACCTGCAAAAGTTCTCGGACGACTCCGCCATCGTCGGCCTCATTAAGGACGGGGATGATGGGTCGTACCGGGGACTTGTCCAGTGCTGTGTCTCAAATCGCATACTAGCGTACTAAAAGTTAGTATTTTTAGTACGTTAGTGTGTCTCAATTCTTAGTATGCGAAATTTAGTGCGCCATGCATACTAAATTGGCATACTAACACGCCCACAAAACTAGCATGGTTCGATGGACACTAACCATACTAAACAGCCGCCATTTTAGTGACGTTTTAAACGGAAGTTACGTCATATATAAATGCATATATATGCATATACTTAAATGTGTATTTTCAGCAGCAGTAGGAGGATAAACACGTCTTCGCTGCTGATACCAGCTTAAATATCTCACGATTATTTAGATTCTCATATTTTTTCTTTATTTCTTTTTCCAAAGTTGCAATACGTGCTGCCAGCAGGTGTCGGCGATAGTGTTCAAACAGCTGCTTGAAACATCGTTAAATAGAAGTAGAAGAAGAAGCTGTCATGTGATTTCCGGTTAGTGTGTAGCTTCAGGGTTTGATTTGAGACATACTATCTGCGGAGAATTTGCGTACTAGTTAGTATGCATACTAAACTGATGCATACTAACTTCTAGCATACTAAGATTAGTATGCGATTTGAGACACAGCACAGGACTTTGCTGACTGGTGCCTGGAAAACCACCTCCAGATCAACTCCAACAAAACTAAGGAGTTGATTGTGGATTTCCGGCAGTGTCCCTCCATCTCCCCCTCACCACTGAACATCCAGGGACAGGACATTGAGATTGTCACGTCTTACAAGTTCCTGGGTGTTCACCTCAACAACCGCCTGGACTGGGTGGATAACACTGCTGCTCTTTATAAAAAGGGCGGAGTAAACTCTACCTGCTCCGGAGGTTGAGGTCTGGTGTCCGGGGGCCACTCCTGAAGTCATTCTATGACTCAGTAGTGGCCTCTGCCATCTTCAACGGTGTGGTCTGCTGGGGGGAGCAGCATGACAGCAAAGGATAGGGCTAAACTGGACAGCCTTATTAAGAAGGCCGGTTACGTCCTAGGGCGCCCCCTGGATCCTGTGGAGGAAGTGACTGGAAGGAGGATATGGAGCAAGCTGGGCTCCATGAGGAGGAACTTGTCTCACCCTCTCCAGCACACACTGAGGGCATTGAGGAGCTCCATCAGTGATAGGATGCTCCATCCCCGGTGTGTGAGGGAGAGGTACCGCAGGTCCTTCCTCCCTACTGCCATCAGACTCCACAATAACAACACAGCCAGATAATTATCTAACTGCACCTTTCTTGCTATTTTTGTAAATATGTGTATATAATATAGTGCAGATTTATTTTCTATTCTATTTAGATTCTTTCTTTTCTTTTTAATATTTTATTTCTGGGTGTTTTTATTTTTCTTCTGGTATATTGCTCTTGCTGTTTGTTAAAAAGAATTTCCCCTCGTGGGATAATAAAGGGATTCTGATTCTGATTCAAAAAGTATTAAACATTCATCATGGAAATTAACTTCACATTTAAATTCTAACTGCAACATAGCACACAGTGCCAAGGGTGGTTTTTTGCTGGAATCTGTTTTGTAGCTATTCCTAGGCATTGGATGTGGAACCACCGAACACATTTTCCACACTGAATCTGCAAGGAAAACATTTTTAATATATACCAAGAGGTAAGAATTTACTTGTTATAATAAAAATGTAATTTACCCAAGTCAATTCCACAGAAGTTGCTCGCAGATCCATAAGTCCACAGATGGAACAGTAATCCTCCTTTGAAACTTTAAAGTAAACACAGAGTCATCAGATATAATGAATAATAATAACAATATGAACAATAACAACATTATTAATATAACAAACTGTTTAAACAGGTATTGGCTTGAA
>JACEEU010001149.1:0-14806 GCA_016630915.1 Callionymus lyra
GGTGTTTAACCGTTTTCCGCATTTATCGTGAAACGCTTTCGCGCGTTTTGGCATTCAATAGTATGTTACGACTGAGGACGAGAGGATACAGTGTGTCCATCAGTTTTTAAAGCTGATGTTTGGACATATTTTGGTTTGAAAACAAATGTTACGACCGAGGACGAGAGGATACAGTGAGTCCAGCAGCTTGTAAAGCTGATGTTTGGACATATTTTGGTTTGAAGACAAATGTTACGACTGAGGACGAGAGGATACAGTGAGTCCAGCAGCTTGTAAAGCTGATGTTTGGACATATTTTGGTTTGAAGACAAATGTTACGACTGAGGACGAGAGGATACAGTGAGTCCAGCAGCTTTTAATGCTGATGTTTGGACATATTTTGGTTTGAAAACAAATGTTACGACTGAGGACGAGAGGATACAGTGAGTCCAGCAGCTTGTAAAGCTGATGTTTGGACATATTTTGGTTTGAAGACAAATGTTACGACTGAGGACGAGAGGATACAGTGAGTCCAGCAGCTTTTAATGCTGATGTTTGGACATATTTTGGTTTGAAGACAAATGTTACGACTGAGGACGAGAGGATACAGTGAGTCCAGCAGCTTTTATTGCTGAAGTTTGGACATATTTTGGTTTGAAAACAAATGAAAGTAGTGACGACTGAGGACAAGAGGATACAGTGAGTCCAGCAGCTTTTAAAGCTGATGTTTGGACATATTTTGGTTTGAAAACAAATGAAAGTAGTGACGACTGAGGACAAGAGGATACAGTGAGTCCAGCAGCTTTTAAAGCTGATGTTTGGACATATTCTGATTTGAAAACAAATGTTACGACTGAGGACGAGAGGATACAGTGAGTCCAGCAGCTTTTAATGCTGATGTTTGGACATATTTTGGTTTGAAGACAAATGTTACGACTGAGGATGAGAGGATACAGTGAGTCCAGCAGCTTTTAAAGCTGATGTTTGGACATATTTTGGTTTGAAAACAAATGAAAGTAGTGACGACTGAGGACGAGAGGATACAGTGAGTCCAGCAGCTTTTAAAGCTGATGTTTGGACATATTCTGGTTTGAAAACAAATGTTACGACTGAGGACGAGAGGATACAGTGAGTCCAGCAGCTTTTAATGCTGATGTTTGGACATATTCTGGTTTGAAAACAAATGAAAGTAGTGACGACTGAGGACAAGAGGATACAGTGAGTCCAGCAGCTTTTAAAGCTGATGTTTGGACATATTCTGGTTTGAAAACAAATGTTACGACTGAGGACGAGAGGATACAGTGAGTCCAGCAGCTTTTGATGCTGATGTTTGGACATATTCTGGTTTGAAAACAAATGTTACGACTGAGGACGAGAGGATACAGTGAGTCCAGCAGCTTTTATTGCTGAAGTTTGGACATATTTTGGTTTGAAAACAAATGTTACGACTGAGGACGAGAGGATACAGTGAGTCCAGCAGCTTTTAATGCTGATGTTTGGACATATGCTGGTTTGAAAACAAATGTTACGACTGAGGACGAGAGGATACAGTGAGTCCAGCAGCTTTTAATGCTGATGTTTGGACATATTCTGGTTTGAAAACAAATGTTACGACTGAGGACGAGAGGATACAGTGAGTCCAGCAGCTTTGAAAGCTGATGTTTGGACATATTTTGGTTTGAAAACAAATGTTACGACTGAGGACGAGAGGATACAGTGAGTCCAGCAGCTTTGAAAGCTGATGTTTGGACATATTTTGGTTTGAAAACAAATGTTACGACTGAGGACGAGAGGATACAGTGAGTCCAGCAGCTTTGAAAGCTGATGTTTGGACATATTTTGGTTTGAAAACAAATGTTACGACTGAGGACGAGAGGATACAGTGAGTCCAGCAGCTTTTAAAGCTGATGTTTGGACATATTCTGGTTTGAAAACAAATGTTACGACTGAGGACGAGAGGATACAGTGAGTCCAGCAGCTTTTAAAGCTGATGTTTGGACATATTCTGGTTTGAAAACAAATGTTACGACTGAGGACGAGAGGATACAGTGAGTCCAGCAGCTTTTAATGCTGATGTTTGGACATATTCTGGTTTGAAGACAAATGTTACGACTGAGGACGAGAGGATACAGTGAGTCCAGCAGCTTTTAAGGCTGATGTTTGGACATATTCTGGTTTGAAGACAAATGTTACGACTGAGGACGAGAGGATACAGTGAGTCCAGCAGCTTTTAAGGCTGATGTTTGGACATATTTTGGTTTGAAAACAAATGAAAGTAGTGACGACTGAGGACAAGAGGATACAGTGAGTCCAGCAGCTTTTAAAGCTGATGTTTGGACATATTTTGGTTTGAAAACAAATGAAAGTAGTGACGACTGAGGACAAGAGGATACAGTGAGTCCAGCAGCTTTTAAAGCTGATGTTTGGACATATTCTGATTTGAAAACAAATGTTACGACTGAGGACGAGAGGATACAGTGAGTCCAGCAGCTTTTAATGCTGATGTTTGGACATATTTTGGTTTGAAGACAAATGTTACGACTGAGGATGAGAGGATACAGTGAGTCCAGCAGCTTTTAAAGCTGATGTTTGGACATATTTTGGTTTGAAAACAAATGAAAGTAGTGACGACTGAGGACAAGAGGATACAGTGAGTCCAGCAGCTTTTAAAGCTGATGTTTGGACATATTCTGGTTTGAAAACAAATGTTACGACTGAGGACGAGAGGATACAGTGAGTCCAGCAGCTTTTAATGCTGATGTTTGGACATATTCTGGTTTGAAAACAAATGAAAGTAGTGACGACTGAGGACAAGAGGATACAGTGAGTCCAGCAGCTTTTAAAGCTGATGTTTGGACATATTCTGGTTTGAAAACAAATGTTACGACTGAGGACGAGAGGATACAGTGAGTCCAGCAGCTTTTAAGGCTGATGTTTGGACATATTTTGGTTTGAAAACAAATGAAAGTAGTGACGACTGAGGACAAGAGGATACAGTGAGTCCAGCAGCTTTTAAAGCTGATGTTTGGACATATTCTGGTTTGAAAACAAATGTTACGACTGAGGACGAGAGGATACAGTGAGTCCAGCAGCTTTTAATGCTGATGTTTGGACATATTCTGGTTTGAAAACAAATGAAAGTACTGACGACTGAGGACGAGAGGATACAGTGAGTCCAGCAGCTTTTAAAGCTGATGTTTGGACATATTTTGGTTTGAAAACAAATGAAAGTAGTGACGACTGTGGACGAGAGGATACAGTGAGTCCAGCAGCTTTTAAAGCTGATGTTTGGACAT
The DNA here is from genome assembly GCA_016630915.1 of Callionymus lyra. NCBI lineage: Eukaryota > Metazoa > Chordata > Actinopteri > Syngnathiformes > Callionymidae > Callionymus > Callionymus lyra. The sequence continues at coordinate 3,276 of JACEEU010001149.1, forward strand.
ATTCTGGTTTGAAAACAAATGTTACGACTGAGGACGAGAGGATACAGTGAGTCCAGCAGCTTTTATTGCTGATGTTTGGACATATTTTGGTTTGAAGACAAATGTTACGACTGAGGACGAGAGGATACAGTGAGTCCAGCAGCTTTTAAAGCTGATGTTTGGACATATTTTGGTTTGAAAACAAATGTTACGACTGAGGACGAGAGGATACAGTGAGTCCAGCAGCTTTTAAAGCTGATGTTTGGACATATTTTGGTTTGAAAACAAATGAAAGTAGTGACGACTGAGGACGAGAGGATACAGTGAGTCCAGCAGCTTTTAAAGCTGACGTTTGGACATATTCTGGTTTGAAAACAAATGTTACGACTGAGGACGAGAGGATACAGTGAGTCCAGCAGCTTTTAAAGCTGATGTTTGGACATATTCTGGTTTGAAAACAAATGTTACGACTGAGGACGAGAGGATACAGTGAGTCCAGCAGCTTTTAATGCTGATGTTTGGACATATTCTGGTTTGAAAACAAATGTTACGACTGAGGACGAGAGGATACAGTGAGTCCAGCAGCTTTTAAAGCTGATGTTTGGACATATTTTGGTTTGAAGACAAATGTTACGACTGGAGGACGAGAGGATACAGTGAGTCCAGCAGCTTTGAAAGCTGATGTTTGGACATATTTTGGTTTGAAGACAAATGTTACGACTGAGGACGAGAGGATACAGTGAGTCCAGCAGCTTTTAAAGCTGATGTTTGGACATATTTTGGTTTGAAGACAAATGTTACGACTGAGGACGAGAGGATACTGTGAGTCCAGCAGCTTTTAATGCTGATGTTTGGACATATTTTGGTTTGAAGACAAATGTTACGACTGAGGACGAGAGGATACAGTGAGTCCAGCAGCTTTTATTGCTGAAGTTTGGACATATTTTGGTTTGAAAACAAATGAAAGTAGTGACGACTGAGGACAAGAGGATACAGTGAGTCCAGCAGCTTTTAAAGCTGATGTTTGGACATATTTTGGTTTGAAAACAAATGAAAGTAGTGACGACTGAGGACAAGAGGATACAGTGAGTCCAGCAGCTTTTAAAGCTGATGTTTGGACATATTCTGATTTGAAAACAAATGTTACGACTGAGGACGAGAGGATACAGTGAGTCCAGCAGCTTTTAATGCTGATGTTTGGACATATTTTGGTTTGAAGACAAATGTTACGACTGAGGATGAGAGGATACAGTGAGTCCAGCAGCTTTTAAAGCTGATGTTTGGACATATTTTGGTTTGAAAACAAATGAAAGTAGTGACGACTGAGGACAAGAGGATACAGTGAGTCCAGCAGCTTTTAAAGCTGATGTTTGGACATATTCTGGTTTGAAAACAAATGTTACGACTGAGGACGAGAGGATACAGTGAGTCCAGCAGCTTTTAATGCTGATGTTTGGACATATTCTGGTTTGAAAACAAATGAAAGGAGTGACGACTGAGGACAAGAGGATACAGTGAGTCCAGCAGCTTTTAAAGCTGATGTTTGGACATATTCTGGTTTGAAAACAAATGTTACGACTGAGGACGAGAGGATACAGTGAGTCCAGCAGCTTTTGATGCTGATGTTTGGACATATTCTGGTTTGAAAACAAATGTTACGACTGAGGACGAGAGGATACAGTGAGTCCAGCAGCTTTTATTGCTGAAGTTTGGACATATTTTGGTTTGAAAACAAATGTTACGACTGAGGACGAGAGGATACAGTGAGTCCAGCAGCTTTTAATGCTGATGTTTGGACATATGCTGGTTTGAAAACAAATGTTACGACTGAGGACGAGAGGATACAGTGAGTCCAGCAGCTTTTAATGCTGATGTTTGGACATATTCTGGTTTGAAAACAAATGTTACGACTGAGGACGAGAGGATACAGTGAGTCCAGCAGCTTTGAAAGCTGATGTTTGGACATATTTTGGTTTGAAAACAAATGTTACGACTGAGGACGAGAGGATACAGTGAGTCCAGCAGCTTTGAAAGCTGATGTTTGGACATATTTTGGTTTGAAAACAAATGTTACGACTGAGGACGAGAGGATACAGTGAGTCCAGCAGCTTTGAAAGCTGATGTTTGGACATATTTTGGTTTGAAAACAAATGTTACGACTGAGGACGAGAGGATACAGTGAGTCCAGCAGCTTTTAAAGCTGATGTTTGGACATATTCTGGTTTGAAAACAAATGTTACGACTGAGGACGAGAGGATACAGTGAGTCCAGCAGCTTTTAAAGCTGATGTTTGGACATATTCTGGTTTGAAAACAAATGTTACGACTGAGGACGAGAGGATACAGTGAGTCCAGCAGCTTTTAATGCTGATGTTTGGACATATTCTGGTTTGAAGACAAATGTTACGACTGAGGACGAGAGGATACAGTGAGTCCAGCAGCTTTTAAGGCTGATGTTTGGACATATTCTGGTTTGAAGACAAATGTTACGACTGAGGACGAGAGGATACAGTGAGTCCAGCAGCTTTTAAGGCTGATGTTTGGACATATTTTGGTTTGAAAACAAATGAAAGTAGTGACGACTGAGGACAAGAGGATACAGTGAGTCCAGCAGCTTTTAAAGCTGATGTTTGGACATATTTTGGTTTGAAAACAAATGAAAGTAGTGACGACTGAGGACAAGAGGATACAGTGAGTCCAGCAGCTTTTAAAGCTGATGTTTGGACATATTCTGATTTGAAAACAAATGTTACGACTGAGGACGAGAGGATACAGTGAGTCCAGCAGCTTTTAATGCTGATGTTTGGACATATTTTGGTTTGAAGACAAATGTTACGACTGAGGATGAGAGGATACAGTGAGTCCAGCAGCTTTTAATGCTGATGTTTGGACATATTCTGGTTTGAAAACAAATGAAAGTAGTGACGACTGAGGACAAGAGGATACAGTGAGTCCAGCAGCTTTTAAAGCTGATGTTTGGACATATTTTGGTTTGAAAACAAATGAAAGTAGTGACGACTGAGGACAAGAGGATACAGTGAGTCCAGCAGCTTTTAAAGCTGATGTTTGGACATATTCTGATTTGAAAACAAATGTTACGACTGAGGACGAGAGGATACAGTGAGTCCAGCAGCTTTTAATGCTGATGTTTGGACATATTTTGGTTTGAAGACAAATGTTACGACTGAGGACGAGAGGATACAGTGAGTCCAGCAGCTTTTAAGGCTGATGTTTGGACATATTTTGGTTTGAAAACAAATGAAAGTAGTGACGACTGAGGACAAGAGGATACAGTGAGTCCAGCAGCTTTTAAAGCTGATGTTTGGACATATTCTGGTTTGAAAACAAATGTTACGACTGAGGACGAGAGGATACAGTGAGTCCAGCAGCTTTTAATGCTGATGTTTGGACATATTCTGGTTTGAAAACAAATGAAAGTACTGACGACTGAGGACGAGAGGATACAGTGAGTCCAGCAGCTTTTAAAGCTGATGTTTGGACATATTTTGGTTTGAAAACAAATGAAAGTAGTGACGACTGTGGACGAGAGGATACAGTGAGTCCAGCAGCTTTTAAAGCTGATGTTTGGACATATTCTGGTTTGAAAACAAATGTTACGACTGAGGACGAGAGGATACAGTGAGTCCAGCAGCTTTTATTGCTGATGTTTGGACATATTTTTGGTTTGAAGACAAATGTTACGACTGAGGACGAGAGGATACAGTGAGTCCAGCAGCTTTTAAAGCTGATGTTTGGACATATTTTGGTTTGAAAACAAATGTTACGACTGAGGACGAGAGGATACAGTGAGTCCAGCAGCTTTTAAAGCTGATGTTTGGACATATTTTGGTTTGAAAACAAATGAAAGTAGTGACGACTGAGGACGAGAGGATACAGTGAGTCCAGCAGCTTTTAAAGCTGACGTTTGGACATATTCTGGTTTGAAAACAAATGTTACGACTGAGGACGAGAGGATACAGTGAGTCCAGCAGCTTTTAATGCTGATGTTTGGACATATTCTGGTTTGAAAACAAATGTTACGACTGAGGACGAGAGGATACAGTGAGTCCAGCAGCTTTTAAAGCTGATGTTTGGACATATTCTGGTTTGAAAACAAATGTTACGACTGAGGACGAGAGGATACAGTGAGTCCAGCAGCTTTTAAAGCTGATGTTTGGACATATTTTGGTTTGAAAACAAATGTTACGACTGAGGACGAGAGGATACAGTGAGTCCAGCAGCTTTTAAAGCTGATGTTTGGACATATTTTGGTTTGAAAACAAATGAAAGTAGTGACGACTGAGGACGAGAGGATACAGTGAGTCCAGCAGCTTTTAAAGCTGATGTTTGGACATATTCTGGTTTGAAAACAAATGTTACGACTGAGGACGAGAGGATACAGTGAGTCCAGCAGCTTTTAATGCTGATGTTTGGACATATTCTGGTTTGAAAACAAATGTTACGACTGAGGACGAGAGGATACAGTGAGTCCAGCAGCTTTTAAATCTGATGTTTGGACATATTCTGGTTTGAAAACAAATGTTACGACTGAGGACGAGAGGATACAGTGAGTCCAGCAGCTTTTAAAGCTGATGTTTGGACATATTTTGGTTTGAAAACAAATGTTACGACTGAGGACGAGAGGATACAGTGAGTCCAGCAGCTTTTAATGCTGATGTTTGGACATATTCTGGTTTGAAAACAAATGTTACGACTGAGGACGAGAGGATACAGTGAGTCCAGCAGCTTTTAATGCTGATGTTTGGACATATTTTGGTTTGAAAACAAATGTTACGACTGAGGACGAGAGGATACAGTGAGTCCAGCAGCTTTTAAAGCTGATGTTTGGACATATTCTGGTTTGAAAACAAATGTTACGACTGAGGACGAGAGGATACAGTGAGTCCAGCAGCTTTTAATGCTGATGTTTGGACATATTCTGGTTTGAAAACAAATGTTACGACTGAGGACGAGAGGATACAGTGAGTCCAGCAGCTTTTAAAGCTGATGTTTGGACATATTCTGGTTTGAAAACAAATGTTACGACTGAGGACGAGAGGATACAGTGAGTCCAGCAGCTTTTAAAGCTGATGTTTGGACATATTTTGGTTTGAAAACAAATGTTACGACTGAGGACGAGAGGATACAGTGAGTCCAGCAGCTTTTAAAGCTGATGTTTGGACATATTTTGTTTTGAAAACAAATGAAAGTAGTGACGACTGAGGACGAGAGGATACAGTGAGTCCAGCAGCTTTTAAAGCTGATGTTTGGACATATTCTGGTTTGAAAACAAATGTTACGACTGAGGACGAGAGGATACAGTGAGTCCAGCAGCTTTTAATGCTGATGTTTGGACATATTCTGGTTTGAAAACAAATGTTACGACTGAGGACGAGAGGATACAGTGAGTCCAGCAGCTTTTAATGCTGATGTTTGGACATATTCTGGTTTGAAAACAAATGTTACGACTGAGGACGAGAGGATACAGTGAGTCCAGCAGCTTTTAAAGCTGATGTTTGGACATATTTTGGTTTGAAAACAAATGTTACGACTGAGGACGAGAGGATACAGTGAGTCCAGCAGCTTTTAAAGCTGATGTTTGGACATATTTTGGTTTGAAGACAAATGTTACGACTGAGGACGAGAGGATACAGTGAGTCCAGCAGCTTTTAAAGCTGATGTTTGGACATATTTTGGTTTGAAAACAAATGAAAGTCTACGACTGAGGACGAGAGGATACAGTGAGTCCAGCAGCTTTTAAAGCTGATGTTTGGACATATTTTGGTTTGAAAACAAATGTTACGACTGAGGACGAGAGGATACAGTGAGTCCAGCAGCTTTTAAAGCTGATGTTTGGACATATTTTGGTTTGAAAACAAATAGTAGTTACGACTGAGGACGAGAGGATACAGTGAGTCCAGCAGCTTTTATTGCTGATGTTTGGACATATTCTGGTTTGAAGACAAATGTTACGACTGAGGACGAGAGGATACAGTGAGTCCAGCAGCTTTTAATGCTGATGTTTGGACATATTTTGGTTTGAAGACAAATGTTACGACTGAGGACGAGAGGATACAGTGAGTCCAGCAGCTTTTATTGCTGATGTTTGGACATATTTTGGTTTGAAGACAAATGTTACGACTGAGGACGAGAGGATACTGTGAGTCCAGCAGCTTTTAATGCTGATGTTTGGACATATTCTGGTTTGAAGACAAATGTTACGACTGAGGACGAGAGGATACAGTGAGTCCAGCAGCTTTTAAAGCTGATGTTTGGACATATTCTGGTTTGAAAACAAATGATACGATATGTTTGATCTCACGGATGTTCCTCCTCACAGCTGAGCTCCAGGGGCGACAGTCCTCCAGCCATCCCTCCTCGGCTTCCTCCGCCGCTCCCGAGGATCCAGCCCCGCCAGCAGGTCTTCAACGGCCCGGTGGACGGACCCCTGCCCAGCCCGCCGCCGCCGCCCCCGAGGGACCCCCTGCCCGACACGCCTCCGCCGGTGCCTCAGCGCCCCCCGGAGATCTTCATCAACTACCCGCTCAGCATGCCCCCCACCCCCGTGGGGCGCTACCACTGGGACTTCGGCAGCAGCTCGCCCAGCTCGCCCAACACGCCGCCCAGCACGCCGTCGCCTCGCGTCCCTCGCCGGAGCTGCAGCGCCAGCCAGAACAGCCTGTGTCCGCTGCCCGTCCCCTTCGCGGCGCCGCCCGTCCCCCCGAGACACAACTCCAGCCCCCAGCTCCCCAAACTCCCGCCAAAGACGTACAAAAGGGAGCTGCTGCAGCAGCCGCTACAAGGCCTCTCATTGGTGGAGAACACCGACGGCAGCCAATGAGCGACGGTTCTCACGCTTTCACTCGCGGGCGCGATGGACTCGACGCCGCCGCCGCCGAAGCGGAGACGCCTCCCGTCTTTGGCTCCGCCTCTCAGGGGACCAGTAGCTCCGCCTTCATCCAACCCTCGGTGCCAACGAGCGCCCGGCGTGCCGGGGCGACGCGCGAGAAGCGAGGACGAGGAAAAAGTCTTTTGTCGCCTCAAAACTTTTGACGTTTCTTTGAGGATTCGAACGCGTTTCCTGCGTTGAATCCGTTGCCAAAGTCTTATGTTATGCAGGGATTAAGGGATTCATCGAGGAGTAACAAAAGGAAACTTCAGCTCCTCCTACTTCACTGTGACTGTATCAAGAGGAGGAGCTCGACCCCTGACCCCCCCGACCCCCCCCGCCCGCTTTGTTTTGGTTTCCGCGGCCACAAACGTTGCCTTTATGAACTCCTACAGCCGTGACCTCTGACCCCAGGCTCCTGTCCTCGCAGGGAACTCTTGGTTTGCACATCACGCTTGGGGGTGAAGCGGGTCCGAAGGTAGGAACCCCCCCCGCGCGCTCGAGGGGCGTCTGCCACGTTCTCAGCTGATGTCTTAACTGATCACCACGAAGCTGCTGTCCCACACTGTGCTCTTGACCCCCCCGTGACCCCCCTCATGACCCCCCCATCCAGTCGTCAATGCAGACCAATATGTTGGTGAATCCGTGGCCTCAGGTGATCGAACGAATCCAACATTTTTAAATGTTAATACTTTTTTTTTAACTGAAATGTTGTCGTTTTTCAAGCATTTAATTATTATTTTTAATAATTCATTAAATAATGTCTAAAGTAAAAGGTTGAGTTTTTATCATTTAATTTAGAAAAAAACTTCAAATTCCATTGATTTAAAAATAAATATTCCAAATGTAATATATTTGAATTTATAGTCTTTTTAATTCCATATATAAATGCTGGTGTAATGGAGTCACCAGACCAAAGCAACAGAGCACAGAGCTGACGACCGATCGTGTTGAACTTCCATCCAGTCGCTCTGAGCTCTGTTGCTTTGGTCTGGTGACTCCATTACACCAACATTTATATATAGAATCTAAAATAAAAATAGAAATTTACAAAAATATTTATTTAAACAACGTAATAATCAAACTATGTAAGAAAATAATTCAATTATATTTTTAAAAAAATGATTGAATTCAACCTTTTAATAAAGTAATTGTGGAATTAAATGTGTCAATTTAAAAAATAAAAGCTTAAAAACAACATTTCAGATTAAAAGTGTTAACATGTAAGTGTTGCATCATCTTCTGATGGCTTCACAGACCAAAGCTGCTCGACGCTGATCTGCTTCACCAGAAAAACAAGGAAAAAATCCATGAAAAACGCGCAGATGTGCCTTTTAGTTTGTTTTTCTACTTCACAGAAAAAGACAAAAAAACTCTCCGAAAAGTTGCCTAAGTTTAGAACAAAGCTATACACTATGAACCTGTACATGTCTGTGGATACTGTGTACATACATAACACGAGTACGCTCACGAAATAATTTGTATAAAGTGACTTTTGTCGTGATCTCGCGTGACTTGGAGACGCAGACGGACGATCTCGACACTGGACGTGTTTGGAAGCCATCGTCGAGCGAGAACACGCCGAGAACACGCCGAGAACACGCCGAGAACACGCCGAGAACACGCCGAGAACACGCCGAGAACACGCCGAGAACACGCCGAGCACTTACAGACGACGCTTCACTTTCTACGTCGACTAATCGCCTTTTTGTTTGTTTTTGTTTCGATTTTTCAAAGACTTTGTAAAAAGATTCCTCAGACGTCGGCGTTCGAACCCGAACGAGCGTCGAGGACGGTTTTTATTTTGGAGAAAACACTTTGTGCACTTTAGGCTGTACTGTTGAGACTGAGACACGACACCAGCAGCTCAGCTGTTCGCCCTCAGAGTCGCGCGTCGTAACGTCGTAGCACTTCAACCATCGTTTCCCACGGAGTCAGTATTGGTGGTTGGTGGAGCCTGACGGGATGTTTTCTCCTCTGGGGGGCGCCAGAGCGATCCAGCTTGATTTGATGGTATGTGGCCTTTTAACTGCTTTGTATTAATGGTCTTGATGAGATTAATAAATCACCCAGTCTTATTTTGTACTTTGTTCCTCTTCTTTATTCTCTCCTTCGTGGCGTTTGTTGTCGGAACTTCAACACAAAAGTACCTTTTTTTTTATTGATCGCACAACTATGAAAGAAAATCAAACTGTATTAAAAAACCACACATATTTACGGAAACTAAATGATACAAAACACAAATAATAATAAATACAAAATTCAAAAATACACATTTTAAAAAACAAACGTACAAAACTCAACAACATTTTAAAGAATAAACAATAGAAAACTCAAACACAAATTTTAAAGAACAATAAACGATACAAAACTCAAAAACACACATTTTAAGAACAATAAACGATTTAAAACTCAAAAACACATTTTAAAGACATAAATACAACCTATAATAAAATTTTAAAGAACAATAAACAATACAAAACTCAAAAACACACATTTTAAAGAACAATAAACAATATAAAACTCAAAAACACACATTTTAAAGAACAATAAACAATACAAAACTCACACACATTTTAAAAAAATAAAAATATAAAATAAAAAACAATTTTAAAGAACAATAAACAATATAAAACTCAAAAACACACATTTTAAAGAACAATAAACAATACAAAACTCAAAAACACACATTTTAAAGAACAATAAACAATACAAAACTCAAAAACACACATTTTAAAGAACAATAAACAATACAAAACTCAAAAACACACATTTTAAAGAACAATAAACAATACAAAACTCAAAAACACACATTTTAAAGAACAATAAACAATATAAAACTCAAAAACACACATTTTAAAGAACAATAAACAATACAAAACTCAAAAACACACATTTTAAAGCAAAACCAACAATAAACAATACAAAACTCAAACACACATTTTAAAGAACAATAAACGATATAAAACTCAAAAACACACATTTTAAAGAACAATAAACGATACAAAACTCAAAAACACAAATTTTAAAGAACAATAAACGATACAAAACTCAAAAACACACAATTTTAAAGAACAATAAACAATAAAAAACTCAAACACAAATTTAAAAGGACAATAAATGAGACAAAACCTCAAAAACATATTAAAAAAAACATAATAAACGATACAAACGTGTTAAATGAGTTCAAAACTAAAAGTGAAGCAACAAATCCCAGAATTTACACTTTTTTGTTCATTCAGTTTCTCGTGTAGTAATTAAAATATCCTACAGTCTTGAACGCACCATAACAAACCCGAGGTCAGTGAATGCATCATTTTCTTCACACATTCATTGTTGATTTTAGAATTATTCCATCTGTCAATCATTTCAATATTAATGTCTCAAAAAAAATAATCATAAATGACGTCATCAATTCTCCGATCGCCGCCGATCAATGGATCAATGGATCAATGGATCAATGGCTCAATGGATCGATACCAAAGGACCAGGAGCTCAGAACCGGTGCTGGAGTCAGACGGTGCTGCAGGGGCCCTCGCTGTCCTCGCTCTCTTCCCACAATCCTTCACTCCTGAGAGACACGCGTGACGTGAAGAACATGTTTATCTTCAAAGCTCTTAATATTCACCTGAGGTTCTCTCTGGAGTTCTGGAAGATGGACCGGACCGGGTTCTGGACCGGGTTCTGGACCGGGTTCTGGACCGGCATGAAGCCTTGTCTCGCGTCCTTCTCTGGAGCCATGAACACCTGAGATCACAGACTCGTGATGTCACTTCCTGTCGTGCAGGTCAACACTTATCAACACAAGTGCTATCAGATTAAAAACTTGAATAAAATCTTTTTTGACCCCTTTTTTTCGCAAAATACAAAGTTTGAACAGCAGGTGGCGCCAGAAACTAATATTTCAAAGTAGTCAATAAAGTTTCTTCAGCGTTCAAACAAAATAAAGCTTTGATAAAAATGTAAAATTCAAGAGTAAAAATGATAAAGAGACTCAAAAAATGCATTTGAATTATTTATTTATAAAACTTTTTGAAAACTTTATTTAACTTTTTTATATATTGAAGCAACATTTTTATTATTAAAAAACATTTATTATTGATTAAAGCAACTTTACTTGAACAATAAAGAATCAATCGTTCATGATCCTGTCACTCAAATGTCAAACAGCTGAAGAAATAAACCAGTAGAAACGGTTTTAACTAAAGACTAAAATGACCTTTGACCTCGTCGACCTTGACTCACCTGCTTGTTGGGGTCGTCCCAGATGGGCCTGAAGGCACTTTTAGGGTGCAAGGGAGGAGAACCCTTCCGCACGTGGACCAGCCTCTTCCCGTACGAGCCCACGGGACCAGGAGCAGGTTCTGGTCTGCTGGTCCTCAGAGGAGGGTGAGGGGTCATCCGGGGGATCTGCCACCTGAGGGCCACCGTCCTCTGAGGACCCGCCTCCCTCTGACCGTACAAGGGCTTGAGCAGCACCGGCACCTGACTGTCCTCCTCCTCCTCCGTGACCTCCTCCTGGACCTCCTCCCGGCACAGGGTCCCGTCGGGGCTGCAGGAGGTCACGGAGGAGTCGTCGAAGGCCGAGGTGTCGTCCGTCTCGCTGTCGTCACGGCGACAGGGCGACGCCTCCGGCTCGTTGGTGCCTTTTCCGGTGAAGGTCC
>JACEEU010001150.1:0-12500 GCA_016630915.1 Callionymus lyra
TTTTACCTCTTCAAAACTCCAACATTAATTTTTTTTTTTTTTTACCTCTTCAAAACTCCACAATTTTTTTTTTTTTTTTACCTCTTCAAAACTCCAACATTTTTTTCCCCCTTTTCTTCAAAACTCCAATTTTTTAAAAATTTTTTTTTTTACCTCTTCAAAACTCCAACATTAAAATAATTCTTTCTTTTTTACCTCTTCAAAACTCCAACATTATTTTTTTTTTTTTTACCTCTTCAAAACTCCAACATTAATTTTTTTTTTTTCTCTTTTGTCAACACCTCTTAAACCTATTTTTTTTTTTAAACCTCTTCAAAACTCCAACATTATTTTTTTTTTTTTTTTTTTTACCTCTTCAAAACTCCAACATTTTTTTTTTTTTTTTTTTACCTCTTCAAAACTCCAACATTATTATTTTTTTTTACCTCTTCAAAACTCCAACATTAAAATAATTTTTTTTTTTTTACCTCTTCAAAACTCCAACATTAAATTTTTTTTTTTTTTTTTACCTCTTCAAAACTCCAACATTTTTTTTTTTTTTTTTTTTTCACCTCTTCAAAACTCCAACATTATTTTTTTTTTTTTTACCTCTTCAAAACTCCAACATTTTTTTTTTTACTTTTTTTTTCAAACCACCAATTTCTTCAAAAAAACATTATTTTTTTTTTTTTTTTACCTCTTCAAAACTCCAACATTATTTTTTTTTTTTTTTACCTCTTCAAAACTCCAACATTTTTTTTTTTTTTTTTTTTTTACCTCTTCAAAACTCCAACATTTTTTTTTTTTTTTTTTTACCTCTTCAAAACTCCAACATTAAAATAATTTTTTTTTTTTACCTCTTCAAAACTCCTTACAATCTTCAAAACTCCAACATTTTTTTTTTTTTTTTTTTTACCTCTTCAAAACTCCAAAATTTTTTTTTTTTTTTTTTTTACCTCTTCAAAAACTCCAACATTTTTTTTTTTTTTTTTTTTTTTCAAAACCTCTTAAAAACTTCAACATTTTTTTTTTTTTTTTACCTCTTCAAAACTCCAACATTAAAAATTTTTTTTTTTTTACCTCTTCAAAACTCCAACATTTTTTTTTTTTTTTTTTTTTTTTACACTCTTCAAAATTCTCCAAACACATTTTTTTTTTACCTCTTCAAAACTCCAACATTAAAAATATTCTTTTTTTCCTTTTTTACCTCTTCAAAACTCAACATTAAATTTTTTTTTTTTTACCTCTTCAAAACTCCAACATTAAAAGATATTTTTTTTTTTACCTCTTCAAACACTACAAATTTTTTTTTTTTTTCCTTTCTTTTTTTTTTTTTTTTCTCTTCAAAACTCCAACATTAAAATTTTTTTTTTTTTTTACCTCTTCAAAACTCAATTAAAAGTTTTTTTTTTTTTTTTTTCTCCCTCCTTTCTTCAAAACTCCAACAATTTTTCCAACTTTTTTTTTTTTTCTTTTTACCAACTTTAACCTTAAAAACTCAAAACTCCAAAAAACAACCTAAATATTCCGTAAAAAATTAAATTTTTTTTTTTTTTACCTCTTCAAAACTCCAACAAAATTTAAAAACTTTTTTTTTTTTTTTTTTACCTCTTTCAAAACTCAACATTTATTTAAATCTTTTTTTTTAAAATTTAGTAAAATTATAACTTTATTTTAAAATTACCTTTTTTAAAAAATCAATTTTGGTTTTTTTTTTACCTCTCTCAAACCACTTCAACATTACATTTTTTTTTTTTTACCTCTTCAAAACTCCAACATTTTTTTTTTTACCTCTTCAAAACTCCAACATTAAAAATAAAGTTTTTTTTTTTTACCTAATCTCTCAAAACTCCAAACATTAAATTTTTTTTTTTATTACCCTTTTCAAAACTCCAATAAAATTATTTTTTTTTTTTTTTTTTTACCTCTTCAAAACTCCAAAAAAAAAATTTTTTTTTTTTTTTTTTTTTACCTCTTCAAAACTCCAACATTAATTTTTTTTTTTTTTACCTCTTCAAAACTCCAACATTAAAATAATTCTTTCTTTTTTACCTCTTCAAAACTCCAACATTAAAATAATTCTTTCTTTTTTACCTCTTTTAAAACTCCAAAATAATTTTTTTTTTTTCTTTTAAAACTCCACCACCTCTTCAAAACTCCAACATTAAAATATTTATTTCTTTTTTTACCTCTTCAAAACTCCAACATTAAAAAATTTTTTTTTTTTTTTTACCTCTTCAAAACTCTCAATTTTTCTTTTTTTACCTCTTCAAAACTCACATTACTTTTTTTTTTTTTTTACCTCTTCAAAACTCCAATTCAATTCAATTCAATTCAATTCAATTCAATTCAATTCAATTCAATTCAATTCAATTCAATTTTATTTAAAGTGTCTTATCATAACAAAGTTATCTCAGGACACTATACAGTTGAAAAAAAAAACAGTTGATAAAGAAAAAAAAGTTCCCAACAACTCAAAAAGAGAGCAAAACACACACCCCGGGGCAGGGGGCCGAGGGGGGGGCTAGGGCGGGAAAAAACCCCCGGGCAAGAAACCAACCTGTGGGGCCGCCCCCGCCCCTGGCCCCCGGCGGGGGGGGGGGGGGGGGGGGGAAGGGGGGGGGGGGGGGGGAGGGGGGGGGAGGGGGAGGGGAAAGAGGAGAAAGGAGGGGGGGGGGGGGGGCAGGGGGGGGCGGGGGGGGGGGGGGGGGGACCCCTGGGGGCGACTCCCCCTCGGGGGCCCCCCCCCGGGGGCCCCCCCGCGGGGGCCCCCCCGGGGGGGGGGCCTGGGGCTCCGGGAGAGAAATAAAAAGGTGTGGGTTTGGGACAAATGTATACAATACACAGGTATACAGACTCCGGTGACGGGTGAAGTATATAGAGGGGAGAGGGGGGGACGTTGAAATAGCCAGGCCAGAGGGCACATACCTAGCACAGCAGGATCCAGATACAGGGGCCCAAGCCGCGGCAGGAACCCGCGGGAGACCAGGACCCGGCAGGCGAGATAACCATCAGAGCCAAGCCCGACCCCAAACACCAGCGAGAAGGCGGACCACCACCGGGGGCCCCGGCGGCGCGAGAGGGCAAGCACAGGCGAGGACGGCCGAGGGGCGACATAGCTCAGATGGTAGAGTGGTTGCTGCAGTCCAAAAGGTTGCAGGTTCAATCCCAGCTCCAGACAAGCTTGTGTCGTTGTGTCCCTGAGCAAGACACTTCACCCTGATTGCTCCTGATGGTGAACTTGGCGCAAGTGTGCATGCCTACTCACATCAGTATGTGTGAATGGTTGAATTTCCCCTCGCGGGACTAATAAAGGATTCTTCTTCGATTCTTCTGAAGCGAAGAGGGGGAGGCACCAGGCGCAGGCACGAAGGCAGAGGGGCCAAGGGCCCGCCCCCTCCAAGGGACAGCCAGAAAAACCAGTCAGGGGATAGAGCTCCGGGGCCAGGCCCCCAGACCGTCAGGCCGCCACCAAGTCCATAGCAGGGGACAGCAAGAGGACAAGCCAAGGAGATAGGGATCCACCACAGCAGCGGCAGCGGAGCCCCCCAATACCCTGCGGACACGGCCAGTAGCCGGGTCAAGTGCCACCGCATGAGCCCAGGGGAACAATGGCCAGGCACCGCTGAGGTCCTCCGGTGAGAGTCCCCCGGGTCACAGGGGGGCCACGTTGTGCGGGCAGGGCGGGGGTAATGGGGCTGCAGCCGTCCGGGAACGGCCCCCAATCTTCAAACTGTAGACTGTCCCCAACAGCCACAGCCCACCTTCCCCATGTCATGAGGGAAGTTGGGGGGCCAGCAGTATTTCATGGGCGGTCCACGGTCTCTAAGGTGCAAAGGCCCCGCCCATCACACGTACTGACCCCCAGCCCCCCGCCCCCCACCCACCATGCAGCACCCAGGGGGACAGCATCACTTGCATGGGCGGTACATGGTCTCTACGGTAATATGGGTCCGCCCAATGCCTCCGTCGTCCCCCCAACATGGCCCCGCCCAGTGTGGCCCCCCACCCGGGAAGCCCCCGAAAGACCGACCAACCCGGCCACGCACCCCCAGGACCAAGGGCGACAGACTCCCGACCACAGCACATGCCACACAGGGCGGGTAGAGGACCACAGCCACCGCTGCAGCAGACACCCACCCCAAGACAGGCCCCCACAGCCCCCACCACAGACCACCAGGTGAAGCCATCGGGGCCGGATGGCCATCCAGAACACCCAGCCAGCCCCAGCCCCACCCCCTAACGGTTCACCCGCCAACCCCGTCAGCCGGACCAGCAACCCCCCAGCCCCAGCACCGCCCCCAACGCAACCCCCCATCCACCGCCCCAACCACCCCCGCCAGCACCAACCCCCGCACACCACCAAAGACCCCCGGAAGCGGGCCACCCCCACGCCGGCACACGGGGCCATCGCGGCACCAGCGGTCACCACCACCAGGCCCAAGGCCCCACGGGCCCCACCCGCCGGGCCCCTCACACCCGAATCGGCCAAGCCAGAACGGCCCTGGTGAGAAAAGAAGGATATACAGAGCTCGGTGTCTAAAACTCCTCCAGCATTCTCAGCCTATAGCAGCTAAGATAAACAGTTTTGTTAGTTATAACAGCTAAAGATAAACAGTCAAGTTAGTTATAGGCTTTATCGAAAAGTAAGGTTTTAAGATTGTTTTTAAACATAGAGAGGGTGTCTGCCCTCCGGACTGAAGCCGGTAGTTTGTTCCACAGCAGAGGGGCATGAAAACTGAAGGCCCTGGCTCCGAATCTACATTTAGAGATTTGTGGTATAACTAATAGATCAGAGTTTAAGGATCGTAAGGTCCTTGAGGGTTGGTAAGTTTGGATTAAATCTTTAATGTATGTTGGTGCTAGACCATGTAAGGCTTTATAGGTTAGGAGAAGGATTTTAAATTGTATTCTAAATTCTACAGGAAGCCAATGTAGGGAAGACAGTACAGGGGAAATGTGTTCGCGCCTCTTAGTCTTAGTCAGGACACGA
Source organism: Callionymus lyra (assembly GCA_016630915.1). NCBI lineage: Eukaryota > Metazoa > Chordata > Actinopteri > Syngnathiformes > Callionymidae > Callionymus > Callionymus lyra. The sequence continues at coordinate 4,973 of JACEEU010001150.1, forward strand.
GCTGCAGAGTTCTGAATGAGCTGAAGAGTTCTGAGAGATTTTTAGAACATCCTGAGAGAAGAGAGTTACAATAGTCCAGCCTGGAGGTTACAAAAGCATGGATGAGCTTCTCAGCAGCATCTAGAGGAAGGAAGTGCCTGATTTTTGAAATGTTACGAAGGTGGAAGTAAGCAGTCCGTGAGATTTGTTTTATGTGTGAGTTAAATGATAAGTCCTCGTCAAAGCATACACCCAGATTCTTTACAGTGGTGCTAGTAGCAGGAGCAAGTCCATTTTGTAAAGCTAGATCATTAGTTAATGATTGTCTGAGATGTTGCGGACCAACTAGTAAAACCTCAGTCTTTTCCGAGTACAGTAGGAGGAAGTTTTTGGTAATCCATGACTTGATATCTGTAATACAGGACTGTAGTTGTGTTAGCTGATTTCTTTCATCTGGCTTCATGGACAAGTAAAGTTGGGTGTCATCAGCATAACAGTGAAAGTTTATAGAGTGTCTTCTAATCAAGTCCCCTAGTGGGAGCATATAGATTGTGAATAGTATTGGACCAAGAACAGAACCTTGTGGGACACCATAGCTGACCTTAGTGTGTGTCGATGAGAGGTGGTTGACATGTACATAGTGCGTTCTATCCGACAGGTAAGATTTAAACCAGTTAAGAGCAGATCCACAAATGCCTATATGGTTTTCTAGCCTCTGTAGAAGGATTTGGTGGTCGACAGTGTCAAATGCAGCACTGAGATGTAGAAGAACAAGAACTGAAACATGGCCCTGATCAGAGGCCATCAGTAGGTCGTTACTTACTTTTACCAGGGCGGTCTCTGTGCTGTGGTGTTCCCTAAAACCAGACTGAAACACCTCAAATTGATCATTGTCCTGGAGATAATCACAGAGCTGACTTGTTACCACTTTCTCCAGAAGTTTTGAAATGAAGACTAGATTAGAGATAGGCCTATAGTTAGTGAGGACCTCTGGATCGAGAGTGGGTTTTTTAAGCAGAGGTTTAATTACTGCAACTTTAAAAATCTGAGGCACATAGCCTGATGTTATTGACAAGTTAATAATGTCAAGTATGAAAGTGCTAAGTAAGGGGAACAGTTCTTTAAGTAGCCATGTGGGAATAGGATCGAGAAGACATGTTGTGTACTTTGAGGAGGAAACAACCTGGGACAGCTGTCGAGGACTCACTGGTAGAAAGGAGTCAAAGTATGTATCAGTCATAGTGTCTGTGTCCGGTGAGGCTGCACTGGTTGTATTAGAAGAATCTAGGAGGTCTTGAATCTTTCCTCTAATAGTTACAATTGCTCAAAACTGCTCAATGGACTGATGGCTCCGTGTCAGCCTGGCTACAGTACTGAATAAGAACTTGGGGTTATTCTTATTTGCTTCTATAAGTGATGAGTAGTAGCTGGCTCTGGCTTTCCGAAGAGATGCCTTGTATATTTTTAACTTATCCTGCCAGTCCTGGTAGAATTCATTATGTTTTGATGAACGCCATTTTTTCTCTAGTCGTCTAGAATCCTGTTTTAATTTACGTGTTTCCTGAGTATACCAGGGAGCAAGACTACTTCTGTTAACAGTCTTTTGAGTTAGTGGTGCGATTAAGTCAAGCGTATTGTGCAACGAGTCTGTAAAACTGCCCACAAAGTTATCAATGTCTGGGTGACTATGGGTAGAGTTTCTTGACACACTGAGGCTAGGCATTTTACTGAGCACAGAGGGAATTATTTCCATAAACTTGGTAACGACACTTTCAGACAGACATCTTTTGAGAGTGCTCCTGCTCTGTAAACTTGGCTCATTTAAAATGAAGTCAAAGGTTATTAATTGATGGTCAGAAAGAACTGAATTCTGAGGAGAGACAATAACATTTTTAATTTCAAGTCCATATGCTAGGACAAGGTCTAATGTGTGCTTAAAACAGTGAGTCGGTTCATGTACATACTGAGAGAAACCAAATGACTCCAGGATAGAGTTAAACCTGTTAGCTAAGCTATCATGGACCATATCAACATGGATGTTAAAGTCACCAACAATAATCACTTTATCTGATTTAAGCACCAGGCTGGTAAAGAACTCAGGGAACTCAGACAAGAATTCAGAATAAGGTCCAGGGGGACGATAGACTCCAACAAAGAGAAGTGACTGACCTGATCTCAGGGTTGTATTAGATACGCTAAGTATAATACTTTCAAAAGAGTTGAAATCACATTGTGGTCTAATAAAGGTTGACAGACATGAGTTGATGATTCAATTCAATTCAATTGAATTTTATTTAAAGTGTCTTATCATAACAAAGTTATCTCAGGACACTATACCGTTGAAATAAGACTACAGTTGATTAAGGAAAAATAGATCCCAGCAATTCAACAAAGAGCAAGAAACAAAACACTGTACAGTGAGCTGTACAGTGAGCTATGGCGAGGAAAAACTTCCTTTTAGAAGGCAGACACCTCGAGCGGAACCAGACTCATTGTTGACGGCCTGCCGCTTTGACCGGCTGGGAGGAAGGATGGGGGGGCAGACAGATGGATAAGGAGAGGAGTGAGGGAGGATATAGTGAGAGAAAAGAGGAGAGTGTAGAAGAGTCCATGGGGGTGCTGGAGAGAACTCGGGATCTGATGACGTGGTAAAGATCCTGGATCAGCAGCAGCTCTGGAGGTGGATCCCTGGATCAGCAGCAGCTCTGGAGGTGGATCCCTGGGGCTCCGGGAGAGAAATAAAAAGGTGTGGGTTTGGGACAAATGTATACAATACACAGGTATACAGACTCCGGTGACGGGTGAAGATATATAGAGGGGGAGAGGGGGGAGGTTGAAATAGCCAGGCCAGAGGGCCTTTATTATTTATTTTATTTTGTTTTTTATCTCAACATTATTTTTTTCCTCTTCAAAACTCACCAACATTAAAAATTTTTTTTTTTTTTTTATTTTTTTTACCTCTTCAAAACTCCAACATTAAAAAAATTTTTTTTTTTACCTCTTCAAAACTCCAACATTTATTTTTTTTTTTTTTTTTACCTCTTCAAAACTCCAAAAATTTTTTTTTTTTTTTTACCTCTTCAAAACTCCAACATTTTTTTTTTTTTACCTCTTCAAAACTCCAACATTAAAATTTTTTTTTTTTTTCTTTCAAACTAATTATTTTTTTTTTTTTACAACTAAAACTTTTTTTTTTTTTTTTTTTTTTCCCTTCAAAACCAACATTTTTTTTTATTGTTTTTTTTTTTTTTTTTCAAAAATTATCCAACATATTTTTTTATTTTTCTTTTTTTTTTTCTCCTTAAAAACATTTTTTTTTTATTTTTTTTTTTATTTTTACTCAAAACCTCTCAAAACTTCCAACATTTTCCCTTCAAAACTCCAATTTTTTCTTTTTTTTACCTCTCAAACAATTTTTTTTTTTTTTTTTTTTTTTTTTTTTTTTTTTTTTTTCTCTATTTTAATTTTTTTCTTTTTACCTCTTCAAAACTCCAACATTAAAAGAACTTCTTCTTTTTTACCTCTTCAAATCTCCAACATATTATTATTATTTTTTCTACACTTCAAAATCCAAATTTTTTCCTTTTTTTATTTTTTTTACCTCTTCAAAACACAACTATATTTTTTTTTTTTTTTTTTTTCTTTCAACAAACCTTCAATTTATTTTTTTTTTTTTTTTCCCTCAAAAAAATTTTTTTTTTTTTAATTTTTTTCTTATCTATTTTTTTTTTTTTTTCCTCTTCAAACTCAACTTTTTTTTTTTTTTTTTCAAAACTCCAAAATAAAATAATTCTTTTTTTACCTCAAAATTTTTTTTTTTTTTTTTTTTTTCTTTTTCTTTCTTCCTTCTTCTTTTTTTTTTTTACCTCTTCAAATAACTCTATTTTATTTTTTTTTTTTTTACCTCTTCAAAACTCCAACATTAAAATAATTTTTTTTTTTATTATTCTCTCCCAAACTCCAAATTAATTTTTCTTTTTTTTTCCCTTTTCCTCAAAACTCTCCAACTTTTTTTTTTTTTTTTTTTTTTTTTATTCCAATTTAATTTTTTTTTTTTTTTATCTATCCAAACCCCCTTTTTCAAAAAACACTTCTATAACCTTCCCCCTTCCTTAAACCTTCAATATTAATTTCCCCTTTCCAACCCCCCCTTTTTTTTTTTTTCCCCCCCCCCTTCAAATTCCAACATTAAAAGAATTCTTTCTCTTTTACCTCTTTTTTTATTATTCAAACTATAAATTTTTTTTAATTTTTTTTTTTTTTTTTACCTCTTCCAAACTCCAACATTTTTTTTTTCTCCTCCTCTCTCAAAACTCTAAAAAACTCCAATTATTTTTTTTTTTTTTTTACCTCTTCAAAATCAAAAACATTTTTTTTTTTTTTTTTTACCTCCTTCTCTTCAAAACCTCCAACATTTTTTTTTTTTTTTTTACCTCTTCAAAACTCCAACATAAAAAATTTTTTTTTTTTTTTACCTCTTCAAAACCCAACATTAAAAATTTTTTTTTTTTTTTTTTTTTTTTTTTTTTTCACCTCCCTCCCTTTCTAAAACAATCAAAACTTTTTTTTTTTTTTTTTTTACCTCTTCAAACTCCAACATTTTTTTTTTTTTTGTTTTCCTACTCTCCTTCAAAACTCCTTCAAAACATTTTTTTTACCCCCTTCGCCACAAAACAACTTTTCTTTTTTTTTTTTTTTTTTTTTTTTTTTTTTTACCTTTAAACCTTTAAAAATTAACCCCTACAAAACCCTCAAAAACACAAAACCTTTTATTGAATTTTTTTTTTTACCCTTTTCCTCCTTCAAAACTCCAACATGTAAGGTTTTTTTTGTCTTTTTTTACCTCTTCAAAAAAATAACCCTCCAACCCTAGGGGCCAAAAAAAAAACATTGAAATTCCTTTTTTTTTTTTTTTTTCTTTTTACCCCCCTTTTTTTTTCAACCAACTCTTTTTTTCCAACATTCAAAACCACAAAATTTTTTTTTTTTACCTCTTCAAAACTCCAACATTAAAAATTTTTTTTTTTTTTACCTCTTCAAAAACTCCAACATTATTTTGTAAGGGTTTTTTTTTTTTTTTACCTCTTCAAAACTCCAACATTTTTTTTTTTCGTTTTTCTTTTTGTTTTTTTTTTCTTTTTTTCCCTTACCAATTTTTAACCTTCAAAATCAAAAAAAAAACATTTTTTTTCACAAAAACATTTTGTTTGGTTTTTTTTTTTACCTCTTCAAAACTCCAACAACTCTCAAAACTCCAACATTTTTTTTTTTGTGTTTTACCCTTACTCTTAAAAATCCAACATTTTTTTTTTTTACCTCTTCAAAACCTCCAACCAATCGGTGAGAGTTTTTTTTCGTTTGTTGGTTTGTTACCTCTTCAAAACTCCAACTATTCTTTTTTTTTTCTTTTTATCCCTTTCCCTTCTTTTCTTCAAAACTCATTTTTTTTTTTTATTCTTTATTAAATTATATTTTTTTTTTTTTTTTTATTATTTTCCTCTTTTTCTTCAAAAACTCCAACATTATTTTTTTTTTACATTTCCTTTTTCAAAAACTCCAAAACATTTTTTTTTTTTTTTTTTTTTTTTTTACCTCTTCAAAACTCCACATTAAAATTCTTTTTTTTTTTTTTACCCTCCCTTCAAAACTCCAACATTTTTTTTTTATTTTACTTTACCTCTTTAATTTATTTATACCTACCCTCTTTTTCAAATTTTTCTTTTTTTACCTCTTCAAAACTCCAACATTAATTTTTTTTTTTTTTTTTTTTTTCCCCTTCTTCAAAAACTCCAAACTTTAAATTTTTTTTTTTTTCACCTCTTCAAAACTCCCAACATTTTTTTTTTTCCCTTTTTTTCTCCAACCATTTTTTTTTTGTAAGAAGGGCGGGTACCCTAATCTTCAACAACTCTTATAAAAAATACCTTAATTTTTTTTTTTTTTTTTTTACCTCTTCAAAACTCCAACATTTTTTTTCTTGGTGGTTTTTTTAAAACTCTCTTCAAAACTCCAACATTTTTTTTTTTTTACATCTCTTAAGGTTTTTTACAATTTTTGGGTGGTTCCTTCGCTGTTTTTCTTTTTTTTTTTTTTTTATTTTACCTCCTTTTCCCATTTCAACTCAATTCCAAAACTCCACTTTTTTTTTTTTTTTTTACCAATCTCCTTCAAAACTCCAAATTTTTTTTTTTTTTTTTTTTACCTCTTCAAAACTATTAAATTTTTTTTTTTTCCCTTCCTCCCCCTCTTCTTTTCAAAACCTCTTCAAACTCCAACATTCATTTTTTTTTTTTTACCTCTTCAAAACTCCAACATTTTTTTTTTTCTATCTTTTTTTTTTTTTTTTACCTCTTCAAAACTCCAACATTTTTTTTTTTTTCTTTCCCTTACAAAATCTTCAAAACTATTTTTTTTCAAACCTTCTTCACAACAACAAATTTTTTTTTTTTTTTTACCTCTTCAAAACTCCAACATTTTTTTTTTTTCTTTTTTTTTCCTCTTCAAAACTCTTCAAAATTTTTTTTTTTTGTAACTACATTAAAACTTTTTTTTTTTTTTTTTGGGGGGGGGTTCAAAACCCTTTTCAAACCTCCCTTTTGTTTTTTCAAACCCCCTTTTTCAAAAGGGGGGTTTGCGGGCGGGGGTTGCGGGGGGGTTGGGGGGGTTGGGTTAGGGGTTTGGGTCGTTTGTGTTTTAATTTTTTTTTTTACCTCCCTTTCACCTTTAAACCCCACCACTCCAATTCTATGCTGGTTTCGTTTTTTTTTTTTTTACCTCTTCAAAACTCCAACATGGTGAGTTTTTTTTTTTTTTTACCTCTTCAAACCGACCCACTTCCAACAAGGGGGGGGGGGGGGGGTTGGTAGGGTTTTTTTTTTTTTTCTACCCCGGGTCGCTTCAAAACTCCAACATTTTTTTTTTTTTTTTTTTTACCTCTTCAAAACTCCAACATTTTTTTTTTTTTTTTTTTTACCTCTTCAAAACCTCAAATTTTTTTTTTTTTTTTTTTACCTCTCTTCAAAAACTCCAACATTTTTTTTTTTTTACCTCGGGGGGGGGGGTGTTTTCCCCTTCAAAACTCCAACATTGGTTTTTTTTTTTTTTTTTTACCTCTTCAACTCCAACCAACCCCTCCAAAATTTTTTTTTTTACCTCTTCAAAACTCCAATTTTTTTTTTTTTTTTTTTACCTCTTCAAAACTCAAATTTTTTTTTTTACCCCTTAATCCACTCCCACCCCCCATTTTTGAGGGGGGTGGGTGTTTTTTTTTTTTTACCTCTTCAAAACTCCAAAAAATTTTTTTTTTTTTTTTTTTAATCTTTTCAAAACTCCAACATTAATTTTTTTCAAACCTCCAAACTTCAAACTCCTTTTTTTTTTTTTTTTCTCACCCTTTTCACCTTCAAAAACGGGGACCACCTCCAACAATTTTAAGGGTAAATTTTTTTTTTTTTACCTTCCTCCCTCTTTCAAAACTCTTCAATATTAAAAATTTTTTTTTTTTTTTACCTTCTTCAAAAACTCAACATTTTTTTTTTTTTTTTTTTTT
>JACEEU010001150.1:20000-37682 GCA_016630915.1 Callionymus lyra
ACATTTTCAACACTTTGGGGTATTTTTAAACACTTTGGCCTATTTTCCCTCTCCCACCCAGGGGCCTGGGGATCCCTCCTCCTGCGGGGATGGAGAACCAGGGGGCCTGGGGAACATTTTCACACACTTTGGGGCATTTCTAAACACGTTGGTCTTTCCCCTCTCCCAACCAGGGGGCCTGGGGAGCCTCTTCCTGCGGGGATGGGGAACCAGGGGCCTGGGGAACATTTTCAACAGTTTGGGGCATTTTTAAACACTTTGGCCTTTTTTCCCCCTCTCCCACCAGAACCCTCCTCCTGCGGGGATGGAGAACCAGGGGGCCTGGGTGACATCCTCCTGTGGGGATGGGGAACCAGGGGCCTGGGGAACATTTTCAACAGTTTGGGGGCATTTTTTAAACACTTTAGCCTTTTTCCCCCTCTCCCACCCAGAGTCCCTCCTCCTGCGGGGATGGAGTACCAGGGGCCTGGGGAACCTCCTCATGCGGGGATGGAGAACCAAGGGGCCTGGGGAACATTTTCAACAGTTTGGGGCATTTTTTAAACACTTTAGCCTTTTTTTTCCCTCTCCCACCCAGGAGCCTTCCTCCTGCGGGGATGGAGAACCAGGGGCCTGGGGAGCCTCCTCCTGCGGGGATGGAGAACCAGGGGGCCTGGGGAACATTTTCAACACTTTGGGGCATTTTTAAACACTTTAGCCTTTTTCCCCTCTCCACCCAGAAGCCCTCCTCCTGCGGGGGATGGAGAACCAGGGGGCCTGGGGAGCCTCCTCCTGCGGGGATGGAGTACCAGGGGGCCGGGGAACATTTTCAACACTTTGGGGCATTTTTAAACACTTTGTCTTTTTTCCCCTCTCCCACCCAGGAGCGGGGGCCTCCTCCTGCGGGGATGGAGAACCAGGGGGCCTGGGGGAGCCTCCTCCTGCGGGGGATGGGGAACCAGGGGGCCTGGGGAACATTTTCAACAGTTTGGGGCATTTTAAAACACTTTGGTCTTTTTCCCCTCTCCCACCCAGGGCCCTCCTCCTGCGGGGATGGAGAACCAGGGGCCTGGGGAGCCTCCTCCTGCGGGGATGGAGAACCAGGGGGCCTGGGGAGCCTCCTCCTGCGGGGATGGGGAACCAGGGGGCCTGGGGAACATTTTCAACACTTTGGGGCATTTTTAAACACCTTTGGGGCCTTTTTCCCCCTCTCCAGCCGGGCCTCCTCCTGCGGGGATGGAGAACCAGGGGCCTGGGGAGCCTCCTCCTGCGGGGATGGAGAACCAGGGGGCCTGGGGAGCCTCCTCCTGCGGGGATGGAGAACCAGGGGGCCTGGGGAGCCTCCTCCTGCGGGGATGGGGAACCAGGGGCCTGGGGAACATTTTCAACACTTTGGGGCATTTTTAAACACTTTGGTCTTTTTCCCCCTCTCCCAACCAGGGGCCTGGGGAGCCTCCTCCTGCGGGGATGGAGAACCAGGGGGCCTGGGGAACTTTTCAACACTTTGGGGCATTTTAAAACACTTTGGCCTTTTTCCCCCTCTCCCACCAGGGGAATGCCTCCTCCTGCGGGGATGGAGAACCAGGGGGCCTGGGGAGCCTCCTCCTGCGGGGATGGGGAACCAGGGGCCTGGGGAACATTTTCAACACTTTGGGGCATTTTTAAACACTTTGGTCTTTTTCCCCCTCTCCCAACCAGGGGGCCTGGGGAGCCTCCTCCTGCGGGCATGGAGAACCAGGGGCCTGGGGAGCCTCCTCCTGCGGGGATGGGGAACCAGGGGCCTGGGGAACATTTTCAACACTTTGGGGCATTTTTAAACACTTTGGGGAGCCTTTTTCCCGCCTCGGCGGAACCCAGGGGCCTGGGGAGCCTCCTCCTGCGGGGATGGAGAACCAGGGGGCCTGGGGAGCCTCCTCCTGCGGGGATGGAGAACCAGGGGGCCTGGGGAGCCTCCTCCTGCGGGGATGGAGAACCAGGGGGCCTGGGGAACATTTTCAACACTTTGGGGCATTTTTAAACACTTTGGTCTTTTTCCCCCTCTCCCAACCAGGGGCCTGGGGAGCCTCCTCCTGCGGGCATGGAGAACCAGGGGGCCTGGGGAACACTTCAACGGGGCATTTTAAACACTTTAGCCTTTTTCCCCCTCTCTCCCACAGGATCCCTCCTCCTGCGGGGATGGAGAACCAGGGGCCTGGGGAGCCTCCTCCTGCGGGGATGGAGAACCAGGGGGCCTGGGGAGCCTCCTCCTGCGGGGATGGAGAACCAGGGGGCCCGGGGAACATTTTCACACACTTTGGGGCATTTTTAAACACTTTGGTCTTTTTCCCCCTCTCCCAACCAGGGGCCTGGGGAGCCTCCTCCTGCGGGGATGGGGAACCAGGGGCCTGGGGAACATTTTCAACACTTTGGGGCATTTTAAAACACAGGGCCTGGGGAGCTTCCCCCTCTCCCAACCAGGGGCCTGGGGAGCCTCCTCCTGCGGGGATGGAGAACCAGGGGGCCTGGGGAGCCTCCTCCTGCGGGGATGGGGAACCAGGGGCCTGGGGAACATTTTCAACACTTTGGGGCATTTTTAAACACTGGTGCCTTTTTTCCTCTCTCCCAACCAGGGGCCTGGGAGCCTCCTCCTGCGGGGATGGAGTACCAGGGGGCCTGGGGAGCCTCCTCATACAGGGGATGGAGTACCAGGGGCCTGGGGAACATTTTCAACAGTTTGGGGCATTTTTAAACACTTTAGCCTTATTTCCCTCTCTCCCACCCAGGGACTGGGACCCTCCTCCTGCGGGGATGGAGAACCAGGGGGCGGCCGGGAACATTTTCACACACTTTGGGGCATTTCTAAACACGTTGGTCTTTTTCCCCTCTCCCAACCAGGGGCCTGGGGAGCCTCCTCCTGCGGGGATGGGGAACCAGGGGCCTGGGGAACATTTTCAACAGTTTGGGGCATTTTTAAACACTTTAGCCTTTTTCCCCCTCTCCCACCCAGAATCCCTCCTCCTGCGGGGATGGAGTACCAGGGGGCCTGGGTGAGCATCCTCATGTGGGGATGGAGAACCAGGGGCCTGGGGAACATTTTCAACAGTTTGGGGGCATTTTTAAAACACTTTGGCCTTTTTCCCCCTTTCCCACCCAGAATCCCTCCTCCTGCAGGGATGGAGTACCAGGGGGCCCGGGGAGCATCCTCCTGCGGGGATGGAGTACAAGGGGGCCTGGGGAACATTTTCAACAGTTTGGGGTATTTTTAAACACTTTAGCCTTTTTCCTCTCTGAGACCCAGAGGCCTGGGAGCCCTCATGCGGGGATGGAGTACCAGGGGGCCTGGGGAGCCTCCTCCTGCGGGGATGGAAAACCAGGGGGCCGGGGAACATTTTCACACACTTTGGGGGATTTTTTAAACACTTTGGTCTTTTTCCCCTCTCCCAACCAGGGGCCTGGGGAGCCTTCTCCTGCGGGGATGGGGAACCAGGGGCCTGGGGAACATTTTCAACAGTTTGGGGTATTTTTAAACACTTTAGCCTTTTTTTTCTCTCTCCCACCCAGAATCCCTCCTCATGCGGGGATAGAGTACCAGGGGCCCGGGGAACATCCTCATACAGGGATGGAGTACCAGGGGCCTGGGGAACATTTTCAACAGTTTGGGGTATTTTTAAACACTTTAGCCTTATTTTTCTCTCTCCCACCCAGAATCCCTCCTCATGCAGGGATGGAGAACCAGGGGGCCGGGGAACATTTTCACACACTTTGGGGCATTTCTAAACACGTTGGTCTTTTTTCCCCTCTCCCAACCAGGGGCCTGGGGAGCCTCTTCCTGCGGGGATGGGGAACCAGGGGCCTGGGGAACATTTTCAACAGTTTGGGGCATTTTTAAACACTTTAGCCTTTTTCCCCCTCTCCCACCCAGAATCCCTCCTCATGCGGGGATGGAGTACCAGGGGCCTGGGTGACATCCTCATGTGGGGATTGAGAACCAGGGGCCTGGGGAACATTTTCAACAGTTTGGGGGCATTTTAAAACACTTTAGCCTTTTTCCCCCTCTCCCACCCAGAATCCCTCCTCATGCAGGGATGGAGTACCAGGGGCCCGGGGAACATCCTCATGCGGGGATGGAGTACAAGGGGCCTGGGGAACATTTTCAACAGTTTGGGGTATTTTTAAACACTTTAGCCTTTTTTTTCTCTCTCCCACCCAGAATCCTTCCTCATGCGGGGATGGAGTACCAGGGGCCTGGGGAGCCTCCTCCTGCGGGGATGGAAGAACCAGGGGGCCTGGGAGCCTCCTCCTGCCGGGGGGGGGGAAAAAGGGGGCGGGGGGAAATATTCCCCCCGGGGGGGGCGTTTTTTCCCCCGAAAAAAAAAGGGGCCCCCCCGGGGGCCCCCCCCCCCCTTGTCCGACTTTTGGGCACCAGGCTCGGCCACAGTCCGAGCCTTTTCACTCCCTCCCTGATATACTGCCTCCCTATTAACCTCTAGGTGGTTATGCTCTTGTGACATCAAAAGGACCACTTTTTGATGAGCAGTCACACTCGGAAAAAAATTCTTTCGTCTGGCAAAAGAACCAGAATTATCCGCGGACTTCCACTCCAACCTTGTCCGACTTTGAGGCACCAGGCTTGGCCACAGTCCGAGCCTTTTCACTCCCTCCCCTGATATACTGCCTCCCTATTAACCTCTAGGTGGTTGCGCTCGTGACATCAAAAGGACCACTTTTTGATGAGCAGTCACACTCGGAAAAAAATTATTTCGTCTGGCAAAAGAACCAGAGTTATCCACGGACTTCCACTCCAACCTTGTCCGACTTTGAGGCACCAGGCTTGGCCACAGTCCGAGCCTTTTCACTCCCTCCCTGTTATACTGCCTCCCTATTAACCTCTAGGTGGTTGCGCTCGTGACATCAAAAAGACCACTTTTTGATGAGCAGTCACACTCGGAAAAAAAATTCTTTCGTCTGGCAAAAGAACCAGAGTTCTCCGCGGTCATCCACTCCAACCTTGTCCGACTTTGGGGCACCATGGTCGGCCAGGCTATATCCCCGCCGACCTCATTGGTCCTCAACACTTAGTCGTTTTTTCCACTCCCTCCGCTGTTATACTCGCTCCCTATTAACCTCTAGGCGGTTGCGCCAGTGACACCGAAGTGGCCACTTGGGCTGAGCAGTCACACTTGGTGGAAAATCTCTTTTTGAGAACCAGAGTTCTAAGCGGTCATCCACTCCAACCTTGTCCGACTTTGGGGCACCATGGTCCGAGCATTCCCCCGCCGACCTCACTGGTCCTCAACACTTAGTCGTTTTTTCCACTCCCTCCCCTGTTATACTCGCTCCCTATTAACCTCTAGGTGGTTGCGCCAGTGACACTCTCTTGGGCTGAGCAGTCACACTTGGTGGAAAATCTCGTTTTGAGAACCAGAGTTCTCAGCAGTCATCCACTCCAACCTTGTCCGACGTTGAGGCACCGATGTCGGCCAAGTTCTGAGCGTTCCACCGCCGAATGTCACTGGTCCTCAACACAGCGGACTTCCAATCCAACCTTGTCCGACGTTGAGGCTCCGAAGTCAGCCTCAGCCCGAGCCTTCTCCCGCCGAATGTCACTGGTCCTCAACACTTTGTCGTTTTTTCACTCCTTCCCCACTTATACTCCCTCCCTATTAACCTCTAGGTGGTTGCGCCAGTGAAACCGAAGTGGCCACTTGTGCTGAGCAGTCACACTTGGTGGAAAATCTCATTTTGAGAACCAGAGTTCTCAGCGGTCATCCACTCCAACCTTGTCCGACGTTGAGGCACCGAAGTCGGCCTCAGCCCGGGCATTCCCCCGCCGACCTCACTGGAGCCCGCCATCCAGGGGACCGGCAGAGGTCGCCCGCATGACCGCGACAAAGTGTCTCAAAGTCGGACATGACCGCTCGAGTCACCCGCAAACCCGGTCCGGGGCACCTCCAGGGACCGGTGGAGGTCGCTCGCATGACCGCAACAAAGTGTCTCAAAGTCGGGCATGACCGCTCGAGTCACCCGCCAACCCGGTCCGGAGCTCAACACTTTGTCGTTTTTTCCACTCCCTCCTCTGTTTAACTCCCTCCCCATTAACCTCTAGGTGGTTGCGCTCGTGACATCAAAGACCACTTTTTTCAGAGCAGTCACACTCGGAAAAAAATTCGTTTCGTCTGGCAAAAGAACCAGAGTTCTCAGCGGGCTTCCAGTCCAACCTTGTCCGACTTTGGGGCACCAGGCTCGGCCACAGTCCGAGCCCATTCACTCCCTCCCCTGTGGTATCCTCCCTCTTAAAACCCTGGGGGGGTGCCTCGTGGCCTCAAAAAACCCACTTTTTTCGCGGTCACACACCTGGGAAAATTTGTTTCCCCTCCCCCCATCCCCCCCCTAATTCCCGGGGGGGGGGCCCGGGGGGGGGGGAGGGGGCCGGGTTCTGGGTTTGGGTTCTCACACACCGAGGTTTTCTGGATTTATGTCCGTTTCCCTGTTTCTATTTCGCCGATACTTTGGTGAGAGTTTTCTACCCACAAACCAAGCCCCCCAAGCCCGCCACCTGGTGGGGAACATGCCGCCTGTTCCCGGTTCTATTTTAGGTCACTTTTCTGACTTTTCTACCCACAAACCAATCCCCCAAATGCCGCCATCTCCTGGGGGAACATGCCGCCTGGTCCCGGTTCTATTTTAAGTCACTTTTGTGACTTTTCTACCCACAAACCAGGCCCCCAAATGCCGCCACCTGGTGGGGGAACATGCCGCCTGGCCCCGGTTCTATTTTAAGTCACTTTTGTGAGTTTTCTACCCACAAACCAAGGCCCCCAAATGCCGCCATCTCGTGGGGGAACATGCCGCCTGGCACCGGTTCTATTTTAAGTCACTTTTGTGAGTTTTCTGCCCACAAACCAAGCCCCCAAATGCCGCCACCTGGTGGGGAACATGCCGCCTGGCACCGGTTCTATTTTAAGTCACTTTTGTGACTTTTCTAGCCACAAACCAAGCCCCCAAATGCCGCCATCTCCTGGGGGGAACATGCCGCCTGGTCCCGGTTCTATTTTAGGTCACTTTTTGTGACTTTTCTACCCACAAACCAGGTCCCCAAATGCCGCCACCTGGTGGGGGAACATGCCGCCTGGCCCGGTTCTATTTTAAGTCACTTTTGTGAGTTTTCTACCCACAAACTACAGGTCCCCAAATGCCGCCATCTGGTGGGGGAACATGCCGCCTGGCACCGGTTCTATTTTAAGTCACTTTTGTGACTTTTCTACCCACAAACCAAGCCCCCAAATGCCGCCATCACCTGGGGGAACATGCCGCCTGCAGCGGTTCTATTTTAAGTCACTTTGGTGAGTTTTCTAGCCACACTGCAAGCCCCCAAATGCCGCCATCTCCTGGGGGAACATGCCGCCTGCAGCGGTTCTATTTTAAGTCACTTTGGTGAGTTTTCTGCCCACACTGCAAGCCCCCAAATGCCGCCATCTCCTGGGGGAACATGCCGCCTGCAGCGGTTCTATTTTAAGTCACTTTTGTGAGTTTTCTAGCCACACTGCAAGCCCCCAAATGCCGCCATCTCCTGGGGGAACATGCCGCCTGCCCCGGTTCTATTTTAAGTCACTTTTGGTGACTTTTCTACGCACAAGCGACCAAGCGCCAAATGCGCCAGTTTGGTTGGGTGAGCATGCCGCCTGGCCCGGATTCCGTGGGAGGTCCTTTTGTGACTTGTTCACCGATAACCAAGCCCCCCCAACTGCCGCCACCTGGTGGGGAACATGCGGCCTGAGCGCCTCAGTGTCGGACTCTGCAGCTCAGTCACACTTTGGTGGCCAACCCAATCTCATTTGGACCCCCAAATGCCGCCAGCTTGGTGGGGGAGGATGCACGCCAGCCTGGTCCGGGCCTATTTTAGGTCACCTTGTTGACTTTTCTACCCTACTAACCCCCCAGGTGGTCGCCGCCTGTGGGAACATCAAAAAGACCACTTTTTTCTGGAGCTGTCACACTTGGGAAAAATTTGATTTCCACCCACAAACCAACGCCCCCAAATGCCGCAACCTCTAGGTGGGGAACTTGCCGCCCGTGGCACCGGATCTATTTTTAGGTCACTTTGTCTGAGCTCCCCTCCCCCCACACACCGAGCCCCGTTTTCTGGGGGATTCATGTCCGCTTTCCCTGGTTCTATTTTAGGTCACCTTTGTGAGAGTTTTCTACCCACAAACCAAGCCCCCAAATGCCGCCACCTGGTGGGGGAACATGCCGCCTGGTCCCGGTTCTATTTTAGGTCACTTTTCTGACTTTCTTACCCACAAACCAGGCCCCCAAATGCCGCCACTCCTGGGGGGAACATGCCGCCTGGTCCCGGTTCTATTTTAGGTCACTTTTCTGACTTTTCTACCCACAATACAGGTCCCCAAATGCCGCCACCTGGTGGGGGAACATGCCGCCTGGCCCGGTTCTATTTTAGGTCACTTTTCTGACTTTTCTACCCACAAACCAAGCCCCCAAATGCCGCCACCTGGTGGGGGAACATGCCGCCTGGCCCGGTTCTATTTTAGGTCACTTTTCTGACTTTTCTACCCACAAACCAAGCCCCCAAATGCCGCCACCTGGTGGGGGAACATGCCGCCTGGTCCCGGTTCTATTTTAGGTCACTTTTCTGACTTTTCTACCCACAAACCAAGCCCCCAAATGCCGCCACCTGGTGGGGGAACATGCCGCCTGGCCCGGTTCTATTTTAGGTCACTTTTCTGACTTTTCTACCCACAAACCAAGCCCCCAAATGCCGCCACCTGGTGGGGGAACATGCCGCCTGGCCCGGTTCTATTTTAAGTTACTTTTGTGAGTTTTCTACCCACAAACCAAGCCCCCAAATGCCGCCACCTGGTGGGGGAACATGCCGCCTGGGCCCGGTTCTATTTTAGGTCACTTTTCTGACTTTTCTACCCACAATACAGGTCCCCAAATGCCGCCACCTGGTGGGGGAACATGCCGCCTGGCCCGGTTCTATTTTAGGTCACTTTTCTGACTTTTCTACCCACAAACCAAGCCCCCAAATGCCGCCACCTGGTGGGGGAACATGCCGCCTGGTCCCGGTTCTATTTTAGGTCACTTTTCTGACTTTTCTACCCACAAACCAAGCCCCCAAATGCCGCCACCTGGTGGGGGAACATGCCGCCTGGCCCGGTTCTATTTTAGGTCACTTTTTGTGACTTTTCTAACCACACACACAGGCCCCCAAATGCCGCCACCTGGTGGGGGAACATGCCGCCTGGCCCGGTTCTATTTTAGGTCACTTTTCTGACTTTTCTACCCACAAACCAAGCCCCCAAATGCCGCCACCCTGGGGGGAACATGCCGCCTGGCCCCGGTTCTATTTTAGGTCACTTTTCTGACTTTTCTACCCACAAACCAAGCCCCCAAATGCCGCCACCTGGTGGGGGAACATGCCGCCTGGCCCGGTTCTATTTTAGGTCACTTTTCTGACTTTTCTACCCACAAACCAAGCCCCCAAATGCCGCCACCTGGTGGGGGAACATGCCGCCTGGCCCGGTTCTATTTTAGGTCACTTTTCTGACTTTTCTACCCACAAACCAAGCCCCCAAATGCCGCCACCTGGTGGGGGAACATGCCGCCTGGTCCCGGTTCTATTTTAGGTCACTTTTCTGACTTTTCTACCCACAAACCAAGCCCCCAAATGCCGCCACCTGGTGGGGGAACATGCCGCCTGGTCCCGGTTCTATTTTAGGTCACTTTTCTGACTTTTCTACCCACAAACCAAGCCCCCAAATGCCGCCACCTGGTGGGGGAACATGCCGCCTGGCCCGGTTCTATTTTAGGTCACTTTTCTGACTTTTCTACCCACAAACCAAGCCCCCAACCACCGGTGTGACACGCCACCTGGTGGGGGGGAACAACCATGCCCCCAAGTGCTCACCCGGTGGGGGACATGCCGCCCCGTCCCGCCCCCCCCCCCCCCCCGTCTCCTATTTTAGGTCACTTTTCTGACTTTTCTACCCACAAACCAAGCCCCCAAATGCCGCCACCTGGTGGGGGAACATGCCGCCTGGCCCCGGTTCTATTTTAGGTCACTTTTCTGACTTTTCTACCCACAAACCAGGCCCCAAATGCCCCACCTGGGGGAAATGCCCCTGCCCGGTTCTCATTTGCGGTCACTTTTTTCTCACTCCACAACCTTTTCCCCACAACCAAGCCCCCAAATGCCGCCACCTGGTGGGGGAACATGCCGCCGGTGGCCCGGTTCTATTTTAGGTCACTTTTCTGACTTTTCTACCCACAAACCAAGCCCCCAAATGCCGCCGCCTGGTGGGGAACATGCCGCCTGGTCCCGGTTCTATTTTAGGTCACTTTTCTGACTTTTCTACCCACAAACCAAGCCCCCAAATGCCGCCACCTGGTGGGGGAACATGCCGCCTGGCCCGGTTCTATTTTAGGTCACTTTTCTGACTTTTCTACCCACAAACCAAGCCCCCAAATGCCGCCACCTGGTGGGGGAACATGCCGCCTTGGCCCGGTTCTATTTTAAGTCACTTTTGTGACTTTTCTACCCACAAACCAAGCCCCCAAATGCCGCCACCTGGTGGGGGAACATGCCGCCTGGTCCCGGTTCTATTTTAGGTCACTTTTCTGACTTTTCTACCCACAAACCAAGCCCCCAAATGCCGCCACCTGGTGGGGGAACATGCCGCCTGGTCCCGGTTCTATTTTAGGTCACTTTTCTGACTTTTCTACCCACAAACCAAGCCCCCAAATGCCGCCACCTGGTGGGGGAACATGCCGCCTGGTCCCGGTTCTATTTTAGGTCACTTTTCTGACTTTTCTACCCACAAACCAAGCCCCCAAATGCCGCCACCTGGTGGGGGAACATGCCGCCTGGCCCGGTTCTATTTTAGGTCACTTTTCTGACTTTTCTACCCACAAACCAAGCCCCCAAATGCCGCCACCTGGTGGGGAACATGCCGCCTGGTCCCGGTTCTATTTTAGGTCACTTTTCTGACTTTTCTACCCACAAACCAAGCCCCCAAATGCCGCCACCTGGTGGGGGAACATGCCGCCTGGCCCGGTTCTATTTTAGGTCACTTTTCTGACTTTTCTACCCACAAACCAAGCCCCCAAATGCCGCCACCTGGTGGGGGAACATGCCGCCTGGGCCCGGTTCTATTTTAGGTCACTTTTCTGACTTTTCTACCCACAAACCAAGCCCCCAAATGCCGCCACCTGGTGGGGGAACATGCCGCCTGGTCCCGGTTCTATTTTAGGTCACTTTTCTGACTTTTCTACCCACAAACCAAGCCCCCAAATGCCGCCACCTGGTGGGGGAACATGCCGCCTGGTCCCGGTTCTATTTTAGGTCACTTTTCTGACTTTTCTACCCACAAACCAAGCCCCCAAATGCCGCCACCTGGTGGGGGAACATGCCGCCTGGGCCCGGTTCTATTTTAGGTCACTTTTCTGACTTTTCTACCCACAAACCAAGCCCCCAAATGCCGCCACCTGGTGGGGGGAACATGCCGCCTGGTCCCGGTTCTATTTTAGGTCACTTTTCTGACTTTTCTACCCACAAACCAAGCCCCCAAATGCCCCGCCACCTGGTGGGGAACATGCCGCCTGGTCCCGGTTCTATTTTAGGTCACTTTTCTGACTTTTCTACCCACAAACCAAGCCCCCAAATGCCGCCACCTGGTGGGGGAACATGCCGCCTGGTCCCGGTTCTATTTTAGGTCACTTTTCTGACTTTTCTACCCACAAACCAAGCCCCCAAATGCCGCCACCTGGTGGGGGAACATGCCGCCTGGTCCCGGTTCTATTTTAGGTCACTTTTCTGACTTTTCTACCCACAAACCAAGCCCCCAAATGCCGCCACCTGGTGGGGGAACATGCCGCCTGGCCCGGTTCTATTTTAGGTCACTTTTCTGACTTTTCTACCCACAAACCAAGCCCCCAAATGCCGCCACCTGGTGGGGGAACATGCCGCCTGGTCCCGGTTCTATTTTAGGTCACTTTTCTGACTTTTCTACCCACAAACCAAGCCCCCAAATGCCGCCACCTGGTGGGGGAACATGCCGCCTGGTCCCGGTTCTATTTTAGGTCACTTTTCTGACTTTTCTACCCACAAACCAAGCCCCCAAATGCCGCCACCTGGTGGGGGAACATGCCGCCTGGCCCGGTTCTATTTTAGGTCACTTTTCTGACTTTTCTACCCACAAACCAAGCCCCCAAATGCCGCCACCTGGTGGGGGAACATGCCGCCTGGTCCCGGTTCTATTTTAGGTCACTTTTCTGACTTTTCTACCCACAAACCAAGCCCCCAAATGCCGCCACCTGGTGGGGGAACATGCCGCCTGGTCCCGGTTCTATTTTAGGTCACTTTTCTGACTTTTCTACCCACAAACCAAGCCCCCAAATGCCGCCACCTGGTGGGGGAACATGCCGCCTGGTCCCGGTTCTATTTTAGGTCACTTTTCTGACTTTTCTACCCACAAACCAAGCCCCCAAATGCCGCCACCTGGTGGGGGAACATGCCGCCTGGCCCGGTTCTATTTTTAGGTCACTTTTCTGACTTTTCTACCCACAAACCAAGCCCCCAAATGCCGCCACCTGGTGGGGGAACATGCCGCCTGGCCCGGTTCTATTTTAGGTCACTTTTCTGACTTTTCTACCCACAAACCAAGCCCCCAAATGCCGCCACCTGGTGGGGGAACATGCCGCCTGGCCCGGTTCTATTTTAGGTCACTTTTCTGACTTTTCTACCCACAAACCAAGCCCCCAAATGCCGCCACCTGGTGGGGGAACATGCCGCCTGGTCCCGGTTCTATTTTAGGTCACTTTTCTGACTTTTCTACCCACAAACCAAGCCCCCAAATGCCGCCACCTGGTGGGGGAACATGCCGCCTGGCCCGGTTCTATTTTAGGTCACTTTTGTGAGTTTTCTACCCACAAACCAAGCCCCCAAATGCCGCCAAAACGAGACCACTTTTACAACTTTTGCATACGGTTTTCTGCTATTTTCGTCACTTTTGGGAACTCCGTCGGCAGACACGCTCAGCGGGTCTATTGTTTACACAAGGGATCAGCTGTTGGGGTTGCGCAACACCGCTCTCTCTCTCAGCGCGGAATGGACGATTCCCGTGGAAATCAAGAGAAAAGACGCGGATGCAGAGCAGGTCGGATGAAACAAGAGAAGAAGCGTAGGTTCCGTCCCTTTATTCCATCGATCATCATGGGAAATGTACGTTCGATCGTGAATAAAACGGACGAGCTTGCTGCGCTGACCCGGCATCAGAGAGATTTCCGGGAGAGCAGCCTTCTATGTTTCACGGAGACCTGGCTGACGGAGAAGATCCCAGACTCTGTTGTTTCCCTGGAGGGGTTCAAGATGGTTCGTGCGGACCGGGACATGGATGGAAAGAGGAGAGGAGGAGGAGTGGCGGTGTTTATTAATGAGAGATGGAGCGATCCCGCGCATGTCTCCATTTAAGAACAAGTGTGCACTAAGGACATAGAGTTTGTTGCGGTGGGCATCCGCCCGTATTACATCCCGAGGGAGTTCTCACATGTGATTGTGTTCACTGTTTACATTCCTCCCTCTGCGGACGCAGCCGCAGCGAGCGAGAGGCTGAGCGCCTCAGTGTCGGACCTGCAGCTCAAACACCCGAACTCTCTCCTGCTCATTAACGGAGATTTCAACCATGCCTCACTCTCCTCCATTCTTCCCACCTTCACACAATACGTGAAGTGCCACACCCGGGAGGACAAGACTCTGGACCTTTTATATGCAAATGTAAAAGGTGCCTACACCTCCACCGCCCTGCCCCCCTCGGCCGCTCTGATCACAACCTGATACGTCTGCGACCTGAATACACTCCCATGGTGAGGAGACAGCCTGCACAGAAAAGAACTGTTAAG
Organism: Callionymus lyra; assembly: GCA_016630915.1. Classification (NCBI taxonomy): domain Eukaryota; kingdom Metazoa; phylum Chordata; class Actinopteri; order Syngnathiformes; family Callionymidae; genus Callionymus; species Callionymus lyra. The sequence continues at coordinate 33,876 of JACEEU010001150.1, forward strand.
ATGTGGAATGATGAAGCCAAGGAGAGGCTGAGAGACTGCTTTGAGTCTACAGACTGGAGCGTGTTCTCTCATGGTGATGACATCGACACCTTCAATGACCATTCCACGGATTACATAAAGTTCTGTGAGGGCAACGTCACGCCGACCCGCAAGGTGCGGTGCTTTGCCAACACCAAGCCATGGGTGACCCCTCAACTTCAAGTTCTGCTGAACAAGAAGAAGAGGGTGTTTGCTTCAGGGAGCAGAGAGGAGCTTAAGGAGGTCCAGCGTGAACTCAAGAAGGCGATCAGGATGGCCAAGGACGAATATAAGAGGAAACTGGAGGAGCAACTGGCGCAGGGCAACACAAGGGATGTGTGGAAAGGCCTGAAGAACATCTCAGGTCATGGCCAGAGTGGAGCCAGAGCCACAGCAGGGGGAGACCAAAGATGGGCCACTGAACTTAACCAGTATTTCAACCGGTTTGATCAGGGGCCCCCTCCCCCCTCCACCTCTGCCCCTCACTCTTCACAAAGCTGTTTTCCCCCTGCTTCAGCCCCCTCCCCCAACTGTTCTCACCTCCAAGCCACCTTTCTCCCCCCAACACGCCCTACTGCCTCAGCTGCCCAACCCCCCACAGCCACCTCTCTCTGTTACATCTGAACAGGTGAGGAGAGAATTAAGGCGACTGAAGATCAGGAAAGCTGCTGGACCAGATGGACTCAGCCCCAGACTGCTCAGGGACTGTGCTGATCAACTTTGTGAGTTGGTCACACACATCTTCAACCTGAGCCTCAAACTGGAGAAGGTCCCGGTCCAGTGGAAGACCTCCTGTGTGGTTCCGGTTCCCAAGGCGGTACACGCGAAGGAGCCGAGCCACTTCAGACCAGTCGCCCTGACCTCCCATCTGATGAAGACCTTGGAGAGGCTGGTACTCCGCGAGCTACGCACGACGGTGAGCTCTGCATTGGATCCGCTGCAGTTCGCCTACAGGCCAAAGATGGGGGTGGACGACACCGTCATCTACCTGCAGCACCGGGCACTGACTCACCTGGAAGCCGCCGGTAGCACTGTGAGAGTCATGTTCTTTGACTTCTCAAGTGCTTTCAACACCATCCAGCCGGCGCTGCTAAGGAAGAAGATGGAGGATGCAGGAGTTGGGACACAGCTGGCAGCATGGACGATGGACTACCTCACCAACAGGCCGCAGTATGTGAGGCTGCAGGACTGCAGGTCTGAGGTGACCATCTGCAGCACCGGGGTGCCTCAAGGGACAGTGCTGTCACCTTTCCTTTTTTCCCTCTACACGGCGGACTTTACCTATGACTCCAGCAGCTGTCACCTCCAGAAGTTTTCTGACGACTCGGCCATTGTGGGCTGCGTGTCTGGGGGGGGCGAGCTGGAGTACAGGTCAGTCATCAAGGACTTTGTTGACTGGTGTGAGAGCAACTACCTTTGCTTAAACACCGGTAAGACAAGGGAGATGGTGTTTGACTTCAGGAAAAGTCTCCACCACATCAACCGGTGAGCATCCAGGGCTCGGACATTGAGCTGGTGGACAGCTTCAAATACCTGGGTGTTCACCTCAACAATAAACCGAACTGGTCCACACACATCAACGCCGTGTATAAGAAGGGCCGAAGTCGCCTCCACCTCCTGGGGAGACTGAGGTCCTTCGGAGTGTGCAGACCACTTTTAAGGACCTTTTATGACTCTGTGGTAGCCTCTGCTATCCACTACGCTGTGGTCTGCTGGGGAGCAGGCAGCACGGACCGGGACAGGAAGAGACTGAACAGGCTGGTCACGAGGGCCGGCTCTGTCCTGGGCCGCTCGCTGGACTCGGTGGAGGAGGTGTGGAGAGAGGAGGACACTCTCCAGACTATCCTCCATCAGGGACAACGCTCTTCACCCACTGCACCTGACCGTGGAGGAGCTGGCCAGCTCCTTCAGTGGCAGGCTCAGGCACCCCAGTGTAGGACGGAGCGTTATAGAAGGTCCTTCATCCCAACTGGTGTCAGGATATTTAACTCTCTACTTTAAATATCCTGATGCTAATCCGTAGTGTGTTTTTCTTCTCGTGTGCTTTTTATCATATTTTTTTTTCCGATTTTTATTCTATTTTATTTTATTTTTATTCTATTGTATTTTGTTAATAGTGTCAAATTTCTAATTTTGTAAATAATTTGTATATTCTTTTTGTATTATTTTATTTTTGATTTTTCAGAGAACGAGACAAAACATACAAACAACAAAAAAAAACAAAAAAAAACAAACAAACAAAACAGAAACCCGATCACCCCACCCCAAAAAGTGATATGTAGCGTCAACATCATACCAGTCACAATTATAAAGCGACCATTCGGATCAATCTGGGTGGATATGTGCTTGAAGGGCACATTTTTTCGAATCAATATTGCCACACCACGTGCTTTACTAGAAAATGTTGACTGATAAGTTTGTGCTATCCATCCACACCGCAACTTCAAAGTATCTGAATGTTTAATATGCGTCTCCTGCAGGAATATAACGTCACTATGCAAACTTTTCAGATGGGAAAACACTTTTGCTCTCTTAACCGGGTTATTCAAACCTCTTACATTCCAAGAGCATATATTGACGTTATTTTCAATGTTAGTTCCCCCTATCATTGCATGTAATGTTTAAAATGTTGGATCTTGATGTACACAAATTTGAGTAAGTGCTGAAAAACAAAACTAAAACAAGAAAAACAAAAAAAAGTGAACAACCCTTGTATCCCTCTACCCCTACAAAAAGGAGAAGAAAAGAAAAACCCATGATAACGGGACTGTGTGTCCGTAAGGCTATTCAACAGAATAGAGCAAATACAACATAAACATGGCAACCCCCACCCTCTTTTTTCAACTTTACTTTAAAATTAACTTGAAAAAAATAATCAATAACCCAGTTTTTAACATTGGAAATTAAACAGAACAACTAATGAATATATTAACACTATATTCTTGTTAATAACAAATAACGATTTAGTCAGTTAACTATGACAAACAAAGCAAAAAAATATATAACAGGAAGATTATTTTAAGGAACAGCAATTTAAACAAGTCTTTAAGATGTTCATCTTTACCAAGTTTAGTCTGCAGCCGCTGCAGCAGCTTTCATGTGATCGTCAACATACTTGTCAGCATCCTTTGGCGAGTTGAAAACTTTTGTGACACCTCCGAGTAAAGATGAGACGAGCAGGAAGAGAAATCCAATCCGGGCGCCAGCTTCACGTAACTTTTGCCTGACGTTGTCAAATTCTTTACGTTCCTTAATGACGTCAGCAGCGAGGTCCTGGAAGATGCTGATCCGATTTCCCTCGTAGTTAAGTGGACCCTTCGTCCGCGCCGTGTGGATGATCCTCTCCTTCACAGGGTCGTGGTGTATTTTGGCGATCATCGTGCGTGGTTTGTTGGATGATGCGCCGGATGGCGCGCCGATGCGGTGAGCCCGGTCCACCTTAACGCCGCCCGGAAAGTTGTCAGCTCCCAGTAGTTTCGCCAACATATCGGCGACAAATGAAGTCGGGTTGCCCTTCTCGATGTTTTCCGGAAGCCCCACAATCTTGATGTTCTGTCGCCGTGAACGACCCTCCAAGTCACAAAGTTTAGCGCTCAACACCCGGTTCTGTTTCAGCAGCGCAGTACACGTTCTCTCCAGCTCCGACAGGCGTCCTCCATTTTCCTCCTGCACTGCTTCGAGACTAACAATGCGGGAAGTGTTAGCAGCTACCTCCGACTTAACACTTTTTAGCGAAGTCTCCAAACTATCAAACCTTGCGTTCATAGAATGTTCCATTTGTTTAATAGC
>JACEEU010000011.1:2500-12877 GCA_016630915.1 Callionymus lyra
ACATCTGTCAGCTGATCTCAACCTCCTGCAGCTGCTGATGGTCAAGATGTCTTATGTGGGCTCAGACGAGGATCATTATAGACCACCTCAGTGAATACTTTAGACACACACACACACACACACACACACACACACACACACACACACACACACACACGTCCATGCACATGTACACATACAAGAACACACATGCATTTCATGAACACACACAAGAACACACACACAGACACACATGCATTTCATGAACGCACACAAGAACACACACACAGAAACACATGCATTTCATGAACGCACATAAAAAAGCACACACAGACACACATGCATTTCATGAACACACACAAGAACATACCTACAGACACACATGTATGCACATGTACACACACACGAACACACACCCCGACACACATGCATTCTATGAACACACACAAGAACACACACACAGACACACATGCATTTCATGAACACACACAAGAACAACATACAGACACACACCATTCATGAACGCACACAAAACACACGCATTTCATGAACACACACAAGAACACACACACAGACACACATGCATTTCATGAACACACACAAGAACACACACACAGACACACATGCATTTCATGAACGCACACAAGAACACACACACAGACACACATGCATTTCATGAACGCACATAATAACACACACACAGACACACATGCATGCACATGAACACACACAAGAACACACACACAGACACACATGCATTCTATGAACACACACAAGAACACACACACAGACACACATGCATGCACATGAACACACACAAGAACACACACACAGACACACATGTATTTCATGAACGCACATTATAACACACACACAGACACACATGCATTCTATGAACACACACAAGAACACACACACAGACACACATGCATGCACATGAACACACACAAGAACACACACACAGACACACATGCATTCTATGAACACACACAAGAACACACACACAGACACACATGCATGCACATGAACACACACAAGAACACACACACAGACACACATGCATGCACATGAACACACACAAGAACACACACACAGACACACATGCATGCACATGAACAAACACAAGAACACACACACAGACACACATGTATTTCATGAACGCACATAATAACACACACACAGACACACATGCATTTCATGAACACACACAAGAACACACCCACAGACACACATGCATGCACATGAACACACACAAGAACACACACACAGACACACATGCATTCTATGAACACACACAAGAACACACACACAGACACACATGCATTTCATGAACACACACAAGAACACTCATACAGACACACATGCATTTCATGAACGCACACAAGAACACTCATACAGACACACATGCATTTCATGAACGCACACAAGAACACACACACAGACACACATGCATTTCATGAACACACACAAGAACACTCATACAGACACACATGCATTTCATGAATGCACACAAGAACACACACACAGACACACATGCATGCACATGTACACACACAAGAACACACACACAGACACACATGCATTTCATGAACACACACAAGAACACACACACAGACACACATGCATTTCATGAACACACACAAGAACACTCATACAGACACACATGCATTTCATGAATGCACACAAGAACACACACACAGACACACATGCATGCACATGTACACACACAAGAACACACACACAGACACACATGCATTTCATGAACACACACAAGAACACACATACAGACACACATGCATTTCATGAACGCACACAAGAACATTCATACAGACACACATGCATTTCATGAACGCACACAAGAACACAGACACACATTGCATTTCATGAACACACACAAGAACACACACACAGACACACATGCATGCACATACACACACTTAGACACAGACAGAAACAGACATACAAACACAGCCACACAATCTCTCACACACACAAGCAGACACATGCGCATATAGACACACTCAAAGAGATGCACGGACACACATAGACGCACACACGTGCACATACACACAGACTCACACACACAGATTATGGTGATGATCCCAGCTTGAACTTTCACTTCACTTCCTGTTTCTCCTTTGTTTGATAATTTCACATGGACTGAAGTCAGCCACACACACACCCGCACACAGACACACACACACAGCGGCACAAAGGCCGACTCAGCAGGATTCCTGGTTTCATATCGACTCTTTTGAAGATTCAACGTGAAAGAAAATTCAAAGTCTTTTGACTCGATGATCCAAACATGAGTGAGACTGACCCACATGTTGATCTGCAGGATAGCCTGGTCACACACTCACACACACACACACTCCACAGACACACTCACACACACACACAGTTAATGAGTGATTTCACGGGGGTCTCGCTGAAAAAAGGGGTTAATGTGTAAATCCTGCAGGTGCTGCTCGCTCCAGCACTCGTGGTTACAGCAGACACTGAAGATGACAACCTTCATGTGTGTGTGTGAGAGTGTGTGTGTGTGAGAGTGTGTGTCTGCCGCCACACACTTGTGGACATGACGTGTGATCGCCCGATGAACAAACAGAAGAGACACAAATAATTCAAATCATCAGTGAAAATCAACAACTAATAATGGATGCATCTCTGTGTGTGTCTTCGACTTGTGTGTATGTGTGTCCATCTATCAGACGCGTATGTGTATCTCTATCAGTGTGTGTGTATATGAGTGTGTACTTGTGTGTATGTGTGTCCATCTATCAGACGCGTATGTGTATCTCTATCAGTGTGTGTGTATATGAGTGTGTACTTGTGTGTATGTGTGTCCATCTATCAGACGCGTATGTGTGGGAGTGTGTGTATCTCTATCAGTGTGTGTGTATATGAGTGTGTACTTGTGTGTATGTGAGAATGTGTGTATCTGTGTGTGTGAAACTTGAATGATGTGTTGTCTGTAAGTGTGTCGGTGTGTGTGTATTTGTCTCTGTGAGTGTTGGATTTTTGTGCATGTGTGTCTGCAAATGTGTGTGAATGTTTCTATCTGTGTGTGTTACTCCTGTCTACATGTGTTTGTGTGTAAGTGTGTGTTTGTGTGTGTTACACTTGTCTACATTTGTTTGTGTGTGTTTATCTCTGTGTGTTAGACTTGGGTATATGTGTGTGTTTGTCTATATGTGTGTTAAACCTGTGTAAGTGTGTGTTTGCATCTGTGTGTGTTAAATCTTTGTGTTTGTCTCTAAGTGTTAGACTCGTCTGAATGTGTTTGTGTGGAGATGTTTGTTTGTCTAAATGTGTGTGATGTGTGCATGTGTGTGTGTGTGTAAGTGTGTGAGTGCGTCTAATCCCTGGACTGGACTTCAGATCATGTTCTGGCGTCACTTGTTCTCATTCTTCTTCCAACTCTTCTTTGTAGTGTCGAGACTCTAGTGTCGTCTTTTTGTGTCGAGTTAATGGTTTTGCCTTCGTCGGCTAAAGAGCTGATGAGTGAAGGACGTGGATACGTGACGGTGCTGGTGCCCGAACGATCAGACGTCAGCTCTCACACCATCAATATTCATGTTCTCACACGTTCATCTCCTGCAGCTCCATGATCCTGTGTGTGTGTGTGTGTGTGTTAGATATATTCATCTTGTTGTGGTTCTGGTTCAGGCCTCAGCTTCTCCAGACCTGTCTTGGTTTCCACGGCTGCTTCTGTGTCTGAAGTTTCAAATGACTTTGCAGGATTCTGGACACGACCGAGTCGGTTGATCGCGGTGAAGAGCTTCTGGAGGCTCGATGGGATAATGAGTCCTCGTCCTCGTCCTCAATTAACCCATTCATGCTGCTGAAAAGACTCATTAAGTCCAGGTTGAAGGTTCATGGAAGAGTGAGACGCTGGAGTGCCACCAGAGGACCTGAAAGAAAACCACTCTGGGGGGACGAGGTCGACTGGATCATCATCAAAGCTCTGCTGCTGACTCAGCTGGACTTTCACCGACGGTCAAATAGTGATGTCTGGTATGAAGGAGTGATGCAGGAGTGATACACGAGTAAAACAGGAGTGATACTGGAGTGAAGCAGAAGTGATCCAGAAGTGATGAAGGATTGATCCAGAGAAGTGATTCATGACTTTAACAGGAGTGCAGCAAAAAATCCAGGGGTGATATAGGAAGGAGCCAGGGGTGATGCAGAAGTAAAAGAGGGAGTATTAGGGGATGATGCTGAAGTGAGATTAGAGTGATCCAGGGGGTGGGAAAGTGATACAGGTGGGATGAAGAAGTGATGCAGGAGTGATCCTGGAGTGATAATGAAGTGATGTAGGAGTGATATAGGAGGGAAGCAGAAGTGATCCAGGGGGATGGAGAAGTGATGGAGGAGTGATTCAAGAGGGATGGGGAAGTGATGGGGATGTGATACAAGAGTGATGTAGGAGAGAAGCAGGAGTTATCCAGGGTTGATGCCAAAGTGACAGTAGGAGTGATCCAGGAGTGACATAGGAGTGATCAAGCTGCGTGAAAAAGTGATCCAAAAGGTGGAGAAGTGATACAGGAGTGATCCAGGTGTAAGGCAAGAGTGATGTAGGAGTGATATAGGAGGGAAGCAGAAGTGATCTGGGGTAATGGAGAAGTGATGGAGGAGTAATTCAAGAGTGATGTAGTAGTGAAGAAGGAGTTATCCAGGAGTGAGGCCAAAGCGATGTAGGAGTGACAGAGGAAGGAAGCAGAAGTGATCTTGGGTGATGCAGGAGTGATGCAGGAGAGAAGCAGAAGTTATTCAGGATTGATGCCAAAGTGACGTAGAAGTTATCCAGGAGTTATCTAGAGGTGATGGAGGAGTGATGTAGGAGTAAAAGAGTGATATAGGAGTGACCCATGGGTGATGCCGAAGTGATGCAGGGGTGAAGCAGGAGAGATGAGCAGCAGTGCTAGTGTTTTATGTCAGGATTACATTTGAAAAAGTGTTGCTATGACAGGAGCTAACGGCTAACTGTTAGCGAACAAACGACACTATCGAAACATCAGGGTGTCCTGGCGACAGATCGGGTCTGAAACAGTGTGGGCGGTTCTGCCCGCCACAGGAAGTTCCTGTTGTCAGGGTCAAGTGCTGCACTGTGTCGATGCTGGTGTCGGTCACATGACGGGCGCACCTGCTCGTCCTGATCTGGACGGTCAACAGTGAGCTGAGCTGCTCACTGAAGTCGGACTCAAGCGGATTTCAGTCTTTTCAGCAGAGAATGGAGGCAGCGATGCATGATGGGGGATCTACCTGAGAGGAAGCTGGTGAGAGTCGGGGGGCCGTCAAGTGCAGCTCAGAGACCCACAACAACAAAAGACCCCTGCTGTCACACACTGACCCTGAGAGTCTATGATGCACTTCATTATTCACACACACACCTATACACACACACACACACACACACACACAGAGACACACACATTTATATATTTACAAATACTCAGCGTATGCCTATTTATGTGTGTGTTTGTTTGTGTGTCTATATTTAAATACTATAAATGTGTCGAGTCAGCAGATATCACACAGGGCTGTGACGAAAGGAGCAAAACTTTACACACATTCAGGCAAAGAGACGCAAACTTACACACACACACACACACACACACACACACACACACACACACACACACACACACACACACACACACACACACACACACACATACACACACACTCTCTCTCTCACACAACAAGTGTTTTCCAGCTCATTAGGCAGAGGGTTGTGTGTCGAATGAGGGTTTTGTGTGTCTGTGCAGGGTCATTATGATCTCATTTACCTTTAGTGGTTATTCAGCTGGACACAGTAGGAGGACGAGGAAGCAATGGAGAACGGGCTGAGACTGAAGCAGGACGATACAAGTCACTGACCAGTGGGGATCTGAGAAAGTCCTGAGAAGTGAGGGAACATGAAGGAGGGAAGCGAGGGAACAAGAAGAAGAGAAGTGAAGGAACATAAAGGATTAAAGTTAGGGAACAAGAAGAAGAGAAGTGAGGGAACATGAAGAAGAGAAGTGGGGGAACATGAAGGTTTGAAGTAAGGAAACATGAAGAAGAGAAGTGAGGGAACATGAAGGAGAGAAGCGAGGGAACATGTAGAAGAGAAGTGAGGGACTATGATGGAGAGCAGTGTGGGAACATGAAGTAGAGAAGCGAGGGAACATCTAGAAGAGAAGTGAGGGAACATGAAGGAGAGAAATGAGGGAACATGAAGGAGAGAAGTGAGGGAACATGAAGGAGAGAAATGAGGGAACAAGAAGGACAGAACTGAGCGAATATAAAAGAGAGAAGTGAGGGAAATGAAGGATGGAAGTTAGGGAACAAGAAGAATAGAAGTGAGGGAACATGAAGGAAAGAAGTGAGGGAACATGAGGGAGAGAAGTGAGGGAACATGAAGGAGAGAAGTGAGGGAAAATGAAGGATGGAAGTGAGGGAACAAGAAGAAGAGAAGTGAGGGAACATGGAGAAGAGAAGTGGGGGAACATGAAGGTTTGAAGTAAGGAAACATTAAGAAGAGAAGTGAGGGAACATGAAGGAGAGAAGCAAGGGAACATGTAGAAGAGAAGTGAGGGACTATGATGGAGAGAAGTGAGGGAACATGAAGGAGAGCAGTGAGGGTACATGAAGAGAGGAAAAGAGGGAAGTGAGGGAACATGAAGGAGAGCAGCGTGGGAACATGAAGTAGAGAAGCGAGGGAACATTTAGAAGAGAAGTGAGGGACTATGATGGAGAGAAGTGAGGGAACATGAAGGAGAGCAGTGAGGGAACATGAAGTAGAGAAGCGAGGGAACATGTAGAAGAGAAGTGAGGGAACATGAAGGAGAGAAATGAGGGAACCAGAAGGAGAGAAATGAGGAAACATGAAGGAGAGAAGTGAGGGGATATAAAAGAGAGAAGTGAGGGAAATGAAGGATGGAAGTTAGGGAACAAGAAGAATAGAAGTGAGGGAACATGAAGGAAAGAAGTGAGGGAACATGAGGGAGAGAAGTGAGGGAACATGAAGGAGAGAAGTGAGGGAAAATGAAGGATGGAAGTGAGGGAACAAGAAGAAGAGAACTGAGGGAACATGGAGAAGAGAAGTGGGGGAACATGAAGGTTTGAAGTAAGGAAACATTAAGAAGAGAAGTGAGGGAACATGAAGGAGAAAAGCGAGGGAACATGTAGAAGAGAAGTGAGGGACTATGACGGAGAGAAGTGAGGGAACATGAAGGAGAGCAGTGAGGGGACATGTAGGAAAGAAGCGAGGGAACACGAAGGAGAGCAGCGTGGGAACATGAAGTAGAGAAGCGAGGGAACATGTAGAAGAGAAGTGAGGGACTACATGGAGAGAAGTGAGGGAACATGAAGGAGAGCAGTGAGGGAACATGAAAGTAGAGAGGAACATGAGGGAACATGTAGAAGAGAAGTGAGGGAACATGAAGGAGAGAAATGAGGGAACATGAAGGAGAGAAGTGAGGGAACATGAAGGAGAGAAATGAGGGAACCAGAAGGAGAGAAATGAGGAAACATGAAGGAGAGAAGTGAGGGAATATAAAAGAGAGAAGTGAGGGAACATGAAGGGAACATGGAAGTTAGGAAACAAGAAGAATGAGAAGTGAGGGAACATGAAGGAAAGAAGTGAGGGAACATGAGGGAGAGAAGTGAGGGAAACATGAAGGAGAGAAGTGAGGGAAAACATGGAATGATGGAAGTGAGGGCACAAGAATGAAGAGAAGTGAGGGAACATGGAGAAGAGAAGTGGGGGAACATGAAGGTTAGAAGTAAGGAAACATTAAGAAGAGAAGTGAGGGAACATGAAGGAGAGAAGTGAGGGAACATGTAGAAGAGAAGTGAGGGACTATGATGGAGAGAAGTGAGGAAACATGAAGGAGAGCAGTGAGGGGACATGTAGGTAAGAAGCGAGGGAACATGAAGGAGAGCAGCGTGGGAACATGAAGTAGAGAAGCGAGGGAACATGTAGAAGAGAAGTGAGGGAACTATGATGGAGAGAAGTGAGGGAAACATAGAAGGAGAGCAGTGAGGGAACATGAAGTAGAGAAGCGAGGGAACATGTAGAAGAGAAGTGAGGGAACATGAAGGAGAGAAGTGAGGGAACATGAAGGAGAGAAATGAGGGAACATGAAGAGAACGGAGAGAACATAAGGAGAGAGGAAACATGAAGGAGAGAAGTGAGGGAACATGAAGGAGATGAAATTATGAAATACATGAAGGAGAGAAATAAGGTAACATGAAGGAAAGAACTGAGCGAATATAAAGGAGAGAAGTGAGGGAACATGGAGGAGAAAAGTGAGGGAAATGAAGGATGGAAGTTAGGGAACAAGAAGAATAGAAGTGAGGGAACATGAAGGAAATAAGTGAGGGAACATGAGGGAGAGAAGTGAGGGAACATGAAGGAGAGAAGTGAGGGAAAATGAAGGATGGAAGTGAGGGAACAAGAAGAAGAGAAGTGAGGGAACATGAAGGAGAGAAGTGAGGGAATATGAAGGAGAGAAGTGAGGGAACATGAAGAAGAGAAATGAGGGAACATGAAGGAAAGAAGTGAGGGAAAATGAAGGATGGAAGTGAGGGAACAAGAAGAAGAGAAGTGAGGGAACATGAAGGAGAGAAGTGAGGGAACATGAAGGAGAGAAGTGATGGAACATGAAGGAGAGAAGTGAGGGAACATGAAGGATGGAGGTTAGGGAACAAGAAGAAGAGAAGTGAAGGAACACAAAGGATTGAAGTTAGGGAACAAGAAGAAGATAAGTGAGGGAACATGAAGAAGTTAAGTTAGGGAACATGTAGAAGAGAAGTGGGGGAACATGGAGGTTTGAAGTAAGGAAACATGAAGAAGAGAAGTGAGGGAACATGATGGAGAGAAGTGACGGAACATGAAGGAGAGAAGCGAGGGAACATGTAGAAGAGAAGTGAGGGACTATGATGGAGAGAAGTGAGGGAACATGAAGGAGATAAGTGAGGGAAAATGAAGGATGGAAGTTAGGGAACAAAAAGAAGAGCAGTGAGGGAACATGAAGGAGAGAAGTGAGGGAAAACGAAGGATGGAAGTTAGGGAACAAGAAGAAGAGAAGTGAGGGAACATGAAGGAGAGAAGTGAGGGAAGATGAAGGAGAGAAATAAGAGAACATGAAGGAGAGAAGTGAGGGAACATAAAGGAGAGAAGTGAGGGAACATGAAGGATGGAAGTTAGGGAACAAAAAGAAGAGAAGTGAAGGAACATAAAGGATTAAAGTTAGGGGACAAGAAGAAGAGAAGTGAGGGAACATGAAGAAGAGAAGTGGGGGAACAAGAAGGTTTGAAGTAAGGAAACATGAAGAAGAGAAGTGAGGGAACATGAAGGAGAGCAGTGTGGGAACATGAAATAGAGAAGTGAGGGAACATGGAAGGAGAAATGTGAGGGAGCATGAAAGAGAGAAGTGGGGGAACATGAAGGAGAGAATTGAGGGAACATGAAGGAGAGAATTGAGGGAACATGAAAGAGAGAAGTGAGGGAACATCAAGGAGAGATGTGAGGGAACATGATGGAGAGAAGAGAGAACATGAAGGATAGAAGTGGGGGAACATGATGGAGAGATGTGAGGGAACATGAAGGAGAGAAGTGAGGGAACATGATGGAGAGAAGAGAGGGAACATGAAGGAGAGAAGTGAGGGAACATGAAGGAGAGAAGTGAGGGAACATGAAAGAGAGAAGTGAGGGAACATGAAGGAGAGATGTGAGGGAACATGATGGAGAGAAGAGAGAGAACATGATGGAGAGAAGTGATGGAACATGATGGAGAGAAGTAATGGAAAATGAAGGATGGAAGTTAGGGAACAAGAAGAAGAGAAGTGAGGGAACATGAAAGAGAGAAGTGAGGGAACACGAAGGAGAGAAGAGAGAGAACATGAAGGATAGAAGTGAGGGAACATGAAGGAGAGAAGAGAGGGATCAAGGTCTGCTCTTTGGTGACTTGAGAATGGTGAAGAGGGTGTAGAGAGTCGACCACACGCAGACAAACTCAGTTAATCTTCTCATCAGATGCAGCAGCTCCACCAGAGGCAGAGAAAGACTCGAGTGTCGGGACTGAACACTGATGTGAGGAGATGAAGCTCTCAGAGGATTAACTCCACACTCGATAAACGACTGCCTCAAGGTCCCTGTGAGTGGGTGTGATGAGCGCCCTCTGCTGGCCAGATCAGCTGTTGTTCTGACCCGTGTTCTCCACAGACACAGAAACACAGACGATAGATCATAAAAGACAAGAACAAAGAAAGTGCAAGTGTTCTCCAACTGCTAAGGTCATGTGACCCATGAGGCTTTGGACAACAGTCATGTGACGACCTCTCATTTGTTTATTTCAAACCCAAGAAATACAACTTGACTGAGGCAGGTGGTCATAATGTTTC
>JACEEU010001151.1:0-25828 GCA_016630915.1 Callionymus lyra
GCTGAGGAGTTTCACACCAAGCGAGTTGGACCCTACCTGGTGGGCAAGATGATCAACAAGGGGCTCGTTCGCCAAGGTGATGGAGGGTCTACACATCGGTACCGGAGAGAAGGTTGGGTGTGGTCTCGGTTTATATCATCTGCTCCTTCGTTTTTGGATTCAACGTTTTTAAACTCTTAATGTCAAACTGCCTGAAACTGTCGCTGACCCCGGGACTTGTGTACACGACCTGGTTGCCACGGTGACGACCAAACTCATTTTTTCCCCTCACCTCTCGGCAGATGCATGGTTGCTGGTGTGGACGTGTGTCAACATTCATTTGAACTGTTTAACAGACCTGACGTATCATTTTAACAAAGGGTCGATGAAAGTTCAGCACCACGTGGATGTTTCTTTTCTTAATTTTGTTGTTAAAAGTGAATCTAAGCTGTATTTATTTAAATAAATTAAAAGTTAAAGTACTTTACTTTTTCCTACTACTTTTTTGAACTACAGGGTTTTGTTATGTTTTCTTTTTTATTCTGCTTTTTTCTTTAATTGGTGTTTTGTTATTTTGTATGTACAAATAATTTACATTTTTTTTTGAAAAAGTTAAAAATAAATAAGTTCATTCATTCATTCATTCAATTAAAGATTTAAAATAACCAAAAAAGCACTTATGTCACTTAAAAGAAACACATAATCATTAAGATTTAAATTTATTTGATCAAAATAGAATACATTTAAAAGAAAATGGACCAAAAAAAGTTTATGACCCTTAAAAACACATTGTTATTATTATTATTGTTTGTGTTTTTGTTAGTAAGCTATTGATACTATTATGTTATTATTGTGGTTGTTGTTGTTGTTGAGGTGTTTTTTGTTGTTGTTGTTGCTGTTAGGCTACACAATGTTCCCTGAAAAAGCTGCCCAATTTCAAGAAATGTATAATCTTTCCGCAAAAAAATGAAGATTGAAAAAAAGTTTGTTGGATGATTTTAGTAAAAAACAATTTGAAAAAGGTTTAATTAAATCCAATATTTTTATAAAGACTTATTTCTTAAAAATCACAGTTGAAAAACAATCCCTTTTTTAAACATATTTAAAAAATAATATGTATATTATTGTATAACGTACTTTTAAAATTACATTTCTGTCATTTTATATTCAAGTAAATTTACATTTATTTATACACTTACTTGTATTACTTTTGTCCGCATTTATATCCATGTATATTTCCATGAACATATGTATTTCATAGATACACAAAACTGTATTGGTCCTCTTTAAACAAATCACATATGTCAGTAATAGTCTAAGTCAAAAACAACACAAGGGAAAAAAGGGGAAAAAAAAACAAAACAAATCTTAACATTTCATTTAAATATTCAAAAACATTACATTAAAGAAAATCACATCTCGATATTATTTCATCATTAATTAAATAATGATTTAAAGGGGCAAGTACTATTCATAAAAAGGACAAGAATAAAATGAATAAAGGCATAAGAGCTTGAGAAAGTTATATTTAGAATTCAATAATGCATATAATGAGTATAACGAGTTTTTGGTCAAATTTCTCTAAATTTAGCACTGTTTTGTTGTTGTTTTGAGGTCGCCATCAAGGTCATCGACAAGAAAAAAGCCCGTCAGGACACGTATGTGCTGAAGAACATGAAGAGGGAACCTCGAATCCACCAGATGATCCGACACCCACACGTGGTCGTCCTGCTCGAGGTTTGCTTTCACAAATATTATATCGATAAAAACGTTCTTGGGTTCTTAACGACCAACTAACTCCGGGTCAGACTCTGGAGACGGAGAACAGCTACTACATGGCCATGGAGCTCTGTTCTGGTGGAGACCTGATGGACCGCATCTGTGAGAAGAAGAGGTTGGAGGAGAAGGAGGTGCGACGCTACACCAGGCAGATCCTCTCGGCGGTCGATCATCTGCACAAGCTTGGAATCGTACACAGGTAATACAGCCTCATCCCGACAGGCTTGACCTGTTTATCAAAAGGTACATTTAAAAGTGCATTAATAGTGTTTGAGCTTTTGCCTTTAAAATGTTTCAAAACACTAAAAAAATGATGACGGATAGGAAATCTGAAGTATGTTTGAGAGGGTGGCAAATGAGGGTAACCTTTATATTTTTGATACTTTATGTTAAGGTTAGCCTCCAAATGACTGACATCACACAACGTATTTCCTGTCTTAGTAAAGGTACCAATACAAATACTTTTAATATGCCCCTGAAACTTGCACTCATAGAGCAAATACTAGTGATGTGTTGGTGAGGCCTTGTGAAACTGCTGGTGAGGTATTATGATACAGTGTCTTCATTTTTAAAGACCACTAGATGTCACTCTAAGTTTGTAAAGTCATGCCAGGTTTCATTGAATTAGTATTATAAAGCGACATCTAGAGGCCTTTCAAAAATAAAGACAGTGTATCATGATACACTGTCTTCACTACACAGTTGTTTCATGAGGCTTCATCAACCAAACAACACTAATATCTTCTATTTTTGTATATATTCATGCAATAATTCACCTCCTTTTTCTTGGTAATCATGTTAATTTTAGCATCTAAAAGTCATCGAGATAAATTATAGTAAAACTCACTTGAACTGACAACCCTGTAGAAAATAGTGATGTGTTGACGAGGCCTCATGAAGCAGCTGATGAAGTGTCATGATACTGTGTCTAAATATTTCAAGACCACTAAATGGCACTGTCAGTTTGAAAACAATGCCAGGTTTTATTTTATTACTAGATCAGAGTCAAAGATTATAAAGCGGAGAGTGACATCTAGATGCTGGCAAAAATATGGCTCTTGTTATATTGTTTTTGGTTATACTTTATTTACTTTCAAATGAAAAAAGGCCCTCGTTTAAAAATCTTTCTTGATATATCAATAACTACACATGTAAAACTTTATGTTGTGTTTAATTAATTACACGTTTTTAATGAATAATCTGTAGATAACTTTTATTTTATTTGTCTTCAAAGGATTCATACTTAATATTTGATCACTATATTTTTCTAAAATTATTTTTATGATACGAAACTGACTTTTATTTAGAATATTGCGTCCACGCTTTATATTGTAAGTAGTGTCACTAAGAAATATTTTTAGTCCCTATTTAGTAAAAAAACCTAAAGGAAATTAAACAATCTAGATTAAACATTAAAAACTCTATTAACTAAATCTATTTTCAAATAGAAAACACATGTAATTTAGGATCTGTCATGATATTTCAATATCTACACAAAACCTTAGGGGACACAATAGATTATACATTATATTGACTCATTTGCAGATTACTTTTATTTTATTTAAGTTTTCCTTTATACAATATATACATTCTTAGTTTATTGCTTATTCTTTTTCTTGTTCTTCTTTTATATATATATTTTTTTAAGTTTTTGTTTTTCTATCATGGTGTATCTTTATTTTAATTTTTAATTGTTATTCATACTTATTTTGTATTTACTTTCTTTAAATAAATACTTAATATTAAATTAACTGTGTTTTTTTTCATCATTATTACTACAATAGAAAACTGAATTGTATCTCAAATATTGCCTCCACCCTCTATACCCAAGAAATATTCTTTAGTCCCCATTTAGTAAAAAACAAATGAAATAAATTAAACAATCTTCTGTATTTATTATTAAAAACTCTAGTAACTAAGTTTACTTTCAAACGAAAAAGCACATTTTAATCAGGATCTGTCTTGATATTTCAATAACCACACGTGCAAAACCTGTGAATCCTGCAGGGAACAAAAGACAAAGTCAAAAAACCTGGATCATTATGGTGTGAAAGTCAAAGGTTTTCCTTCTAGTACGTGCTCAATACCCAATACTTTAATACTCCAACACATGCACGGTCGCACCACAGCCACACACAATAATGCTCAGCACTGGGCTTTTTAGTTTAAGACCTTGGCTCCTCTGAAGGTGGGAATGTGATTACCAGGCAATGATCTCATCATCCTGCGCCCGGCGCCATGATTCACACATCATCACAACATCATGGACTTCCTCTCTAATGAAGTCCCTCAACGATGTCGCTCCGGAGCCTTCAGCGGCACCTCCTGCTCGCACGCCCTCGCCGCAGATCCAAGCGAAAATAAATGGAAAAATTTGCACTTAAACGCACCTCCTACCACACACATTCTCACGGGCTTTCACCGCATCCATTTTCTCCTCCATCTCGCCGTCCTCGCGCTGCCTTTGAACTTCCTGTCTGTTGTTTAAATGAAGGCAGATGAAAAAAAAAGACGCATGGCTGATTCCCAGGATGGAGTTTATAGGGGGATCTCTCCCTTCCAACCGCAGATTTTCATTTAGCTCGCTAGTTTAAGAGGCGGCGGCGCGATCGCGGTGAGCGCGGCGCTCGGACAACTTTTCCAGGTGATTGCGAGATGTTCTTCGGTTGATGAGGATTTCGTTTGGAGGCTTTTATGTTGGTTATATCCTCGATAATATTCTTGTGGTGTCCCGAAAAAATGTGACTTAAACTCGGGGACTTTTGTCGGTCTGCTCCAATTTCATCTGGCTTTCCAGAAAATACAGCCAAGGGCTTAGCACAGACCCTAGGCTAAGTTCGGCTAAGGGGCCAAACGTGGCCCTCTGACTCCATCTATGCGGCAAAGTCAAAATAACAGCAACTAACAGCTCCCAAACAACCCTTTTTTCCATTATTTTTTACGATTTTTATCAATTCTATAAAAAAGAACAATTTTATTTCAAATAGGGCGAATCTTTTTTATCTTTGGTAAATTTTTACTTGCTTTTTTCGATATAACGACACCTTGACTTTGACCTTAACCATAACAACTCCCAAACAACCCTTTTTCCATTTTTTCAGAAAGCATTTTTTAATTTTAAGTACCGTATTTTCCGGACTATTAGTCGCAGTTTTTTTCATAGTTTGGCTGGGGGTGCGACTTATACTCTGGAGCGACTTATGTGTGAAATTATTAACACATTATTACCGGTATATCATTTCACATCGTTATTTTCACTTTAAACCGCTAGAGGGCGCTCTAGGCCTGTGATGATTATTTCGACGTAGAAGAGCAAGCGCCGCATCTTCTACCTCCGGAGTTAGCGTAGTTGTTTAAAAGTGAAACCGAGGATGAAGATTTCATTGGATTTGAGTTATTTGGAGTTACACGGATGGTTTGGTAAACTTCTTAACATGTTATTTATGCTATAGTTATCTGAATAACTCTTAATATGTAATGTTAACATACCAGGCACGTTCTCAGTTGTGTCGTGTAACGTAAGCATACAATTATTCAGCCTTTTGTCGCATCTATTCTATTTTTATTTTAAATTGCCTTTCAAGATGACATGTCTGTTGTTGGTGTTGGATTTTATCAAATAAATTTCCCCCAAAAATGCGACTTATACTCCAGTGCGACTTATATATGTTTTTCCTTCTTTATGATGCATTTTATGGCTGGTGCGACTTGTACTCCGGAGCGACTTATAGTCCGGAAAATACTGAAGTGCAAATCTTTTTTATCTTTGGTAAATTTTTTACTTCTCTCTTTTCATTACAAAATGAATAAATAAATGGTACTTATACTTGCTAACGAATAACAAATGTATTGGATTTCTAATTCCTTTTCTACTTATTAACTTATTCTTCAGAAAAATTCAAACATAGTTAACTTTTTTATCACATTTTGGTACTAAAACTTGGAGCCGAAAGACGAACCAAAAGAGATCCTAAGTTCGATACACGGCACTAGTGATGGTCTGATGAAGCTTCATGAAACAGTGTCATGTTGTTTAGAGGTCAGTAGGTGGCGCCATCAGTTTAAAAATGATGTGATGTTTCATTAGAACAGTTGTTCAAAACAAACTTAAATAGTTACCAATACAAAATAGATCGCCATCTAGTGGCTCTGAAAAAAGATGACACTGCTTTATGAAGCTTCATCAGACAATCACTACCCAGCACTGACCATTAGAAAAGATGGTCAGATGGCTTTTGAACAATTTTATAAGATGTTAAACTTTACAAGTAACTTGTTAAAAATCTTTGGTTGAAAATATCTTTCCATGTCAAGGATGATTATCAAAGAGACTCACAAGCGGATAAAACTATCCAACAAACGAGGAAGGTCCGAAACAACGGTGACAGCAAGAACCACAATCCACTAAAGAAAATGAGAAAAAAAGAGAACAACACTAAAAACAAGTAACCAAAAGTGCCGAGGAAAAGTGGTTAGGAAAATCAAAAAGCTAAAATATCCATTAAGTTTCTCATTCATCCAGCAAGAAGTTCCAAAGCAAGTCTTCCTAGAACTCTACACAGTCCAGTTGACTTCGCTTTTGAACCTCTTGGATAATGAAGAGAATGAGTTCACCAGGCAGAACTGAAGGACGAGCTGACGCCGGTCTATTTCAACCCAGCGTGCATGAAGTGCGAGCTGATCACAGATTTCTCCGCCAGCCTTGCTTCATTAAAAAACTCTTGCCAAACAACCGTCTGGACAGTCAACTCCTGCAAGGAGAAAAAACCATAATAGTCCGTACGAAATAAAATGTAATAAATGTTTTAAAAATAAAATTTTACTTTAGAATTTAAAATAAAAAATTGAAATAATATACAATCTAATTAAGAGAAAAGCTTATTTTAGAATTTACTTTTATGTTTTTGTATTTTTTCAATCAAACTAAATTCCTAATTTGTCCCTTGTTCTTTTGCCTTGACGGCCCCGTATAACAGTTTATAATGTGGCCCCTGGTTGATCCTAAAAGTGGTGTAGAGCCCCGATCAAGAATAGAAAATATTAACACCAATATAAAATCTTTTGTTTTTCTTTCTTCAGAGATTTAAAAATTGAAAACTTCCTATTGGACGAGCAGAACAACATCAAGATTGTAGGTACGTGGTCTCAGTTGTCGAGGCGACGCTTCACTTCTGATAAAACCTGTGATCCTGATCCACAGATTTTGGACTCAGCAACACCCTTAAGCCGGAATCTTTGTGTCTGGAGCTTCTCACCACCCAGTGTGGAAGTCCCCTACGCCGCCCCGGAACTGCTGGCCCACAAGAAGTACGGCCCCAAAGTTGACGTCTGGTCCATGTGAGTGATGGGCCGAAAATTTTGCATCATTAAAAAAAATAAAAAACCTTTTTGTTCATTACTGGTTCAGATTTTATTAGCAGAACTAAAATGTGTTAGTAAACCTTTTTAAAGCACCACTATGTAAGGTTGTGATTCATTGTTTGTGGCTCCCCCCTGGTGGTAAAATTGGTAATAACTTTATTAAGAAAATGTGTTTACAAAACAAAACAAGAGTTTTTTTTATTGTTTTCTTTTAAACATTTTTGTAAATTTCAAAAAAGGGTCTCAATACTTGAGCCATGTTGGAAATGAACGCAAACTTTGGCTCAGACCAAAAAATTATTAAAAATTATTTTTCTGACAGCAAGAACAATACACATATTTAGTTAGCTATAGCACACAGCACATCTTTTCGTAAATATTGATTATATGTATTTATTAAAGTGTTTACGTTTTAATCACATTTAAAGGTTGGAAATTATCATTTAAAATTCCATCACAAATATCAAACTTAAAGCACTTATATATTCAACCAGTACAACACAAAATTGAAAACAACACAGACTGAAAGGAAAAGTAATTTGCGTCGATGCTGCCGACGTTTTACTTTATTTTTGTTTTTTAAGCATTTAAAAAAATATGCGTTTAGATTTTATTGTTCCGTAATACAATCACTAAAATGGTTGCACACATTAAATCTGCTCAAGGGCCTCAAATGGCTGTCAAGGCAAAATTGTATCACTAATCTTTTGAGGAAACAGTGCAATGGATTCTGGGAATATGTTATCTCCTGATTGAAGTATATTTTGAGCATTTTAATGTCCTTGTATTTCTTCTGACTTTGCTTCGTTCGTTGATGAATCTTGGAGGTTTTTACAGATTTTTTTTTTCCCCACAGAGGCGTGAGTATGTTCGCCATGTTGACCGGAACTCTGCCTTTCACTGTGGAGCCGTTTAACATCAAGCAGCTGCAGCAGAAGATGGTGGACGGAGAGATCGGCAGCTTCCCTGGTGATGTCAGCAGAGGTACTGAGTGAGGCTCGAAAAAAGGTCTATTTCGACCGATTTTTTTTACTCAAACTTTAAAAAATGGCCCAAAATCGACGTGTCCGAAAATGGAAAAAAAGGTCGGAATACTTAAGTATGATATCAGACGCACCATGTGAGCGCAGAAAATTGTTGCCTAAATGCTTAAAATGTGTTTTTTTGAAGGCTCGAAAAAAGGTCTATTTCGACCGATTTTTTTTACTCAAACTTTAAAAAATGGCCCAAAATCGACGTGTCCGAAAATGGAAAAAAAGGTCGGAATACTTAAGTATGATATCAGACGCACCATGTGAGCGCAGAAAATTGTTGCCTAAATGCTTAAAATGCCGTTTTTTTGAAGGCTCGAAAAAAGGTCTATTTCGACCAATTTTTTTCTCAAACTTTAAAAAATGGCCCAAAATCGACGTGTCCGAAAATGGAAAAAAAGGTCGGAATACTTAAGTATGATATCAGACGCACCATGTGAGCGCAGAAAATTGTTGCCTAAATGCTTAAAATGCCGTTTTTTGAAGGCTCGAAAAAAGGTCTATTTCGACCGATTTTTTTTCTCAAACTTTAAAAAATGGCCCAAAATCGACGTGTCCGAAAATGGAAAAAAAGGTCGGAATACTTAAGTATGATATCAGACGCACCATGTGAGCGCAGAAAATTGTTGCCTAAATGCTTAAAATGCTGTTTTTTGAAGGCTCGAAAAAAGGTCTATTTCGACCGATTTTTTTTCTCAAACTTTAAAAAATGGCCCAAAATCGACGTGTGCCGAAAATGGAAAAAAAGGTCGGAATACTTAAGTATGATATCAGACGCACCATGTGAGCGCAGAAAATTGTTGCCTAAATGCTTAAAATGCCGTTTTTTTGAAGGCTCGAAAAAAAAGGTCTATTTCGACCGATTTTTTTTACTCAAACTTTAAAAAATGGCCCAAAATCGGCCAGCGTGTCGAAAAAGGGAAAAAGGAAAATGGAAAAAAAGGTCGGAATACTTAAGTATGATATCAGACGCACCATGTGAGCGCAGAGAAATTGTTACCAAAATGCTTAAAATGCGCTTTTGCTTTTGAAGGCTCGAAAAAAAGGTCTATTTCGACCGATTTTTTTTCTCAAACTTTAAAAAATGGCCCAAAATCGACGTGTCCGAAAATGGAAAAAAAGGTCGGAATACTTAAGTATGATATCAGACGCACCATGTGAGCGCAGAAAATTGTTGCCTAAATGCTTAAAATGCCGTTTTTTGAAGGCTCGAAAAAAGGTCTATTTCGACCGATTTTTTTTCTCAAACTTTAAAAAATGGCCCAAAAATCGACGTGTCCGAAAATGGAAAAAAAAGGTCGGAATACTTAAGTATGATATCAGACGCACCATGTGAGCGCAGAAAATTGTTGCCTAAATGCTTAAAATGCCGTTTTTTGAAGGCTCGAAAAAAGGTCTATTTCGACCGATTTTTTTTTCTCAAACTTTAAAAAATGGCCCAAAATCGGACGTGTCCGAAAATGGAAAAAAAGGTCGGAATACTTAAGTATGATATCAGACGCACCATGTGAGCGCAAAAAATTGTTGCCTAAATGCTTAAAATGCCGTTTTTTGAAGGCTCGAAAAAAGGTCTATTTCGACCGATTTTTTTTTCTCAAACTTTAAAAAATGGCCCAAAATCGACGTGTCCGAAAATGGAAAAAAAGGTCGGAATACTTAAGTATGATATCAGACGCACCATGTGAGCGCAGAAAATTGTTGCCTAAATGCTTAAAATGCCGTTTTTTGAAGGCTCGAAAAAAGGTCTATTTCGACCGATTTTTTTTTCTCAAACTTTAAAAAATGGCCCAAAATCGACGTGTCCGAAAATGGAAAAAAAGGTCGGAATACTTAAGTATGATATCAGACGCACCATGTGAGCGCAGAAAATTGTTGCCTAAATGCTTAAAATCGCCGTTTTTGAAGGCTCGAAAAAAGGTCTATTTCGACCGATTTTTTTTCTCAAACTTTAAAAAATGGCCCAAAATCGACGTGTCCGAAAATGGAAAAAAAGGTCGGAATACTTAAGTATGATATCAGACGCACCATGTGAGCGCAGAAAATTGTTGCCTAAATGCTTAAAATGCCGTTTTTTGAAGGCTCGAAAAAAGGTCTATTTCGACCGATTTTTTTTCTCAAACTTTAAAAAATGGCCCAAAATCGACGTGTCCGAAAATGGAAAAAAAAAGGTCGGAATACTTAAGTATGATATCAGACGCACCATGTGAGCGCAGAAAATTGTTGCCTAAATGCTTAAAATGCCGTTTTTTGAAGGCTCGAAAAAAGGTCTATTTCGACCGATTTTTTTTCTCAAACTTTAAAAAATGGCCCAAAATCGACGTGTCCGAAAATGGAAAAAAAGGTCGGAATACTTAAGTATGATATCAGACGCACCATGTGAGCGCAGAAAATTGTTGCCTAAATGCTTAAAATGCCGTTTTTTGAAGGCTCGAAAAAAGGTCTATTTCGACCGATTTTTTTTCTCAAACTTTAAAAAATGGCCCAAAATCGACGTGTCCGAAAATGGAAAAAAAGGTCGGAATACTTAAGTATGATATCAGACGCACCATGTGAGCGCAGAAAATTGTTGCCTAAATGCTTAAAATGCCGTTTTTTGAAGGCTCGAAAAAAAGGTCTATTTCGACCGATTTTTTTTTCTCAAACTTTAAAAAATGGCCCAAAATCGACGTGTCCGAAAATGGAAAAAAAGGTCGGAATACTTAAGTATGATATCAGACGCACCATGTGAGCGCAAAAGATTGTTGCCTGAAATGCTTAAAATGCCGTTTTGAAGGCTCGAAAAAAGGTCTATTTCGACCGATTTTTTTTTCTCAAACTTTAAAAAATGGCCCAAAATCGACGTGTCCGAAAATGGAAAAAAAGGTCGGGAATACTTAAGTATGATATCAGACGCACCATGTGAGCGCAGGGAAAGGATTGTTGCCTAAATGCTTAAAATGCCGTTTTTGAAGGCTCGAAAAAAAAGGTCTATTTCGACCGATTTTTTTTCTCAAACTTTAAAAAATGGCCCAAAATCGGCGTGTCCGAAAATGGAAAAAAAGGTCGGAATACTTAAGTATGATATCAGAACGCACCATGTGAGCGCAGAAGGGATTGTTGCCGAAAATGCTTAAAATGCCGTTTTTGAAGGCTCGAAAAAAGGTCTATTTGGGTCGACCCGATTTTTTTCTCAAACTTTAAAAAATGGCCCAAAATCGACGTGTCCGAAAATGGAAAAAAAGGTCGGAATACTTAAGTATGATATCAGACGCACCATGTGAGCGCAGAAAGATTGTTGCGAAAATGCTTAAAATGCCGTTTTTTGAAGGCTCGAAAAAAGGTCTATTTCGACCGATTTTTTTTCTCAAACTTTAAAAAATGGCCCAAAATCGACGTGTCCGAAAATGGAAAAAAAAGGTCGGAATAGCTTAAGTATGATATCAGGCGCACCATGTGAGCGCAGAAAGGATTGTTGCCTGAAATGCTTAAAATGCCGTTTTTTGAAGGCTCGAAAAAAGGTCTATTTCGACCGATTTTTTTTTCTCAAACTTTAAAAAATGGCCAAAAATCGGAGGCGGTGTCCGAAAATGGAAAAAAAGGTGCGGGAATACTTGAAAGTATGATATCAGACAGCACCATGTGAGCGAAAAAAAAGAAATTGTTGCCGGGAAAAATGCGTAAAATGCCGGTTTTTGAAGGCTCGAAAAAAAGGTCTATTTCGACCGATTTTTTTTCTCAAACTTTAAAAAATGGCCCAAAATCGACGTGTCCGAAAATGGAAAAAAAAGGTCGGGAATACTTAAGTATGATATCAGACGCACCATGTGAGCGCAGAAGGATTGTTGCGAAAATGCGTAAAATGCCGTTTTTTGAAGGCTCGAAAAAAGGTCTATTTCGACCGATTTTTTTTCTCAAACTTTAAAAAAATGGCCCAAAATCGGCGTGTCCGAAAATGGAAAAAAAAGGTCGGAATACTTAAGTATGATATCAGGCGCACCATGTGAGCGCAGAAAGATTGTTGCCTGAAATGCGTAAAATGCCGTTTTTTGAAGGCTCGAAAAAAGGTCTATTTCGACCGATTTTTTTTCTCAAACTTTAAAAAATGGCCCAAAATCGACGTGTCCGAAAATGGAAAAAAAAGGTGCGGGGAAATACTTAAAGTATGATATCAGAGGGGGGGGGACCATGTGAGCGCAGAAAGGATGTGCGAAAATGCGTAAAATGCCGTTTTTTGAAGGCTCGAAAAAAGGTCTATTTCGACCGAGTTTTTTTTTCTCAAACTTTAAAAAATGGCCCAAAATCGACGTGTCCGAAAATGGAAAAAAAAGGTCGGAATACTTAAGTATGATATCAGACGCACCATGTGAGCGCAGAAGGTTGTTGCCTGAAAATGCGTAAAATGCCGTTTTTGAAGGCTCGAAAAAAGGTCTAATTCGACCGAGTATTTTTTTCTCAAACTTTAAAAAATGGCCCAAAATCGGCGGTGTCCGGAAAATGGAAAAAAAGGTCGGAATACTTAAAAGTATGATATCAGGCGGCACCATGTGAGCGCAAAAAGATTGTTGCCTAAATGCGTAAAATGTCGTTTTTTGAAGGCTCGAAAAAAGGTCTATTTCGACCGAGGTTTTTTTTCTCAAACTTTAAAAAATGGCCCAAAATCGACGGTGTCCGAAAATGGAAAAAAAGGTCGGAATACTTAAGTATGATATCAGACGCACCATGTGAGCGCAGAAGGATTGTTGCGTAAATGCTTAAAATGCCGTTTTTTGAAGGCTCGAAAAAAGGTCTATTTCGACCGATTTTTTTTCTCAAACTTTAAAAAATGGCCCAAAATCGACGTGTCCGAAAATGGAAAAAAAAGGTCGGAATACTTAAGTATGATATCAGGCGCACCATGTGAGCGCAGAAGGGATTGTTGCCGAAAATGCGTAAAATGCCGTTTTTGAAGGCTCGAAAAAAGGTCTATATTCGACCGATTTTTTTTCTCAAACTTTAAAAAATGGCCCAAAATCGACGTGTCCGAAAATGGAAAAAAAAAGGTCGGAATACTTGAAGTATGATATCAGGCGGCACCATGTGAGCGAGAAGATTGTGCGAAAATGCGTAAAATGCCGTTTTTTGAAGGCTCGAAAAAAGGTCTATTTCGACCGAGTTTTTTTTCTCAAACTTTAAAAAATGGCCCAAAATCGACGTGTCCGAAAATGGAAAAAAAAGGTCGGGAATACTTAAGTATGATATCAGGCAGCACCATGTGAGCGCAAGGAAGGAAAAAGGGGAAAGTTGTTGACGGTAAATGCGTAAAATGCCGTTTTTGAAGGCTCGAAAAAGGTCTATTTCGACCGGATTTTTTTTTCTCAAACTTTAAAAAATGGCCCAAAATCGACGGTGTCCAAAATGGAAAAAAGGTCGGAGAATACTTAAGTATGATATCAGGCGCACCATGTGAGCGCAAAAGGGATTGTTGGCGAAAATGCGTAAAATGTCGTTTTGAAGGCTCGAAAAAAAAGGTCTATTTCGACCGATTTTTTTTTCTCAAACTTTAAAAAATGGCCCAAAATCGGGCGAGTGTCCGAAAATGGAAAAAAAAGGTCGGAATACTTGGGAAGTATGATATCAGGCGCACCATGTGAGCGCAAAAAGATTGTTGCCTGAAAATGCGTAAAATGCGTTCGCCGGCTTTTTGAAGGCTCGAAAAAAAAGGTCTATTTTTCGACCCCGGTTTTTTTCTCAAACTTTAAAAAATGGCCCAAAATCGACGTGTCCGAAAATGGAAAAAAAGGTCGGAATACTTAAGTATGATATCAGGCGCACCATGTGAGCGCAAGAAGGGGTTGTTGGCGAAAATGCGTAAAATGTCGTTTTTGAAGGCTCGAAAAAAAGGTCTATTTCGACCGGATTTTTTTTTCTCAAACTTTAAAAAATGGCCCAAAATCGACGCGTGTCCGAAAATGGAAAAAAAGGTCGGAATACTTAAGTATGATATCAGGCGCACCATGTGAGCGGAAAAGATTGTTGACCGAAAAATGCGTAAAATGCCGTTTTTGAAGGCTCGAAAAAAGGTCTATTTCGACCGATTTTTTTTCTCAAACTTTAAAAAATGGCCCAAAAATCGGACGTGTCCGAAAATGGAAAAAAGGTCGGAATACTTAAGTATGATATCAGGCGCACCATGTGAGCGCAGAAGATTGTTGCCCGAATTGCGTAAATGTCGTTTTGAAGGCTCGAAAAAAGGTCTATTCTACGACCGACTTTTTTTTTCTCAAACTTTAAAAAATGGCCCAAAATCGAGGCGGTGTCCGAAAATGGAAAAAAAAGGTCGGAATACTTAAGTATGATATCAGGCGCACCATGTAGAGCGCAAAAGGAGTTGTTGGCCGGGGTAAATGCGTAAAATGTCGTTTTTGAAGGCTCGAAAAAAAGGTCTATTTCGACCGGGAATTTTTTTTCTCAAACTTTAAAAAATGGCCCAAAATCGACGTGTCCGAAAATGGAAAAAAAAGGTCGGAATACTTAAGTATGATATCAGACGCACCATGTGAGCGCAGGAAGGGATTGAAAACGAAAATGCGTAAAATGTCGTTTTGAAGGCTCGAAAAAAGGTCTATTTCGACCGATTTTTTTTTCTCAAACTTTAAAAAATGGCCCAAAATCGGCGGTGTCCGAAAATGGGGAAAAAAGGTCGAATACTTAAGTATGATATCAGACGCACCATGTGAGCGCAAGAAGATTGTTGCGAAAAATTGCGTAAAATGTCGTTTTGAAGGCTCGAAAAAAGGTCTATTTCGACCGAGGTTTTTTTTCTCAAACTTTAAAAAATGGCCCAAAATCGACGTGTCCGAAAATGGAAAAAAAGGTCGGAATACTTAAGTATGATATCAGACAGCACCATGTGAGCGCAAAAAGGTTGTTACCGAAAATGCGTAAAATGCCGTTTTGAAGGCTCGAAAAAAGGTCTATTTCGACCGATTTTTTTTTCTCAAACTTTAAAAAATGGCCCAAAAATCGACGTGTCCGAAAATGGAAAAAAATGGTCGGAATACTTAAGTATGATATCAGACGGCACCATGTGAGCGCAAAAGATTGTTGGCGAAAATGCGTAAAATGTCGTTTTTGAAGGCTCGAAAAAAGGTCTATTTCGACCGACTTTTTTTTCTCAAACTTTAAAAAATGGCCCAAAATCGGCGTGTCCGAAAATGGAAAAAAAGGTCGGAATACTTGGGAAGTATGATATCAGGCGCACCATGTGAGCGCAAAAGGAGTTGTTGCGTAAATGCGTAAAATGTCGTTTTTGAAGGCTCGAAAAAAGGTCTATTTTCGACCGATTTTTTTCTCAAACTTTAAAAAATGGCCCAAAATCGACGTGTCCGAAAATGGAAAAAAAAGGTCGGAATACTTAAGTATGATATCAGGCGCACCATGTGAGCGCAAAAGATTGTTGACGAAAATGCGTAAAATGTCGTTTTTTGAAGGCTCGAAAAAAGGTCTATTTCGACCGGATTTTTTTTCTCAAACTTTAAAAAATGGCCCAAAATCGACGTGTCCGAAAATGGAAAAAAAAAGGTCGGAATACTTAAGTATGATATCAGGCGCACCATGTGAGCGCAAAAGATTGTTCCAGAAAATGCGTAAAATGTCGTTTTTTGAAGGCTCGAAAAAAGGTCTATTTCGACCGATTTTTTTTTCTCAAACTTTAAAAAATGGCCCAAAATCGACGTGTCCGAAAATGGAAAAAAAGGTCGGAATACTTAAGTATGATATCAGACGCACCATGTGAGCGCAGAAAGATTGTTGACAGAAAATGCGTAAAATGTCGTTTTTGAAGGCTCGAAAAAAGGTCTATTTCGACCGATTTTTTTTTCTCAAACTTTAAAAAATGGCCCAAAATCGGCGTGTCCGAAAATGGAAAAAAAGGTCGGAATACTTAAGTATGATATCAGGCGCACCATGTGAGCGCAAAAGATTGTTGCGAAAATGCGTAAAATGTCGTTTTTTTGAAGGCTCGAAAAAAAGGTCTATTTCGACCGGAGTTTTTTTTCTCAAACTTTAAAAAATGGCCCAAAATCGACGTGTCCGAAAATGGAAAAAAAGGTCGGAATACTTAAGTATGATATCAGGCGCACCATGTGAGCGCAAAAGATTGTTCCGAAAATGCGTAAAATGTCGTTTTTGAAGGCTCGAAAAAAAGGTCTATTTCGACCGATTTTTTTCTCAAACTTTAAAAAATGGCCCAAAATCGGCGGTGTCCGAAAATGGAAAAAAAGGTCGGAATACTTAGAGTATGATATCAGGCGCACCATGTGAGCGCAAAAGATTGTGCCTGAAAATGCGTAAAATGTCGTTTTTGAAGGCTCGAAAAAAGGTCTATTTCGACCGATTTTTTTTCTCAAACTTTAAAAAATGGCCCAAAAAAATCGGACGTGTCCGAAAATGGAAAAAAAAGGTCGGAATACTTAAGTATGATATCAGACGCACCATGTGAGCGCAAGGAAAAAGATTGTTGGCGAAAATGCGTAAAATGTCGTTTTTGAAGGCTCGAAAAAAGGTCTATTTCGACCGATTTTTTTCAAACTTTAAAAAATGGCCCAAAATCGGCGTTCCGAAAATGGAAAAAAAGGTCGGAATACTTGAAGTATGATATCAGACGCACCATGTGAGCGCAGAAAGGGATGTGTTGGCGAAAATGCGTAAAATGTCGTTTTTTGAAGGCTCGAAAAAAGGTCTATTTCGACCGATTTTTTTTTCTCAAACTTTAAAAAATGGCCCAAAATCGACGGTGTCCGAAAATGGAAAAAAAGGTCGGAATACTTAAGTATGATATCAGGACGCACCATGTGAGCGCAGAAAGGTTAGTTGCCAAAATGCGTAAAAAATGTCGTTTTTGAAGGCTCGAAAAAAGGTCTATTTCGACCGATTTTTTTCTCAAACTTTAAAAAATGGCCCAAAATCGGCGTGTCCGAAAATGGAAAAAAAGGTCGGAATACTTAAGTATGATATCAGGCGGCACCATGTGAGCGCAGAAAGATTGTTGCGAAAATGCGTAAAATGTCGTTTTTGAAGGGCTCGAAAAGAGGAGAGAAGACCGGATTTTTTTACTCAAACTTTAAAAAGGAAAAACGGCAAAAATCGGGGGGTGTCCGAAAATGGAAAAAAGGACGGATAGTTAAGGTATGATATCAGGAGGCAGCATGTGGGAGCGCGGATGGGATTGTTGCCAAATGCGTAAAATGTCGTTTTTGAAGGCTCGAAAAAAGGTCTATTTCGACCCCAGATTTTTTTTCTCAAACTTTAAAAAATGGCCCAAAATGCCGACTCGTCGAAGGGAAAAAGGTCGGAATACTTAAAGTATGATATCAGACGAGCACCATGTGAGCGCAAGAAGATTGTTGGCGAAAATGCGTAAAATGTCGTTTTTGAAGGCTCGAAAAAAGGTCTATTTTCGACCGACCTTTTTTTTCTCAAACTTTAAAAAATGGCCCAAAATCGACGTGTCCGAAAATGGAAAAAAAGGTCGGAATACTTAAGTATGATATCAGACGCACCATGTGAGCGCAAAAGATTGTTACGAAAATGCGTAAAATGTCGTTTTTGAAGGCTCGAAAAAAGGTCCTATTTCGACCGATTTTTTTCTCAAACTTTAAAAAATGGCCCAAAATCGACGTGTCCGAAAATGGAAAAAAAGGTCGGAATACTTAAGTATGATATCAGACGCACCATGTGAGTGCAAAAAATAGTTGCCTAAATGCGTAAAATGTCGTTTTTTGAAGGCTCGAAAAAAGGTCTATTTCGACCAATTTTTTTCTCAAACTTTAAAAAATGGCCCAAAATCGACGTGTCCGAAAATGGAAAAAAAGGTCGGAATACTTAAGTATGATATCAGACGCACCATGTGAGCGCAGAAGGAATTGTTGCCGAAAATGCGTAAAATGTCGTTTTTTGAAGGCTCGAAAAAAGGTATTTTTCGACCGATTTTTTTTTCTCAAACTTTAAAAAATGGCCCAAAATCGTCGTGTCCGAAAATGGAAAAAAAGGTGGGAATACTTGAAGTATGATATCAGGCGCACCATGTGAGCGCAAAAAAAGATTGTTGCCTGAAAATGCGTAAAATGTCGTTTTTCGAGGCAGGCTCGAAAAAGGTCTATTTCGACCGGTTTTTTTTCTCAAACTTTAAAAAATGGCCCAAAATCGGCGTGTCCGAAAATGGAAAAAAATGGTCGGAATACTTAAGTATGATATCAGACGCACCATGTGAGCGCAAAAAGATTGTTCCGAAAATGCGTAAAATGTCGTTTTTGAAGGCTCGAAAAAAGGTCTATTTCGACCGGAGTTTTTTTTCTCAAACTTTAAAAAATGGCCCAAAATCGGCGTGTCCGAAAATGGAAAAAAAAGGTCGGAATACTTAAGTATGTATATCAGACGCACCATGTGACGCGCAAAAGGATTGTTGCGAAAAAATGCGTAAAATGTCGTTTTTGAAGGCTCTCAGAAAAAATGGTCTATTTTCGACCGGAGTTTTTTTTCTCAAACTTTAAAAAATGGCCCAAAATTCGGGGGGCGGTGTCCGGAAAATGGAAAAAAAGGTCGGAATACTTAAGTATGATATCAGGACGCACCATGTGAGCGCAAAAGATTGTTCCCGAAAATGCGTAAAATGTCGTTTTTGAAGGCTCGAAAAAAGGTCTATTTCGACCGATTTTTTTCTCAAACTTTAAAAAATGGCCCAAAATCGGCGTGTCCGAAAATGGAAAAAAAAGGTCGGAATACTTAAGTATGATATCAGACGGCACCATGTGAGCGCAAAAAAAGAGTTGTTGACGAAAATGCGTAAAATGTCGTTTTTTGAAGGCGCGAAAAAAGGTCTATTTCGACCAATTTTTTTCTCAAACTTTAAAAAATGGCCCAAAATCGACGGTGTCCGAAAATGGAAAAAAAGGTCGGAATACTTAAGTATGATATCAGGCAGCACCATGTGAGCGCAAAAATGATTGTTCCTAGAAAATGCGTAAAATGTCGTTTTTTGAAGGCTCGAAAAAAAAGGTCTATTTCGACCGAGTTTTTTTTCTCAAACTTTAAAAAATGGCCCAAAATTCGAGCGGTGTCCGAAAATGGAAAAAAAGGTCGGAATACTTGAAGTATGATATCAGACGCACCATGTGAGCGCAAAAGATTGTTGCCCGAAAATGCGTAAAATGTCGTTTTTGAAGGCTCGAAAAAAGGTCTATTTCGACCGATTTTTTTCTCAAACTTTAAAAAATGGCCCAAAATCGGGCGGTGTCCGGAAAATGGAAAAAAAGGTCGGAATACTTAAGTATGATATCAGGCGCACCATGTGAGCGAAAAGATTGTTGCCCGGGAAAATGCGTAAAATGTCGTTTTTGAAGGCTCGAAAAAAGGTCTATTTCGACCGGAGTTTTTTTTCTCAAACTTTAAAAAATGGCCCAAAATCGACGTGTCCGAAAATGGAAAAAAAAGGTCGGAATACTTAAGTATGATATCAGGCGCACCATGTGAGCGCAAAAGATTGTTCTGAAAATGCGTAAAATGTCGTTTTTGAAGGCTCGAAAAAAGGTCTATTTCGACCGATTTTTTTCTCAAACTTTAAAAAATGGCCCAAAATCGGCGTGTCCGAAAATGGAAAAAAAAAGGTCGGAATACTTAAGTATGATATCAGGCGCACCATGTGAGCGCAAAAGATTGTTGCGTAAATGCGTAAAATGTCGTTTTTGAAGGCTCGAAAAAAGGTCTATTTCGACCGATTTTTTTCTCAAACTTTAAAAAATGGCCCAAAATCGAGGACGGTGTCCGAAAATGGAAAAAAAGGTCGGAATACTTGGAAGTATGATATCAGACGCACCATGTGAGCGCAAAAGATTGTTGACGAAAAATGCGTAAAATGTCGTTTTTGAAGGCTCGAAAAAAGGTCTCAATTCGACCGATTTTTTTCTCAAACTTTAAAAAATGGCCCAAAATCGACGGTGTCCGAAAATGGAAAAAAAGGTCGGAATACTTAAGTATGATATCAGACGCACCATGTGAGCGCAAAAGATTGTTCCCGAAAATGCGTAAAATGTCGTTTTTGAAGGCTCGAAAAAAGGTCTATTTCGACCGATTTTTTTTCTCAAACTTTAAAAAATGGCCCAAAATCGGCGTGTCCGAAAATGGAAAAAAGGGGTCGGAATACTTAAGTATGATATCAGGCGGCACCATGTGAGCGCAAAAAGATATGTTGATTCGAAAATGCGTAAAATGTCGTTTTTGAAGGCTCGAAAAAAAGGTCTATTTCGACCGATTTTTTTTTCTCAAACTTTAAAAAATGGCCCAAAATCGAGCGTGTCCGAAAATGGAAAAAAAGGTCGGAATACTTGAAGTATGATATCAGGCGGCACCATGTGAGCGCAGGAAAAGATTGTTGCCGTGAAAATGCGTAAAATGTCGTTTTTGAAGGCTCGGGAAAAAGGTCTATTCTTGCGACCGATTTTTTTTTTCTCAAACTTTAAAAAATGGCCCAAAATCGACGTGTCCGAAAATGGAAAAAAAGGTCGGAATTACTTAAAGTATGATATCAGACGGCACCATGTGAGCGCAAAAAAGAGGATTGTTGCCTGGAAAATGCGTAAAATGTCGTTTTTGAAGGCTCGAAAAAAGGTCTATTTCGACCGAGTTTTTTTTTTCTCAAACTTTAAAAAATGGCCCAAAATCGGAGACGACGTGGGGGGCCGAAAATGGAAAAAAAGGTCGGAAAATACTTGGGAAGTATGATATCAGACGGCACCATGAGAGCGCAAGAGAAAGGGATTGTTGCGCGGAAAATGCGTAAAATGTCCGTTTTTGAAGGCTCGAAAAAAGGTCTATTTCGACCGAGTTTTTTTTCTCAAACTTTAAAAAATGGCCCAAAATCGGCGTGTCCGAAAATGGAAAAAAGGTCGGAATACTTAAGTATGATATCAGACGCACCATGTGAGCGCAAAAGGTTGTTGCGTAAATGCGTAAAATGTCGTTTTTGAAGGCTCGAAAAAAGGTCCTATTAATTCGACCGATTTTTTTTCTCAAACTTTAAAAAATGGCCCAAAATCGGCGTGTCCGAAAATGGAAAAAAAAGGTCGAATACTTAAGTATGATATCAGACGCACCATGTGAGCGCAAAAAGATTGTTGCCCGAAAATGCGTAAAATGTCGTTTTTGAAGGCTCGAAAAAAGGTCTATTTCGACCGATTTTTTTTCTCAAACTTTAAAAAATGGCCCAAAATCGATCAGCGTGTCCGAAAATGGAAAAAAAGGTCGGAATACTTAGAAGTATGATATCAGGCGCACCATGTGAGCGCAGAAGATTGTTGACTGAAAATGCGTAAAATGTCGTTTTTTGAAGGCTCGAAAAAAGGTCTATTTTCGACCCGATTTTTTTTCTCAAACTTTAAAAAATGGCCCAAAATCGGCGTGTCCGAAAATGGAAAAAAAGGTCGGAATACTTAAGTATGATATCAGGCGCACCATGTGAGCGCAAAGATTGTTGCTGAAATGCATGCGTGAAAAAAGAGCGTGGTCGTTTTGAGAGGGCTCGAAAAAAGGTCTATTTCGGGAGCGAGGATTTTTTCTCAAACTTAAAAAAAATCGGGGAAAGGGCCAAAAACCGTGGCGGAGAAAATGGGGAAAAAAGGGGGGGGTAGGCTTAAGTATGATGAGGCAGGCCGCAGCATGTGGGGCGCAGGAAAAGGGGATTGTTGCGAAAAATGCTTAAAATGTCGTTTTTTGAAGGCTCGAAAAAAGGTCTATTTCGACCGATTTTTTTCTCAAACTTTAAAAAATGGCCCAAAATCGACGTGTCCGAAAATGGAAAAAAAGGTCGGAATACTTAAGTATGATATCAGACGCACCATGTGAGCGCAAAAAATTGTTGCCGAAAATGCGTAAAATGTCGTTTTTGAAGGCTCGAAAAAAAGGTCTATTTCGACCGATTTTTTTTTCTCAAACTTTAAAAAATGGCCCAAAATCGTCGTGTCCGAAAATGGAAAAAAAGGTCGGAATACTTAAGTATGATATCAGACGCACCATGTGAGCGCAAAAGATTGTTACGAAAATGCGTAAAATGTCGTTTTTTGAAGGCGCGAAAAAAGGTCTATTTCGACCAATTTTTTTCTCAAACTTTAAAAAATGGCCCAAAATCGACGTGTCCGAAAATGGAAAAAAAAGGTCGGAATACTTGAAGTATGATATCAGACGCACCATGTGAGCGCAAAAGATTGTTGCCCGAAAATGCGTAAAATGTCGTTTTTGAAGGCTCGAAAAAAAGGTCTATTTTCGACCGGAGTTTTTTTCTCAAACTTTAAAAAATGGCCGAAAATCGGCGGTGTCCGAAAAAGGAAAAAAAGGTCGGAATAGCTTGGGAAGTATGATATCAGGCGCACCATGTGAGCGCAAAAGATTGTTGACGAAAATGCGTAAAATGTCGTTTTGAAGGCTCGAAAAAAGGTCTATTTCGACCGAATTTTTTTACTCAAACTTTAAAAAATGGCCCAAAATCGGCGTGTCCGAAAATGGAAAAAAAAGGTCGGAATACTTAAGTATGATATCAGACGCACCATGTGAGCGCAAGAAGATTGTTGCGAAAATGCTTAAAATGTCGTTTTTGAAGGCTCGAAAAAAGGTCTATTTCGACCGATTTTTTTTTCTCAAACTTTAAAAAATGGCCCAAAATCGACGTGTCCGAAAATGGAAAAAAAAGGTCGGAATACTTAAGTATGATATCAGACGCACCATGTGAGCGCAGAAAGATTGTTGCGAAAATGCGTAAAATGTCGTTTTTGAAGGCTCGAAAAAAAGGTCTATATTCGACCGATTTTTTTTCTCAAACTTTAAAAAATGGCCCAAAATCGACGTGTCCGTCCGAAAATGGAAAAAAAGGTCGGAATAGCTTGGAAGTATGATATCAGACGCACCATGTGAGCGCAAAAGATTGTTCTGAAAATGCGTAAAATGTCGTTTTTGAAGGCTCGAAAAAAGGTCTATTTCGACCGATTTTTTTTTTCTCAAACTTTAAAAAATGGCCCAAAATCGACGTGTCCGAAAATGGAAAAAAAGGTCGGAATACTTAAGTATGATATCAGACGCACCATGTGAGCGCAGAAGATTGTTGCAAAAATGCGTAAAATGTCGTTTTTTGAAGGCTCGAAAAAAGGTCTATTTCGACCGATTTTTTTTTCTCAAACTTTAAAAAATGGCCCAAAATCGACGTGTCCGAAAATGGAAAAAAAAGGTCGGAATACTTAAGTATGATATCAGGCGCACCATGTGAGCGCAAGAAAGGATTGTTGCGAAAAAATGCTTAAAATGTCGTTTTTGAAGGCTCGAAAAAAGGTCTATTTCGACCGATATTTTTTTCTCAAACTTTAAAAAATGGCCCAAAATCGACGTGTCCGAAAATGGAAAAAAAGGTCGGAATACTTAAGTATGATATCAGACGCACCATGTGAGCGCAAAAGATTGTTACGAAAATGCGTAAAATGTCGTTTTTTGAAGGCTCGAAAAAAGGTCTATTTCGACCGATTTTTTTTCTCAAACTTTAAAAAATGGCCCAAAATCGACGTGTCCGAAAATGGAAAAAAAGGTCGGAATACTTAAGTATGATATCAGACGCACCATGTGAGCGCAGAAGATTGTTGCGTAAAATGCGTAAAATGTCGTTTTTTGAAGGCTCGAAAAAAGGTCTATTTCGACCCCGATTTTTTTTTCTCAAACTTTAAAAAATGGCCCAAAATCGACGTGTCCGAAAATGGAAAAAAAGGTCGGAATACTTAAGTATGATATCAGACGCACCATGTGAGCGCAGAAAATTGTTACGAAAATGCGTAAAATGTCGTTTTTTGAAGGCTCTCGAAAAAAAGGTCTATTTCGACCGGATTTTTTTTTCTCAAACTTTAAAAAATGGCCCAAAATCGACGTGTCCGAAAATGGAAAAAAAGGTCGGAATACTTAAGTATGATATCAGACGCACCATGTGAGCGCAAAAGATTGTTGCCTAAATGCTTAAAATGTTGTTTTTTGAAGGCTCGAAAAAAGGTCTATTTCGACCGTTTTTTTTTTCTCAAACTTTAAAAAATGGCCCCAAAATCGAGCGTGTCCGAAAATGGAAAAAAAGGGTCGGAATACTTAAGTATGATATCAGACGCACCATGTGAGCGCAGAAAATTGTTGCCTAAATGCTTAAAATGTTGTATTTTGAAGGCTCGAAAAAGGTTTTTTTCCCCCCCCCTTTTTTTTTTTTCCCCCCCTTTTTTTTCTCAAACTTTAAAAATGGGCTCAAAAAATCGACGTGTCCGAAAATGGAAAAAAAGGTCGAATACTTAAGTATGATATCAGACGCACCATGTGAGCGCAGAAAATTGTTGCCTAAATGCTTAAAATGTTGTTTTTTGAAGGCTCGAAAAAAGGTCTATTTCGACCGATTTTTTTTTCTCAAACTTTAAAAAATGGCCCAAAATCGACGTGTCCGAAAATGGAAAAAAAGGTCGGAATACTTAAGTATGATATCAGACGCACCATGTGAGCGCAGAAAATTGTTGCCTAAATGCTTAAAATGTTGTTTTTTGAAGGCTCGAAAAAAGGTCTATTTCGACCGATTTTTTTTTCTCAAACTTTAAAAAATGGCCAAAAATCGACGTGTCCGAAAATGGAAAAAAAGGTCGGAATACTTAAGTATGATATCAGACGCACCATGTGAGCGCAGAAAATTGTTGCCTAAATGCTTAAAATGTCGTTTTTTGAAGGCTCGAAAAAAGGTCTATTTCGACCGATTTTTTTTTCTCAAACTTTAAAAAATGGCCCAAAATCGACGTGTCCGAAAATGGAAAAAAAGGTCGGAATACTTAAGTATGATATCAGACGCACCATGTGAGCGCAGAAAATTGTTGCCTAAATGCTTAAAATGTTGTTTTTTGAAGGCTCGAAAAAAGGTCTATTTCGACCCGATTTTTTTTCTCAAACTTTAAAAAATGGCCAAAAATCGACGTGTCCGAAAATGGAAAAAAAGGTCGGAATACTTAAGTATGATATCAGACGCACCATGTGAGCGCAGAAAATTGTTGCCTAAATGCTTAAAATGTTGTTTTTTGAAGGCTCGAAAAAAGGTCTATTTCGACCGATTTTTTTTCTCAAACTTTAAAAAATGGCCAAAAATCGACGTGTCCGAAAATGGAAAAAAAGGTCGGAATACTTAAGTATGATATCAGACGCACCATGTGAGCGCAGAAAATTGTTGCCTAAATGCTTAAAATGTTGTTTTTTGAAGGCTCGAAAAAAGGTCTATTTCGACCGATTTTTTTTCTCAAACTTTAAAAAATGGGCAAAAATCGACGTGTCCGAAAATGGAAAAAAAGGTCGGAATACTTAAGTATGATATCAGACGCACCATGTGAGCGCAGAAAATTGTTGCCTAAATGCTTAAAAAAATTTTTTTTGAAGGCTCGAAAAAAGGTCTATTTCGACCGATTTTTTTTCTCAAACTTTAAAAAATGGCCAAAAATCGACGTGTCCGAAAATGGAAAAAAAGGTCGGAATACTTAAGTATGATATCAGACGCACCATGTGAGCGCAGAAAATTGTTGCCTAAATGCTTAAAATGTTGTTTTTTGAAGGCTCGAAAAAAGGTCTATTTCGACCGATTTTTTTTCTCAAACTTTAAAAAATGGGCCAAAAATCGGCATTGTCAA
>JACEEU010001152.1:0-13116 GCA_016630915.1 Callionymus lyra
TCTTTAATAAACACCTTCATGATCCGGTGATGATGGCAGCAGTCGTTACTCAAGTACTCCACAGTACTACAAATATATCCTGGTTACTACAGTATCTCATTGGATGTTATGGTTGCCTCTGTATCGTGATACGTATCATCAGATTCTTGACAATACACACACTTACACAGCCAGTCGTCCACGAGGAGTCAGAAAGAAGAAGAATTGATGTACATTTTGTTTTGATTCAATATTACAGTGTGAAAGGTATTTTATTTTGTGAAAAAAATATTTTCTCCAAAGAAGTAAAGTGATGAAAATGAGTTCAACACAAACTCTATATCTTGTATCAGAGAAACCAGATCCTTCTGATTCAGTGTTATGTTGAGTTATGCTGTATTTTAAAAATGTACATATAGAAACATTGATTTTTATTCACTCAAATCTCGTCTTAAAACACACTTTTATTCTCTTTTAACACAGCATGAGACTCTGAGCTGTTTTTAGTGCTTTTGATTTGTTTTTTTATATTGTTTTTTTTATTGTTTTTTTTAAAACTGCTTTCTTAGCACTTTCATGTCATTGTAAGTAAGTAAGTAAGTAATATATATTTATATAGCGCTTTTCGAGACCAGGGTCACAAAGCGCTTTAACAATCAAAACAATACTCAAAACAGTACATACTTCAAAGATCAAGACAACACCGAGAACAACACAGGAGTTCGAGAAATTCAAGGAAAAGCCTGCACAAATAGAAACGTCTTAAGATGTTTCTTAAAGGAGTCAGTAGACTCCATCAAGCGCAAAGAGAGAGGAAGATTGTTCCAAAGCTTAGGAGCAACAGCCTGAAAAGATTTCTCTCCTCTGG
The DNA here is from genome assembly GCA_016630915.1 of Callionymus lyra. Classification (NCBI taxonomy): domain Eukaryota; kingdom Metazoa; phylum Chordata; class Actinopteri; order Syngnathiformes; family Callionymidae; genus Callionymus; species Callionymus lyra. Next base: position 848 of record JACEEU010001152.1, read on the forward strand.
TCCTGAGCCGTGTGCGTGGAACCATAAGTAGATTCTGATCCACAGACCTCAGAGCCCGAGCTGGGGTGTAAGGCTGGATCAGATCAGTGATGTAAGGAGGAGCCTGACCATGAATAGCTCTGAAAGTAAGAACCAGAATTTTAAAGTTGATCCTGAAAGAAACTGGAAGCCAGTGAAGAGTTTTAAGGACCGGAGAAATGTGAGTTCTTCTACTAGAGCGGGTCAGAATTCTCGCTGCAGAGTTCTGAATCAACTGCAGACGAGACAGCTCCTTCTTGTTAAGACATGAAAACAAACTGTTACAATAGTCCAGACGAGAAGAAACAAACGCATGGATTACAAGCTCCAGATCATGTTGTGACAGCATTTTCCTAAGTTTAGAGATTTTTCTCAGTTGAAGGAAACAGTTTCTGGTCAGTTTTCTACAGTGTTGAACAAGAGACATGTCTTTATCAAATACAACACCCAGGTTTCTCAGGCTCAGTTTGACAGACTGACCTAAGTCACCCAAGTACTGACTCAACCCTGGAATCGTATCATCAGGAGCAATCACCAGAGTTTCAGTTTTGTCCACATTAAGCTGTAAAGTGTTTTCACTCAGCCATTGTTTGATTTCTAGCAAACAATTGACTAAGCTGTTCAGCCTTTGGGGCTCAGTTGGGTCAAAAGAGCAGTAGAGCTGGATGTCATCAGCAAAAATGTGATAAGAAACATCTGGAAATCTCTGAATGATTTTACCAAGGGGAATCAAGTACAGCAAAAACAATAAAGGACCCAGAACAGAACCTTGAGGGACTCCACACAACAGATCTGCCGATTCAGACCTCATTTGATTGGCAGATACACTAAAACTGCGCCCAGAAAGGTAAGATGAGAACCATTCTAACACAGACCCAGACAGTCCCACTTCATCCCTTAGTCTTCTCAGCAGGATCTGGTGATCAACTGTGTCAAAGGCTGACGACAGATCCAAGAGAACCAGAACAGTGAATTTACCAGAGTCAGCCGACATCATGATGTCACTGGACACTTTCAGTAAAGCTGTCTCCGTAGAGTGATGTTTACGGAAGCCAGACTGAAACTTCTCATGGATGTCGCTCTGATCCAAGAACAAAGACAGCTGCTCGGACACCACCTTCTCCAAGATCTTGGACAAGAAAGGGAGCTTAGAAATAGGCCTGAAATTACTGAGGTCAGTTGGGTCTAAGCCTGGTTTTTTGAGCAGAGGCTCCACAATGGCATGTTTAAATGCATTGGGAAAAACCCCTGTGGAAAGGGAGAGGTTCACCATATTGGTAACCCAGGGGCCAATTACATCAAATACTTTGATAAAAAGCCTACAAGGAAGGACGTCATCTGAGCAAGAGGAGGGTTTCATCTTGTTCACTAGTGCTGAAATATCACCCAAAGATACAGCAGAGAAGGATGACCAAGAGGAGGAGATGGGCTCAGAGACAGTGGGGGTTCCCAACAAAGGGGGAGAGATTTTCTCTTTGATCAATTTAATTTTGTCAATGAAAAATCTCAACAATGCATTGCTGTCAGCTTCACAGAAGACCAGCGTGATTTGAGGAGCAGGAGACACGAGAGAATTAATCGTGTCAAACAAAACTTTGGGGTTTTTCCTATTTGCTGCTACCAGTTTTCTGATGTAATCAGATCTAGCAGTTTCTACCATCTCATTGTAAGAAGTCAACAGATCCCTGAGGTGAAGTCTGTGCACCTCAAGTTTAGTAGACTTCCAGAGACGCTCAGTCTTTCGACAAAGTCTCCTCAGACTCAGGAGATCTTCATTTGTCCAAGGGCACCGTTTTTTCTGAATTTTCAAGTTCGATTTAACAGGTGCCACTTGATCTAGTATTTCAACACAATGATCAGTAAAACAGTGAATCAAACTGTCCACATCTGGACAGTCATCAAAGGAAAGACGGTCAAACATAGCAGAAAAACTGTCTGCAGTATCGGCTGAGATGACACGCCTCTGAGACCTAACTTTCAAAGGCTTAGGTTCAGGGATGAAGTCCAGGTTGAACAAGACAAGAGAATGATCACTCAGATGGACATCATGTACAGATACATTAGAAATGTTCAGGCCAAGAGTAAAAACTAAGTCTAAAATGTGGCCTTTTTGATGAGTGGGTTCAGAAACATGTTGCTCAAAATTAAAGGCTTCAGTTAAAGTTAAAAGTTCTTTAGCAGAACAAGATGTGACGTCATCAACATGAAGATTAAAGTCTCCAAGAATAAGAACAGATTCCATCTGAATAATGGAAGATAAGAAGTCACTAAAGTCTTTCAAGAACATCGCCGCAGGACCAGGCGGACGGTAGATTGACACACAATAGAAAGGTCTTGTAGAACCAACCAAGATCATCTGAGACTCAAAAGAAGTGAATTCCTGTGTCTGAATCACTTTGCAAGAACAACTCTCCCTAAAAACAGTAGCAAGACCTCCTCCACGACCAGAGAGGCGAGGCTTCCCCAGGACAGCGCTCCCTACTGGACAGAGTTCGTTCAGATGAATAAACTCTTCCTCTCTCTGCCAAGTCTCAGAAAGACATAATAAATCCAAATTAACTCTTGTGAAAAGATCATTAAGAATAAAGGATTTATTAGTAATGGAGCGAACATTAAGAAGTCCCACATTCAGCACCGATGACGTCACTGACGACGCCGCGTCACTGACAGGCGCGCAGAGCGGGATCTTTTGAAGCGAACAGCGATCACGTGGGTACCAGCTGTCACTGAAGTTCAACTCGGTTGTAAAAGTCGAATTAAAGAGAGGAAATGAAAAAATCTTACCACCTTTCGTTGAGGTCTGGACAGACGGCAGCGCTGATGTGTCGTTACACACAGTGAGAGGAATGTCGATCAAACACCGATGACGTTCGATGACGTCAGAGTTGTTCCGAGCGATCGCAACTGCACGTCTCATCCTGACCTGTACTCCAGCCCGACTCGATCCCTTGTGGAAATCGCCCGGTACTCGAGAGATCAAACGATATTCCACAGAGTCCGAGTCGATGAGAAGCGGAGCCGGAAACACGTTCACCGGACGTTGGTAACGGTCGCGAGTGAAGTCCTCCATCGACTCTCTGATGTTGAAAAGAGCATCACGATCATAGATCCGAGATGCTTGAGACATATCTTAAGTGATATGAGCATAATATCCGGAAAAGTATTCGTTAAAAGACTCGTTTTTGGCATTTGTTCCGGAGCTCACGTTTCCAGCAGCCCAACAAAAAAGTTCATAAAAAAACCTTTTTTTTTTTTCAAAAAAATCCCCCCTAAACCCTTTTTTCCCCTTTAAAAACCCCCAAAAACCCCCGCGCTTTTTTTTGGTTTTTCCCTTTTTTTTTTTTTTTTTTTTTTTTGTGTGTTTTAACTGCTTTCTTAGCACTTTCATGTCATTGTACAACACTTTGTATCGACTGTTGTTGTTTTTAAAGTGTTTTATCAATAAACTTGATTGATTGATCGATTGATTGAGTGATTATTTTTTCTAATTGAAATGTTAATCTAAATCAATGAATTATCTTTTTGAATAATTTATTTTAAATAAATAAATATATAGATTATATATATATATTTTACACATTGAGTTCAATATTCTAATTCCAATAATTAAAAATCTAAATGCAATATTCTTTTGTTTATTCAATATAACATCAACATCTTTATATTTACTTTCTTACACCTCTCTTTCTAAGATCACAATCAAAACAACTTTTATTGTTGTAAACACAACAGTGGATATTATGTGGTGACAACATAAAATTAAATGTTAATAATGAATAAATAAATGAATACAAATAACACAAAATTAGTGTCCAGTCCATACTTTACATTTTGCACATTTTCTGCACTTTATACATAATTACATTTTTATTTATGTTTAACGTTGTTTTTTTACTGTTGGTGGAACAATTCACTAGTAATTGAAATAATAATAATTCTGGTTCTGATATATAAACGTTTTTATATAGAATATAAGTCTTAATTAAGAAGATAAATATATTAGATTATTTTGTCCATTATATATACTTTGTATATACAAAATGTAACTTTCAATGTACAACATATTTAATTCAAATATTTAAAAAAAAGATTTACAGCTTTAAAATAGACGACATTTCAAGAATAAAATTCAAAGTGTCAACATTTGAAACATGAAACCATTCAATATTCTGACACTGATTGACTTCCGTACTCAAGTTTGAACTAATGTTCCTTATTCTCTCTGTGAATGATCAACACACTGTGGTGTGTTCAGAGGATGATGTTGTGAACTGTGACTCTGCCTCGTCCACCTCTACACTCTTCCAACAGCAGAGGGAGCCAGAAACAAACATGTCATAACTACTGTACTGGTGCTTTAACAATATGTTCCGTTACTATGAATCAGAAACAGAAAACTGCAAATAACAATTATAAAAAAATAAAATAATTGGAATGAAATAAAAACAGATTCATTAAAAAAACAAACATATATTGCCATAAAATGTCATATTAGTTCCTTTAAAATATGTATTATACATGTAGAATACTACAAATGTTTTTTTCAATAATTCAAAAATGTATTTTATTTTTACAGCATTTTAAATTCAATATAAAATGTTGGTGTAATAGGATATCTAAAGAGTACTGAGGTACTTGATCAACTTCGATTTTACCACTATTATAATATTGTACACTATTATACCTACATTTTTATATTTAATTAAAAAAACTTACAAGTTAAAAAAAAAAAGAGTTTATCAAATTATTTTTGGAATAAAAATATCAAACTTTACGTGTAAAATTTGAAAATTATTCGATTTAAACAAGAAAAAAAATATATATATAATAATAATCTCTATTTATATAGCTCCTTTCTAGACCAGGGTCACAAAGCGCTTTGACAGCCATTCACACATACTGATGGGAGTAGGCTGCACCACATGGCGCCGAATCTGCCATCAGGGTAAAGTGTCTTGCTCAGGGACACAATGACACAAGCTTGTCTGGAGCTGGGATTGAACCTGCAACCTTTTGGACTGCAGGCAACCACTCTACCATCTGAGCTATGACGCCACCAATATATATATGTTTCTTAAATAAATTCTACCTTCCAAATACACTTTTTTTTATATTAATTATTGAATAAAAACAAATTTTACCATCTCAATCTAGAAATGATTAAATTAAGTTCTTTAAAGTTTTATCACCTGATAAGTAAAATTCAATATTCGACTTTCACGCCAGTGAATGTAGAAGCGTTTGTAAAGATGTTGATTCTTCTCACCTCGGACTGGTCTCATCTTTAGACGACGTTTTCCACCAGACTCCGCCAGCACCAGTCGCACATCGTGTAAATCATAATGGTGTAAATATGGATTCACTTAAATATCCCGATATTTCTTTCACGATACCCAACGACACTGTATCCATGTATGCATATTAAAAAAAGACACTCGTTTATTGTTAAATTTTCCTTTTATTTTTGGCATTTTTTAAATGATAGTTATTTTACCCTTTATTATGGTGAGTATAAAATCAAATAATTCTTGTGAACATTCAAATTATCAGAACGTTTTTCATTTAACTGTCACTAGATGGCAGCAGTCATTACGTCGTCCGTAGCTAAAGAAACAATGAGGTCCCGGTGACTGAGGACGAGAGGATACAGTGACTCCAGCAGCTTTTAAAGCTGATGTTTGGACATATTTTGGTTTGAAAACAAATGAAAGCAGTTACGACTTCGTCAAGAGTCATGTGGTCTGTAAATACTACAACACCAGAGTCAAGTACTGGACAATACTACACATATATCCTTGTTACTACACTATCACAACACCAGAGTCAAGTACTGGACAATACTACACATATATCCTTGTTACTACACTATCACAACACCAGAGTCAAGTACTGGACAATACTACACATATATCTTGTTGTGTATTCTTGTTTTATTGTCACTCACAGGTGAGACTTACTGACGCTGCTCTCCACAACACCCGCCGCTAACATCCGTTTAATCTCCTCGTTTCCGAAGCCGAACTCCTGCAACACCTGGACCGTGTGTTCGCCCATGTTGGGGTCTGGAGCGACGCAGGGCCGGGCCGGGGTCCGCGAGAGAACCGGGGCGGGCCGAGGACTCTCCTCGCCGTCGCCGTCCTTGATGAAAGACTGTCGTTGCTGGTTGTGCGGGTGCGAGCCGACCTGCTGGAAGGTCAGGACCGGCGTCACGCAGGCGTCCGTCCCTTCGAAGATCCGGCACCACTCGTCCTGGGTCTTGGAGGCGAAGCGTTCCGTGAAGATCCGTCTCAGTTCTGGCCAATCCGTGGAGCTCATCTGCGGAGGCAGAGGGTGCGAGTCCAATTCCAAGCCTGCGAGGAGGAACGAAGTTCGGGTGCAAGTTTAACTATAATATTAGCTCATGATTGACATGTTTGTTAATTATTTTTGTTCCTTTTCATCTCTTTGTCATTCTTTTGAATTCATGAATAATCCATCGTCAATAATGTCCTCACGAGGTTCACAAGATTACAAGATGAACCTGAGCTGCCGTGAATGATTGAGCTGAAATCAAACGGCTCAGTGAACCAATCAGGAGGCAGCGTTTCTGGCCTCGGGTGGAGAGATTTACATTTCAAAACTTTTACAGCACAGCTGGATCGATGTATGGTCCCGGGCGGGGCCACAGGCGGGGCCACATGAGGGGCCACATGAGGGGCCACATGAGGGACCACATGAGGGGCCACATGAGGGGCCACATGAGGGGCCACATGAGGGGCCACATGAGGGGCCACATGAGGGGCCACATGGGGCCGGCCCAGGGGCCACGGCAGAGGCCACAGGCGGGGCCACAGGCGGGGCCACATGAGGGGCCACATGAGGGGCCACATGAGGGGCCACATGTGGTCCTTTGACAGTATTTATGAGGCCATCATGAGATCACAGTTAGACTATAAAACTTGTGTAGAGATGTTTCTGATCTTCTTTTAATAATTTAATTTAATTCAATTCAATGAAAATATTAAATAGTTTGATTAAAACCATTTATACAGAATTTTAAAAAAGAATAAAAAATGGATGTTTAAAATAAATGTAGTCAGTAAGTACGTACGTATGTAAGTAAGTACATAAGTACGTACGTAGGTAAGTAAGTAAAGGTTATTTGTAAAGATCTTTCTAGACCAGGGTCACAAGGCGCTTAAACAATCAAAAACAATACACAGTTAAAAAGTCACTGTAGCAACAGGAACATTAATCTTTGTTGATTTTGTTTGACTGAAGTAAAACATTGTCATTTAATTGTTTAAATCTCTGTTAAACTTTTCATCTGCATTTTCCCAGCATTTAATGTTACCTTCAGAGAATTTAACCACCAAAATACTTGCTTTTTTTGTGTATAAATATTTGTAAAAAACAATGTTTTCTTTATTATAATATTAAAGCAGAATTCTTCAGGCACATAAGTTGGTCTTTTACGTTTGAGAAACATGTTTAAAATCCGTAAACACTGACCCACGAGGAGCTTGGCGTAGAACTGCGGCTCGATGGCGCCCACGGCCACGTGCTTTCCATCCGAAGTTTGGTAGGTATCGTAGAAAGGAGCGCCGCCGTCCAACATGTTCTCTCCCCGGGGACTCGCCCACATGCCGATGCTCCGGGACATTTAGTCTTGTCTTTTAAACTGAAGATTATTTCTAAATAATCACCATATATTTGTATGTTTTTGACTTGTTTACATTTTATCTAAAGATATAATCAAAATTAAAACACTTAAAGTGACATCACTGCCTGTTCATCTTGACTTGCCAGTGACATGTTTTGTCATACGTCGTTTCTTTTGGATTAGATTATATTAGATGGACTTTATTAATCCCTGCAGCACCTGTGATCCGGATTTATTACATTTTTGTTTTTAAACTGTCTGATTATATGTAATAAAATATTTTAAATAATTCATTAAAAATGCTCTTATCAAAGTTTTGACATTAGATTTAATTAATAATATAAAGCATCAAATAACCACATGTATTTGCCCTCTCACACACACCTCAGATCGGATCATGTAATTCAATCGTACTTTTAATATGAATCAAGCTTAAGTTTGTGTTGTTCACAACATTTCAGTAGGATCTGGATACCCTTGACAAAAACACATGATCCCAATAGAGTGGGGATTAAATGGAAGGAAATAATATATTTAAAAAAGAGAGTTATTTTTTGTTCATAATTTGCTCTTGATTTGTTGCAGTGATGAAGAAGATACAAGTACAAACTATCATGATGTTCAGTATAAAATAAATATATTAAAAGATGGTGTTAGTATGAAATTAAACCCTTGAGTTAAATAACAAATAAAATAATATTCAATATTACTGTCTTATATGGTCATCAGATATAAAAATAATTCCTTATCCTCAACACTTTTTATTTAACTTTTGAGACATTTAGTCTTGTCTTTTAAACTGAAGATTATTTCTAAATAATCACCATATATTTGTATGTTTTTGACTTGTTTACATTTTATCTAAAGATATAATCAAAATTAAAACACTTAAAGTGACATCACTGCCTGTTCATCTTGACTTTCCAGTGACATGTTTTGTCATACGTCGTTTCTTTTGGATTAGATTATATTAGATGGACTTTATTAATCCCTGCAGCACCTGTGATCCGGATTAATTACATTTTTGTTTTTAAACTGTCTGATTATATGTAATAAAATATTTTAAATAATTCATTAAAATTGCTCTTATCAAAGTTTTGACATTAGATTTAATAATATAAAGCATCAAATAACCATATGTATTGCCCTCTCACACACACACACACACACACACACACACACACACACACACACACACACACACACACACACACACACACACACACACACACATACAGAGGAAGTCAGATGATGGAGTCACACTCATTCCTCACATATCTGAAACAAGCAGCTCTTCATGAAAGAGGCTCGACGATGATGATGATGATCAAGATCAAGGTGATCAAGAAGAAGAGGATGAAGAAGATGAAAAGGACAAGGCGAAGAGGATGAAGAGGCAGAGGACAAGGAAGAAGAGGAAAAGGAAGAAGAAGAGTAAAAAGAAGAAGAGGACGAGGAAGATGACGAGGAATAAGAGAACAAAGAAGAAGAGGAAGAAGAAGAAGAGGATGAAGAAGAAGAGGATGAAGAAGAAGAGGATGAAGAAGAAGAGAACAAAGAAGAAGAGGAAGAAGAAGAAGAGGATGAAGAAGAAGAGGATGAAGAAGAAGAGGACAAAGAAGAGGAGTCTGCCACAATCTGGTCCAACCTGCTGATCCACATATTATCAAACTTCATTGAACCAACTGATGATTCAGGACAAAGACACACCTTGATTCTAACACACACACACACACACACACACACACACACACACACACACACACACACACACACGCACACACACACACACACACACACACACACACACACACACACACACACACACACACACACACACACACACACACACACACACACACACACACACACACACACACACACACACACCCCCCCCCCCCCCCCCCCCCCCCCCCCCCCCCCCCCCCCCAAAAAATAATTCCTTATCGTCAACACTTTTTATTTAACTATTGAGACATTTAGTCTTTTCTTTTAAACCGAAGATTTTTTTTAAATAATCACCATATATTTGTATGTTTTTGACTTGTTTACATTTTATCTAAAGATATAATCAAAATTAAAACACTTAAAGTGACATCACTGCCTGTTCATCTTGACTTGCCAGTGACATGTTTTGTCATACGTCGTTTCTTTTGGATTAGATTATATTAGATGGACTTTATTAATCCCTGCAGCACCTGTGATCCGGATTTATTACATTTTTGTTTTTAAACTGTCTGATTATATGTAATAAAATATTTTAAATAATTCATTAAAAATGCTCTTATCAAAGTTTTGACATTAGATTTAATTAATAATATAAAGCATCAAATAACCACATGAATTTGCCCTCTCACACACACACACACACACACACACACACACACACACACACACACGTTATGGCAGTCCATCGATAACGATGATGACGTTGCTCCAAATTGAATGAATGGACATTTATTGGGGTGTGTTGCGGCGGTGCATAGCCATGTGGCTGTGCAGGCCGATGCGGGATCCGCAGGTTTTGCCACAGGAGGGACGTGGCCCTGGGGGTGTGGGCCCTGTAGCAGGCTGATGCCTCAGTGCACGTCGCCGTATCCTCCTCTCTGTGGCTTGCTCCTGAAGGTGAGCAGTTCCCTGGTGGCAGGAGGAACTCCAAGTATGGCGATCAGCAGCCAGGGACTCTAGTGCTGTAGAACACCAGCAGATCTCTGGCCATCCAGAAGTTGGCCGTAGAGGATTTGCCTGGGCAGGCGGTGGGCAGGCATACGGATCACATGCCCAACCCAGCGCAGGTGTTTCTTCGCAAGGAGCACGGCGATGGTAGGTGTGTGGGTCCGTTCAAGGATATCAGCATATGGCACCCTGTCTTCCCAGGACACACCCAGGATCCTTTGAAGGCAGCGGATGTGGAAGGCCTCTAGTGTTTTTATGTGCCTCTGGTAGGGTGTCCAGGTTTCCGACCCGTACAGCAGTGTAGAGAGGCAGACCGCCTTGTACACAGCTGCTTTGGTGGAGATGGTGAGGTTCCTGTTGTGGAATACCCTGGAGCTAAGCCTGCCAAAGGCAGCGGAGGCCAGACCGACTCGGACCTCGATGTCATCATCAATGTTGCAGGAGGGGGACAGAATGCTGCCTAGGTAGGTGAAGTGTGGGACGATGGCAAGGGGATGACCATCCAGGGTGAAGGTACGCACATGTGTTTGGTGGGTGAACTCCTGTACAACTATCTGTGTTTTCCTGATGTTGATTTGGAGACCAATGGCGCTGTAGATGGATGCGACCACGTTTAACGCACGCTGTAGGGATTCTGGTGAGTGGGGAAAGGAGAGCACAGTCATCTGCATACTGTAGCTCTAAGATGTGTTGGTTGGTGGTTTTGGTGAAGGCTTGAAGGCGCCCGAATATTGAAGAGGTTGCCATCCAGTCTGTACTGTATCTGTACCCCATCTGATGGGTCCAGGAGTTTGTGAGAGAGGATGGTGACGGTGGAGAGGAAAATGTTGAAGATGGTAGGGGCTAGGACACACCCTTGCTTGACCCCCACATCCACACTGAAGAAGGGAGACTGCTGGCCACCAACACTCACACAGGCTTGCATTCCATCATGGAACTGCCGCAAGATGTTCCTGAACTTTGGTGGAACCCCCAGCTTCCCCAGCACATCCCACAGCAGTTCCCGGTTTACTGTGTCGAAGGCCTTGGACAGATCAATGAAAGCTAGGTACAGGTCCTTGCAGTGTTCTCTGCATTTTTCCTGTACCTGTCTAGCAACAAAGATCATGTCAGTGGTGCTGCGCTGTTGCCTAAAACCGCACTGGGATTCGGGCAGGATGTTATCAGTAGCATGTGATGCTAGTCGAAGGAGCATCACCCGTGCTAGCACCTTTCCGGCAACCAATAGGAGGGAAATGCCCCTGCTATTACCGCAGTCTACTTTGTCACCTTTGCGCTTAAAGATTGTGATGATGTTAGTATCCTTCCAATCTTGCGGGATGACTTCAGATGACCAGATGGAACTGATCAGTTGGTGTAGTCTGCGGGTGAGGAGGTATCCGCCATGCTTCAGTATTTCTGAAGGGCCTTGTGTTTTGCCTGAAGTAGGTTGTGGATACCTGGTGCGCTATTATCAAACCAGTCTTGGTGTCGCCGTCTGGTGTACCCTACAGACTCTACTGCCGCCTGGTAGATAGCAGTGCGCAGAGTGCTCCAGGTAGAGTTGATGTCAGGAACGGCTGGTGTTTCAGGGAGATTGGACAGCCTTGGTATACACAACATTGCCATGCACACACACACACACACATACACGCACATACACACACACACACACACACACAGAGGAAGTCAGATGATGGAGTCACACTCTCATTCCTCTCATACCTGAAACAAGCAGCTCTTCATGAAAGAGGCTCGACGATGATGATGATGATCAAGATCAAGGTGATCATGAAGAAGAGGAAAGGCGAGGCGGAAGAGGACGAAGAGGTAGAGGATGAGGAAAAAGAGTAAGAAGAAGAGGAAAAAGAAGAAGAGGACGAAGAAGAATAGGACCAGGAAGAATCAGATGAAGAAGAAGAGGATGAAGAAGAGGACGAAGAAGAGGATAAAG
>JACEEU010001153.1:0-2500 GCA_016630915.1 Callionymus lyra
GTGTGTGTGTGTGTGTTGTGTGTGTGTGTGTGTGTGTGTGTGTGTTGTGTGGTGTGTGTGTGTGTGTGTGTGTGTGTGTGTGTGTGTGTGTGTGGCTGTGTGTGTGTGTGTGGTGGTGTGTGGGTGTGTAGGGTGTGTGTGTGTGAGTGTGTGGTGGTTGTGTGTGTTTGCGTGTGTGCATGTGTCGGTGTGTGTGTGTGTAGGTGTGTGTGTGTGTGTGGGTGTGTGTGTGAGTGTGTGTGTGGGGTGGTGTGTGTGGTGGGTGGTGTGGGTGTGTGTGGTTGTGTGTGTGTGTGTGTGGTGTGGGTGTGTGTGTGTGTGTGTGTGTGGGTGGTTGGTTGTGTGTGTGTGTGTGTGTGTGTGTGTGTGTGTGGTTGTGTGTGTGTGTGTGTGTGTGTGTGTGTGTGTGTGTGTGTGTGTGGTTGTGTGTGTGTGTGTGTGTGTGTGTGTGTGTGTGTGTGTGTGTATGTGTGTGTGGGTGGGTGGTGTGTGTGTGTGTGTGTGTGGGGGGTGTGTGTGTGTGTGTGTGTGTGTGTGTGTGTGTGTGTGTGAGTGTGTGGGTGGTTGTGTGTTTCATGAAGCTGTGTTTTAGTTGAACCTCTGGCATTAGTGAGTCTCAAAGTGCCTCTTAAACAACAAACTACTATGTCTGAACAACAGTAAAAACTAAACTGAGCTTCTGTCTGCACACACACACACGCACACAAACACATGCACGCGTGCACACACACAAACACACACACGCACACACACATACACACACACACACACACACACACACACACACACACACACACACACATGCCAGCATAAGTGTTGGTCTCTAAACTAAACAGAGGAGCTAAACTCCATGTTTTTTATGTTTTCAGACACAAACAGTTTTGTTCTTCAGGAGACAAACTCGTGGGTGGTTTGAAAAGTTACACAAAAGATGAAACTCACAGGACGTCACACACAATTACACAGTTACACAATCACACAATCACACAAGTTACAATCAAGTTACCTAGTGATGCAGCAGCTCTTCTCACAGTTCCTCACAGTAGCTTATAAACTGGTTTATTTTCCTGATTCATAATGATGTCAACAAACATTACAACATCTTTACTCAGCAAGTTTGTATCCAGTAGAGGTGCTATGATCCTCATCCTCATCCTCATCCTCATCCTCATCCTCATCCTCATCCTCATCCTCATCCTCATCCTCATCCTCATCCTCATCCTCATCCTCATCCTCATCCTCATCCTCATCCTCATCCTCATCCTCATCATCATCCTCATCCTCATCCTCATCCTCATCCTCATCCTCATCCTCGTCCTAAATCCTCATCCTCGTCCTCGTCCTCATCCTCATCCTAATCCTCATCCTCATCCTCATCCTCATCCTCATCCTCATCCTCATCCTCATCTTCATCCTCATCCTCATCCTCATCCTCATCCTCATCCTCATCCTAATCTTCATCCTCATCCTCATCCTCATCCTCATCTTCATCCTCATCCTCATCCTCATCCTCATCCTCATCTTCATCCTCATCCTCATCCTCATCCTCATCCTCATCCTCATCCTCATCTTCATCTTCATCTTCATCTTCATCCTCATCCTCATCCTCATCCTCATCCTCATCTTCATCTTCATCTTCATCCTCATCCTCATCTTCATCCTCACCCTCATCCTCATCCTCATCATCATCATCATCATCCTCATCCTCATCCTCATCCTCATCCTCATCCTCATCCTCATCCTCATCCTCATCCTCATCCTCATCCTCACTCTCATCCTCATCCTCATCTTCATCTTCATCTTCATCCTCATTCTCATCCTCATCCTCCATTCCTCTTCCTCATCCTCATCCTCATCCTCATCCCTCACCCTCACCCTCATCCTCATCCTCATCCTCATCCTCATCTTCATCTTCATCTTCATCTTCATCCTCATCCTCATCCTCATCCTCATCCTCATCCTCAATCTTCATCCTCATCTCATTGACTCATGTCATCGCTCTATCGTCAAATCGTCCATCGTCTTCTTCAATCATCACTCATCTCATCCTGAATTTGTTTAAATGTCTTAAGTAATCAGGTCGTGTCTGCATCTGGTCGGTGGTAATCCTCATCTCATCTTCATTTTCATTCCATCTTAATGTCCTCATCCTTATCCTTATCTTTTCATACCTAATGTCTTATCATTTATCTCTGATCCTCATTTTCATCTTCATTTTCATCTTCATCCTTATCCTCATCCTCATCCTCATCTTCATCTTCATCCTCATCCTCATCTTCATCTTCATCTTCATCTTCATCCTCATCCTCATCCTCATCCTCACCCTCATCCTCATCCTCATCCTCATCATCATCTCCCTCATCTCATCCTCATCCTCATCCTCATCCTCATCCTCACTCTCATCCTCATCCTCATCATCATCTTTATCTTCATCCTCATCCTCATCCTCATCCTCATCCTCACCCTCACCCTCACCCTCATCCTCATCCTCATCCTCGTC
>JACEEU010001153.1:7500-12500 GCA_016630915.1 Callionymus lyra
CTTTCCTCTGGCGCTCGTCATCCTGCGGTACTTAGAGTCGACGCCACGACAGGCTTCGTCGGAAAAACATTCCTGTTTTAAAAAAACATGATCCGTCACGAGTGATCTCAGGATGTGAATTCTAAAAGGAAGCAAATGATTTTACCAAACACTGAGGAGAAACTTTTTTTTGTTTACTTGTGTTTGTGTTTTCGAAGCAACACGTCTGTTGGAAAATTGATGAAGGAAGAAAAAAGATCTTTTTGTGGAACTCGTGGTGAAGCGAGTCTGAACTGAAACAACATCTGCATCCAGTGGACGACTGTGAGTCACGGTTCAAATATTACACTCAAAATAAATATATATATTTGTTTGTTTCCTGGGATGGAAATACAATTTGTGTCGATCAGTTAAGGTGGTCGATTTTTTCTTGCTTATATTATTTATTTCTTTTAATTTGAATAAACACATTTTCAATACAAGAAGTTTATGAAAAAACAAGTTCATTCAGTAAAAAATATCTTTAAAAATTGTTGCTTCAATCCCCAAAAATATCAAAAAAGATGCTTCTATGAAAAGTATTCAATCAAAAATGATCTTCATTCAAACGGGAAAAAATTGCTTTAATGAAGAACCGAGTTTATAAAAAAGTTGAATTTTTTTTTAACAAAAAATAAAAATAATAAACAAATGAAAATTTAAATCACATTAAAGTTGCTTTAATAAAAAAATTAATTCACTTGAATCACAATAATGACTTAAAATATTTTTTGCCTGAAAAAAAGATATACAAAAGAAAAAGAAAGGTTATTTACTGTTTTGAAATTGAATACTCAGTACATGAACCAACCTATAATATCGCTAAAGAAATCACTTCAGACAAAACTATTTCAATAGAAAAACATTATTTTTGATTAAAGAAACTTTTATTTTGATTTAACATATTTCTTTTTTTTTTTTTCGAGATGTTTATTTTCTTGAAACTAATCTTTTTTGAGTGAAAATATTTTTGGATGGAATAGACTTTTTTTTTTCATTGAATCATTTTTTTAATTAAGATTTTTTTTTATTTAAGTTTATATTTTTGTATTAAATATGTTTTATTATTCAACCAACGTGTTATTATTGAAGCAGCTTCTTTAATTGAAGATATATATATTTTTGAAGCTACTTTTTTCATTGAAAACTATTTTTTCAGCTTTATTTTATTGAAGATGTTTTGATCGGAGCAGATATTTTGGTTGAATCAACCTGTTCCTACTGAAGATATTCTTGCAAAAGCAACAAACACTCGTGCAGCAGCAGAGGTTCTGGTCTGAGCACTGATGAGCATCACAGACACACTCAGACTCACTCGCTCCAGACTCTCCTGCGAGACTCGTTGGTCTCAGACTCCATGATCTGTGCGACAGACGCTCAGGTACGACGAGCCCTGAAGCCGCAGACACTTCGAAAAGGTTCTAAAAAGATCCCGGATCACGGCGACTGGGTTCCTGCGAGTGGATCTGGTGTGTGACGGTGACCAGAGAAGCGACTCCTGTGATGTCGTCCTCAGAGTCGGCTGCTGATGACAAGAACACACTTCCTGTTGCCGTAGAAACACAATGTCTGGTTTAAAGTGAACACATTCCTCTCTGATCACATGGTGCTGGAAAATGAAACAAGATAGTTGTGTTGAAATAAAGTGTGTTGCTGTGTTTATACTACACACACATCTGGACCAGACATCTGATGAAGATGATGAAGGTGATGATGAAGATTATGATGATGATGATGAAGATGAAGATGAAGATGAAGATGAAGATGAAGATGAAGATGATGATGATGATGATGATGATGATGATGATGAGGATGATGATGAGGATGAGGATGATGAGGATGAGGATGAGGATGAGGATGAGGATGAGGATGAGGATGAGGATGAGGATGAGGATGAGGATGAGGATGAGGATGAGGATGAGGATGAGGATGAGGATGAGGATGATGATGAGGATGAGGATGATGAGGATGATGAGGATGAGGATGAGGATGAGGATGAGGATGAGGATGATGATGAGGATGAGGATGAGGATGATGAGGATGATGAGGATGAGGATGAGGATGAGGATGAGGATGAGGATGAGGATGATGATGATGAAGATTATGATGATGATGATGATGATGATGATGAAGATGAAGATGAAGATGAAGATGAAGATGAAGATGAAGATGAAGATGAAGATGAAGATGAAGATGAAGATGAAGATGAGGATGAAGATGAAGATGATCATGATGATGATGATGATGATGATGATGATGATGAAGATGAAGATGAGGAATGATGAGAGGATGAGGATAAGGATGAAGATGAGGAATGAGGATGAGGATAGAGATGAAGATGAGGATGAAGATGAAGATGAAGATAGAAGATGAAGATGAGGATGAGGATGAGGATGAGGATGAAGATGAAGATGAAGATGAAGATGAAGATGAGGATGAGGATGAAGATGAAGATGAAGATGAAGATGAAGATGAGGATGAGGATGAGGATGAAGATGAAGATGAAGATGAAGATGAAGATGAAGATGAAGATGATATATAACATGTGTATAAATATACATATAGAGTATAAATATAAACACATATAACATGTAAATCCTCAACACAGTGAATCTTCTTCTCTGCAGCAGATCTGGGTCACAGTGTGAACTTGTACCAACACTCTCCTCGACTCGCTCGCACACACTCCTGTTTCTGCAAGAACATCCACTGCTGAGTCTTTGAATTAACTGGTGTGTGTGTGTGTGTGTGTGTGTGCGTGTGTGCGTGTGTGTGTGTGTGTGTGTGTGTGCAGCGTGTGTCTGTGTGTGCGTGTGTGTGTGTGTGTGCATGTGTGCGTGTGTGTGTGTGTGTGTGCATGTGTGCGTGTGTGTGCATGTGTGTGTGTGCGTGTTTCTGTGTGTGCGTGTGTGTGTGTGCGTGTGTGTGTGTGCATGTGTGCGTGTGTGTGTATGTGTGCCTGTGTGTGTGTGCGTGTGTCTGTGTGTGCGTGTGTGTGTGTGCGTGTGTGTGTGCATGTGTGCGTGTGTGTGCATGTGTGTGTGTGCATGTGTGTGTGTGTAGGTGTGTGTATTTTATTTTCATCAGTTCACAAGAGTCTTTGTTATTGATTCATTCATGTTTTCATTCGTAGATTAAACCAACAGTGTTGTCGACTCGAGACAGGGGACACCCTGGAAAGGTAATATAAAACACTACCATCCATCAAATAGGCGAACTAAGCAGTAAATACTAAACTCATAAAAGTCATAAAACTCACTAATTTCGGATGAAAACTAGTTTATATTGTTGACAGTGATTTTACATGAATGAATCATAAATACTTCAGTTTATTGTAACAAAAAACAGGAACATTTTAAAATATTGTTTTTATTTGTGTGAGTTCAAAGTATTACTAAAATATTAACTTGAAAACTTTGAATATTTTTAGGAAAACATTCAAAGTTATTTCAAACAAAAAAATCTTGAAACTAAAGAAGAAATTAAAGAAAAACATTTTTTTTATTCATTTGTTCATTTACTTCTGTTTGTTTCCTCCAGACTGAGGACACCCTGGAAAGGTCACCTAGAGCTCAGTTGCCTCCAGATAGACGAGGTTTTAGATCAATAACAACTTTGACCTGATGAACCAGAAACAATAGTGACCTTAGCTGGACCCACTCACTCACTGCTGCTGTGTGCTGGGGGTCAGACAGGTGCCGCTGAAGATGAAGGTAGAGTGAGACAGGTAGAGTGAGACAGGTAGAGTGAGGCAGATAGAGTGAGACAGTAGAGTGAGACAGTAGAGTGAGACAGGTAGAGTGAGACAGGTAGAGTGAGACAGGTAGAGTGAGACAGGTAGAGTGAGACAGGTAGAGTGAGACAGGTAGAGTGAGGCAGATAGAGTGAGACAGTAGAGTGAGACAGGTAGTGAGAGACAGGTAGAGTGAGGGAGTTAGAGTGAGACAGGTAGAGTGAGACAGGTAGAATGAGGCAGATAGAGTGAGGCAGATAGAGTGAGACAGTAGAGTGAGACAGGTAGAGAGAGACAGGTAGAGTGAGACAGGTCAGAGTGGGACAGATAGAGTGGGACAGATGACCTGAGACAGACAGAGTGGAGACATATAGAGTGAGACAGTAGAGTGAGACAGACAGAGTGAGAAATATAGAGTGAGACAGGTAGAGAGAGACAGGTAGAGTGAGGGAGTTAGAGTGAGACAGGTAGAGTGAGACAGTAGAGTGAGACAGGTAGAGAGAGACAGGTAGAGTGAGACAGGTCAGAGTGGGACAGATAGAGTGGGACAGATGACTGAGACAGACAGAGTGAGACATATAGAGTGAGACAGTAGAGTGAGACAGACAGAGTGAGACATATAGAGTGAGACAGTAGAGTGAGACAGGTAGAGTGAGGCAGTTAGAGTGAGACAGGTAGAGTGAGGCAGATAGAGTGAGACAGTAGAGTGAGACAGTAGATTGAGACAGGTAGAGAGAGACAGATAGAGTGAGACAAATAGAGTGAGGCAGATAGAGTGAGACAGTAGAGTGAGACAGGTAGAGAGAGACAGGTAGAGTGAGACAGGTCAGAGTGGGACAGATAGAGTGGGACAGATGACTGAGACAGACAGAGTGAGACATATAGAGTGAGACAGTAGAGTGAGACAGTAGTGTGAGACAGATAGAGTGAGACAGTACTGTGAGACAGGTCAGAGTGAGACAGATAGAGTGAGACAGATAGAGTGAGACAGGTAGAGTGAGACAGACAGAGTGAGACAGGTAGAGTGAGACAGAAAGAGTGAGACAGACAGAGTGAGACAGGTAGAGTGAGACAGTAGTGTGAGACAGGTCAGAGTGAGACAGATAGAGTGAGACAAATAGAGTGAGGCAGATAGAGTGAGACAGTAGAGTGAGACAGGTAGAGAGAGACAGGTAGAGTGAGACAGGTCAGAGTGGGACAGATAGAGTGGGACAGTAGAGTGAGACAGTAGAGTGAGACAGTAGTGTGA
>JACEEU010001153.1:17500-20146 GCA_016630915.1 Callionymus lyra
TATTCATCTTGAAGTTGTGTTTTTATTTGTTCATTTGTGTTTGTTTTTTATTCATCTTGAAGTTGTGTTTTTATTCGTTGATTTTTGTTTGTTATTCGTCTTGAAGTTGTGTTTTTATTCGTTGATTTGTGTTTGTTTTTTATTCATCTTGAAGTTGTGTTTTAACTAGTTGATTTGTGTTTATTTTTTATTCATATTGACATCATGTTTTAATTAGTTCATCTGTGTTTGTTATATTTATCTTAAAGTCGTGTTTTAATCAGTTTGTTTTTGTTTTTTGTAATTATCTTAAAGTCGTGTTTTAATCAGTTAATTTGTGTTTGTTATATTTATCTTAAAGGTGTGTTGTAATCAGTTTATTTTTGTTTGTTGTATTTTTCTTGAAGTCATGTTTTAATTTGTTGATTTGTGTTTGTTCTATTTATTTTAAAGTTGTGTTTTAATAAGTTGCTTTGACTCTTGCTATGGTCCATGGTTGGCCCCCAGGCGGCCCACGAACTGTATTTATTTGCTTGTTCTGAGGTCAGAGTTCAACTATAAAAGCTCTTATGACCTTCTATCGCAACATTTGTTCGTTCCATCTTTTCTTTCATGGTATCGAGGCTTGTTTTCTCCGCCCCTGACAGCAGGATGTGGCTCCACAGACGATGAGATGAGGTCCTTCACGAGAAATCCTTCATCCAAATCACTTCCATCAACAGAGAATTGAGGCCACATCGCCGTGGTAACCGTTCATGACGCCTTCATGTCCATCATCCACAACATAACACATGTTCTACTGAACAAACATGTTCTACTGAACAGACATGTTCTACTGAACAAACATGTTCTACTGAACAAACATGTTCTACTGAACAAACATGTTCTACTGAACAAACATGTTCTACTGAACAAACATGTTCTACTGAACAAACATGTTCTACTGAACAAACATGTTCTACTGAACAAACATGTTCTACTGAACAAACGTGTTCTACTGAACAAACATGTTCTACTGAACAAACATGTTCTACTGAACAAACATGTTCTACTGAACAAACGTGTTCTACTGAACAAACATGTTCTACTGAACAAACATGTTCTACTGAACAAACATGTTCTACTGAACTAAACATGTTCTACTGAACAAACATGTTCTACTGAACAAACATGTTCTACTGAACAAACATGTTCTACTGAACAAACATGTTCTACTGAACAAACATGTTCTACTGAACAAACATGTTCTACTGAACAAACATGTTCTACTGAACAAACATGTTCTACTGAACAAAGATGTTCTACTGAACAAACATGTTCTACTGAACAAACATGTTCTACTGAACTAAACATGTTCTACTGAACAAGGTTGTTCTACTGAACAAACATGTTCTACTGAACAAACATGTTCTACTGAACAAACATGTTCTACCGGAGACAAGGCACATGTTCTACTGAACAAGAACGTGTTCCGCGTACTGAACAAACTATGTTCTACTTCGAACAAGCGTGTTCACCACTGAACAGGCGTGTTCTGTGCTGAGCAAGCGCCTGGCTCAGCGCGATCTTTACAGACAAGCATATTCTCTGAACACCAGCAGTGTCTATGTTCAGCGCGCCACTGAGCCAAACTTTGTTTCACTACAGACCAAGTGATTTCTCATGAACAAGCGTGTTCCTGGGACAATCGTGCCTGACAAGCGTATTCTGACCAGTGAGCCACTACCTAGACAAAACGTGTTCTCTGTTCAAATGGGCTGTTCCACAGAACAAACTTTCATTCACTGAAATTGCGTGTTTCTACTGGTGCGTCGTTCTACGGGACAAGCATAATGGAGGCTCTACTGAACAGTAAAAATGAATTTACACTGGAGTAAGAAAAATTCATTTCTACAGCACTCTAAGTATGGTATTCTTCACTGGACTCATATGTAACGTGTTCTACTAAACTCTTAAGCCATGATGTTCCACCTTCACCTGAACCTGCTGGCGTGTTCTGTGAGTGTGGGCTTCTGCTTGTAAAGCTGCTTTAATGATACCACCACTGAGAACAGCGTGTTTACCTGTTAAAAACGCGTTCTACTGAGAACGAAAGCGTGATGTTCTACCCTGTGGGACGAACTCAAGCATATTCTGAGAGACTCTAACAACTGTTTATTTTCCTTAACAATAGTACATGATTCTTGCATTATAACACCACCATTTTATATTTTCTTCCTGAGCCTGCAGCATTCTATTATACTGAACATAGTATCTTCTACACAAGTATATAAACTTATCATTTCCTAAGTTCAACATTCTACCTTTTTGAACAGCATGAACTTACTGAATTAAGCAGTGATACCAAAGACCATATGTGTTATATTTCTAACTGGAGTTCTGTAAAGCATATGTTTCCACCACCCCAGAACTCACGCTCAGGCATTCTACCACAGAACAATACATTCATTACCTATGATAAAAGTTATTATCATTTGTTCCTTTGCCGATCTTATCTATTCTCCAGTTTAACATGTTACTGAACAGCGTAACAGCATAATATAAGCGTCATTCTCTGGTGTGAATATCTATTCTTCCATGATTTCTTGCTCTTATTGCAGATCCCTACTGAACTTATAAACAGGTTGTGAACAGTGAACTCCACCTTTCAGTTCAAACTTCCATCAT
>JACEEU010001154.1:0-5000 GCA_016630915.1 Callionymus lyra
ACACATATTTACACACAGACACACACAATAGGTCCAGACTCACCGTGAGGCGGAAGTGGTCCTTGTGTTTGCTGTGGACCGTGTCAGTGAAGTGTTGGTCGCTGGGCTGAGGCAGACGACTCTCCTCGTCCAGGATGTCCAGAACCCCCACCAGCTTAGCCTCCACCAGGTCTGAGGGAGAGAGGAGTGTGTAGAGTGAGTGGAGTGAGGGGAGTGAGGAGTGAGGGAGTGAGGGGAGTGAGTGGAGTGAGGGGAGTTAGTGAGTGAGTGGAGTGAGGGGAGTGAGGGGAGTGAGGGGAGTGAGTGGAGTGAGGGGAGTGAGGGGAGTGAGGGAGTGAGGTGAGTGAGGGGAGTGAGGGGAGGAGAGGAGGAGTGAGGGGAGTGAGTGGAGTGAGGGGAGTGAGGGGAGTGAGGGGAGTGAGGGGAGTGAGGGGAGTTAGTGAGTGAGGTGAGTGAGGGGAGTGAGTGGAGTGAGGGGAGTGAGGGGAGTGAGTGGAGTGAGGGGAGAGAGGGGAGAGAGGGGAGTGAGGGGGGGAGAAGAGTGAGGGGGGAGGAGGAGTGCGGAGTGAGAGGAGTGAGCGGAGTGAGGGGAGTGAGCGGAGTGAGAAGAGTGAGGGGAGTGAGCGGAGTGAGGAGGAGAAGAGGAGGGGAGTGAGGGGTGAGAAGAGTGAGGGGTGAGAGTGGAGTGAGGGAGTGAGGGGAGTGAGCGGAGTGAGAGGAGTGAGGGGAGGAGGGGAGTGAGGAGTGGAGGAGGAGGAGTGAGGGGAGTGAGGGGAGTGAGGGGAGGAGGCGGAGTGGAGAAGGAGTGAGGGGAGTGAGGGAGGAGGGGGAGTGAGGGGAGTGAGGGGAGTGGGGAGGAGGGGGGGAGGAGGGGAGTGAGGGGAGTGAGGGGGAGTGGGAGGGGAGTGAGGGGAGTGAGTGGAGGAGAGGGGAGGAGGGGAGTGAGGGGAGTGAGGGGTGAGGGGAGGAGTGGAGGAGGGGAGGAGTGGAGGAGAAGAGTGAGGAAGAGTGAGGGGAGGAGTGGAGGAGAAGAGTGGAGAAGAGTGAGGGGAGTGAGGGGGAGGAGAAGAGTGAGGGAGTGAGTGGAGTGAGGAGAGTGAGTGGAGTGAGGGGAGGAGGGGAGGAGAGGAGGAGGGAGTGAGAAGAGTGAGAAGAGTGAGGGAGTGAGCGGAGTGGAGGGGGAGTGAGAGTGGAGGGGAGGAGAGGAGGGGAGTGAGAGGAGTGAGGGGAGTGAGAGGAGTGAGGGGAGTGAGCGGGAGGAGGGGAGGAGTGGAGGGAGAGGGAGTGAGAGGAGTGAGGGGAGTGAGCGGAGTGAGGGAGTGAGCGGAGTGAGAAGAGTGAGGGGAGTGAGCGGAGTAAGAAGAGTGAGTGGAGTAAGAAGAGTGAGAAGAGTGAGAAGAGTGAGGGGAGTGAGTTGCTGGTTCAGCACCTGCAGCACAGAGAGACTCACCAATGCAGTCCTGGTTGTCCACGTAAGTGGACCTCGTTGACGCCCAGACCCTCTCGCTGGTACAGTTCCTGCTCCTGGAACCACAAACACACTCTTGAGCACTAATGAAGGTTCAGGTGACGAGGGAGTGAGTCGCACACAGGTACAGGTGGAGTGAGATGAGAGTGACACGAGTCAGAGAGTGAAGATGTCAGAGGAGTGAGGCTGGAGGCACAAGGAGAGTGAGAAAGGTTAGAAGTGAGATGGAAGAGAGTGAGACAGTGAAAGGGTGATATGTTAAAGAGTGAGACGATGGTCATGAGACAGTCGAGGAATGAAAAGAGTGAGAATGTATGCATGAGTAGAAAGACAGTTGAGTGTGACGGTGGCAAGAAGAGAAGAACATTCTGGGGTGTTAAAAGAGTGAGAGAGTGGGGGGCTGATAATATGATAGAGACAGTGGAAGGGTGATAAAAAGAGTGAGACAGTGGAAGGGTGATCAGAAGAGTGAGACCATGGAAGGGTGATCAGAAAAATGAGACAGTGGCGGTGTGATAAAAAGAGTGAGACAGTTGCGGTGTGATAAGAAGAGTGAGACAGTGTGATAGGAAGAGTGAGACAGTGTGATAAGAAGAGAGAGACAGTGGCGGTGTCATAAAAAGAGTGAGACAGTGGTGGTGTCATAAAAAGAGTGAGACAGTGGCAGTGTAATAAGAAAGTGAGACAGTGTGATAAGAAGAGTGAGACAGTGTGATAAGAAGAGAGAGACAGTGGCGGTGTCATAAAAAGAGTGAGACAGTGGCAGTGTGATAAGAAAGTGAGACAGTGTGATAAGAAGAGTGAGACAGTGTGATAAGAAGAGTGAGACAGTGGCGGTGTCATAAGAAAGAGTGAGACAGTGGCGGTGTCATAAGAAGAGTGAGACAGTGGCAGTGTGATAAGAAAGAGTGTGAAGAAGAGTGAGACAGTGTGATAAGAAGAGTGAGACAGTGTGATAAGAAGAGTGAGACAGTGTGATAAGAAGAGTGAGACAGTGTGATAAGAAGAGTGAGACAGTGTGATAGGAAGAGTGAGACAGTGTGATAAGAAGAGTGAGACAGTGTGATAAGAAGAGTGAGACAGTGTGATAAGAAGAGTGAGACAGTGTGATAGGAAGAGTGAGACAGTGTGATAAGGAAGAGAGTGAGACAGTGTGATAGGAAGAGGAAGAGTGAGACAGTGTGATAAGAGGAGTGAGACAGTCCTGCTACAGTTGAGGATGAGCGTTCATTAAAGAACTGCTGAAGCTTCTCATTACAGTAGTTGATGCAAAACTGCTCGAAGCTGTTGTGCTCGAAATACTCT
This sequence comes from Callionymus lyra, assembly GCA_016630915.1. Classification (NCBI taxonomy): domain Eukaryota; kingdom Metazoa; phylum Chordata; class Actinopteri; order Syngnathiformes; family Callionymidae; genus Callionymus; species Callionymus lyra. The sequence continues at coordinate 2,774 of JACEEU010001154.1, forward strand.
GGAGTGACACAAACAAACAAACAAACAAACAAACAAACAACAAACAAACAAACAAGAGTGAACGTCAACAAACACCGGCTCAACATGTCAGGACGCACCGAAGCCAGCGATGTCCAGGACTCCGATGAAGTTGGCCGAGGACTCGAAGGGGAAGCACTGGTTGACCCGGGTCACCACGTGGTCGAAGAGCCGACTGTAGACCGCCTTGGCCAGAGCATCGCGGGCGTTGTTGGCCTGTTCCACCCTCAGAGGGACCCTGTGGGGGGACAGTGGGTCAGACTCTCCGGGGACTCTGGGGTCTGCGCTCTTACTTGATGGTGGTGGGTTTGGCGCCCCCTGCTGTGGTCTGCATGACTCTGGAGGTCAGGCTGCTCCTCAGACCCTCCTCGTCCAGGCCCAGCAGCTCAGCACAGTTCTCCAGGGTCTGGTCCGACCGACTCCGGATGTTGCAGCCGCCTGAGGAGGAGTCACGTGATGATGATGTCACTTCCTCCAGCATGACACCTCCTGGTCACCCACGAGACCCACTACCAGACCCACTACCAGACCCACTATGAGACCTACTACGAGACCCACTACCAGACCCGCTATGAGACCCACTACCAGACCCGCTACGAGACCCACTACCAGACCCACTACGAGACCCACTACCAGACCCACTACCAGACCCACTACCAGACCCACTACCTGACCCACTGCAAGACTCACTACCTGACCCACTACCTGACCCACTACCAGACCCACACCCACTGACCCACTACCTGACCCACTACAACGACTCCAGACCCACTACCTGACCCACTACCAGACCCACTACCTGACCCACTGCAAGACTCACTACCTGACCCACTACCTGACCCACTACCAGACCCACTACCTGACCCACTACCAGACCCACTACCTGACCCATCAAGACTCACTACCTGACCCACTACGAGACCCACTACGAGACTCACTACCTGACCCACTACCAGACCCACTACCAGACCCACTACCAGACCCACTACCTGACCCACTGCAAGACTCACTACCTGACCCACTACGAGACTCACTACCTGACCCACTACCAGACCCACTACCAGACCCACTACCTGACCCACTGCAAGACTCACTACCTGACCCACTACCAGACCCACTACCAGACACACTACCTGACCCACTGCAAGACCCACTACCAGACCCAGTACCAGACACACTACCTGACCCTCTGCAAGACTCACTACCTGACCCACGTACCAGACCCACTACCTGACCCACTGCAAGACTCACTACCAGACCCAGTACCAGACCCACTACCTGACCCTCTGCAAGACTCACTACGAGACCCAGTACCAGACCCACTACCTGACCCACTGCAAGACTCACTACCAGACCCAGTACCAGACCCACTACCTGACCCACTGCAAGACCCACTACCTGACCCACTGCAAGACTCACTACCTGACCCACTACCAGACCCACTACCTGACCCTCTGCAAGACTCACTACCAGACCCAGTACCAGACCCACTACCTGACCCACTGCAAGACTCACTACCAGACCCAGTACCAGACCCACTACCTGACCCACTGCAAGACTCACTACCAGACCCACTACCTGACCATCTGCAAGACTCACTACGAGACTCACTACCAGACCCAGTACCAGACCCACTACAAGACTCACTACGAGACTCACTACCTGACCCACTACCAGACACACTACCTGACCCACTGCAAGACTCACTACCTGACCCACTACGAGACTCACTACGAGACTCACTACGAGACTCACTACCTGACCCACTACCAGACCCACTACCTGACCCACTACCTGACCCACTGCAAGACTCACTACCTGACCCACTACGAGACTCACTACCTGACCCACTACCTGACCCACTACGAGACTCACTACGAGACCCACTACGAGACTCACTACCAGACCCAGTACCAGACCAACATACCTGAGGTGCTCCCCGCCTCCTCAAAGTCGATGTTCCCGAGGTGCAGGACTCCAGCAACGACCCGGAACAGGTCCAGCTTCTCGGCATCGTCCAGTCCGATCTTCTTCATGGCCACGCTCATGCGGTTGAAGTCTCCATGGTCGTCCAGCAGGGGGTCCTTGAGTGGGCCGGACTTCAGGTGCTGCAACACACAAGTGTTCTCATAAAGTCTTGTGGCGCCCCCTGCTGGTCACCCCAGTCCCTGCTCCGGGGGACTCGCAGGAGGGTCCATGAGGACCGGAG
>JACEEU010001154.1:7500-18698 GCA_016630915.1 Callionymus lyra
ATTATAGACACATTTATACACAACTTTACACTCAATTATAGACACATTTATACACACCTTTACACTCAATTATAGACACATTTATACACAACTTTACACTCAATTATAGACACATTTATACACAACTATATACTCAATTATACACACATTTATACACACACTTATACACATAATTATACACACATTTATACACATCTTTATACTCAATTATACACACATTTATACACACACTTATACACATAATTATACACACATTTATACACAACTTTACACTCAATTATAGACACATTTATACACAACTTTACACTCAATTCTAGACACATTTATACACAACTTTACACTCAATTCTAGACACATATACACACAACTTTACACTCAATTATAGACACATTTATACACAACTATATACTCAATTATAGACACATTTATACCCAACTTTACACTCAATTATACACACATTTATACACAACTATATACTCAATTATAGACACATTTATACACAACTTTACACTCAATTATAGACACATTTATACACACCTTTACACTCAATTATAGACACATTTATACACAACTATATACTCAATTATAGACACATTTATACACAACTATATACTCAATTTTAGACACATTTATACACAACTATATACTCAATTATAGACACATTTATACACAACTATATACTCAATTATAGACACATTTATACACACCTTTACACTCAATTATAGACACATTTACACACAACTTTACACTCAATTATAGACACATTTACACACACCTTTACACTCAATTATAGACACATTTATACACAACTTTATACTCAATTATAGACACATTTATACACAACTTTACACTCAATTCTAGACACATTTATACACAACTATATACTCAATTATAGACACATTTATACACAACTTTACACTCAATTATAGACACATTTATACACAACTATATACTCAATTATAGACACATTTATACACAACTATATACTCAATTATAAACACATTTATACACAACTATATACTCAATTATAGACACATTTATACACAACTATATACTCAATTATAGACACATTTATACACACACTTATACACAATTATACACACATTTATACACAACTTTACACTCAATTATAGACACATTTATACACAACTATATACTCAATTATAGACACATTTATACACAACTATATACTCAATTATAGACACATTTATACACACAATTATACACACATTAGTACACACAACTATACACGTATACACACACTTATATACAACTATATATAATATAATTATATACATCTTCAGAACCTTCATGTCCCGGTACGCCTTGTCCGCTGACGCACAATTCTACACAATTATACACACATTTATACACACAATTATATACACAATTATATACACAACTATACATGTATACACACACTTATACACACAATTTTATACACAACTTTATACTCAATTATACACACATTTATACACAACTTTATACTCAATTATACACACACTTATATGCAATTATATACACAACTTTATACTCAATTATACACAACTTTATACTCAATTATACACACACTTATACACAATTATACACAATTATACACACATGTATACACAACTAAATACTCAATTATACACACATTTATACACACACTTATACACATAATTATACACACATTTATACACATCTTTATACTCAATTATACACACATTTATACACATAATTATATACACATTTATACACAACTTTATACTCAATTATAGACACATTTATACACAACTATATACTCAATTATAGACACATTTATACACAACTTTATACTCAATTATAGACACATTTATACACAACTATATACTCAATTATAGACACATTTATACACAACTTTACACTCAATTATAGACACATTTATACACACCTTTACACTCAATTATAGACACATTTATACACAACTATATACTCAATTATACACACATTTATACACAACTTTACACTCAATTATACACACATTTATACACAACTTATACACAATTATAAACACATTTATACACAACTATATACTCAATTATAAACACATTTATACACAACTATATACTCAATTATAGACACATTTATACACAACTATAAACTCAATTATACACACATTTATACACAATAACACATTACATTTAGACACATTTATACACACCTTTACACTCAATTATAGACACATTTATACACAACTTTATCACAATTATAAACACATTTATACACACATTTATACACAATTATAACACGTTTATACCACAACTATATACTCAATTATGGACACATTTATACACACACTTATACACAATTATAAACACATTTATACACACATTTATACACAATTATACACACATTTATACACAACTATATACTCAATTATAGACACATTTATACACACACTTATACACAATTATAAACACGTTTATACACACTATTATCAGTTATGGACACGTTTATACACAACTATATGCTCAATTATAGACACATTTATACACAACTATATACTCAATTATAGACACATTTATACACACACTTATACACAATTATACACACATGTATACACACACTTATACACATAATTATATACACATTTATACACAACTTTATACTCAATTATAGACACATTTATACACACACTTATACACAATTATAAACACATTTATACCCAACTTTACACTCAATTATAGACACATTTATACACAACTTTACACTCAATTATAGACACATTTATACACAACTATATACTCAATTCTAGACACATTTACACACAACTTTACACTCAATTATAGACACATTTATACACACACTTATACACAATTATACACAACTATATACTCAATTATACACACATTTATACACAACTTTACACTCAATTATAGACACATTTATACACAACTATATACTCAATTATAGACACATTTATACACAACTATATACTCAATTATAGACACATTTATACACACAATTATACACACATTAGTACACACAACTATACACGTATACACACACTTATATACAACTATATATAATATAATTATATACATCTTCAGAACCTTCATGTCCCGGTGCGCCTTGTTCGCTGACGCACAATTATACACAATTATACACACATTTATACACACAATTATATGCACAATTATACACACAATTATATACCCAACTATACATGTATACACACACTTATACACACAATTATATACCTGACTTTATGCTCAATTATACACACATTTATACACAACTTTATGCTCAGTTACACACACTTATACACAATTATATACCTGACTTTATACTCAATTATACACAACTTTATACTCAATTATACACACACTTATACACAATTATACACAATTATACACACATGTATACACAACTTTATACTCAATACACACATTTATACACAACTTTATACTCAATTATACACACACTTATACACAATTATATACACAACTTTATACTCAATTATACACAACTTTATACTCAATTATACACAACTTTATACTCAATTATACACACACTTATACACAATTATACACAATTATACACACATGTATACACAACTTTATACTCAATTATACACACATTTATACACAACTTTATACTCAATTATACACACACTTATACACAATTATATACACAACTTTATACTCAATTATACCCAACTTTATGCTCAATTACACTTATACCAGATTATACCCGATTATACATGTATACCTGACTAAATGCTCAATTATACACACTTTTATGCACACACTTATACACATAATTATACGCACGTTTATACACGTCTTTATACTCAGTTATACACACATTTATACATAATTATACACATTTACACAACTTTATACTCAGTTTACACTTTATGCACACCTTATACAAGATTATAAACACATTTATACACAAATATTTGCTCAATTATGGACACGTTTATACACACCTTACACTCAATTATGGACACGTTTATACCTGACTTTACACTCAGTTATGGACACGTTATCTAATTATAGACACATTTATACACACCTTTACACTCAATTATAGACACGTTTATACACACCTTTACACTCAATTATAGACACATTTATACACAACTTTACACTCAATTATAGACACATTTATACACAACTATATACTCAATTATAGACACATTTATACACAACTATATACTCAATTATAGACACATTTATACACAACTATAGACACATTTATACACACTTTACACTCAATTATAGACACATTTATACACAACTTTACACTCAATTATAGACACATTTATACACAACTATACACTCAATTATAGACACATTTATACACAACTATACACTCAATTATAGACACATTTATACACAACTTTACACTCAATTATAGACACATTTATACACACCTTTACACTCAATTATAGACACATTTATACACACCTTTACACTCAATTATAGACACATTTATACACACCTTTACACTCAATTATGGACACATTTATACACAACTTTACACTCAATTATAGACACATTTATACACAACTTTACACTCAATTATAGACACATTTATACACAACTTTACACTCAATTATAGACACATTTATACACAACTTTACACTCAATTATAGACACATTTATACACAACTATATACTCAATTATAGACACATTTATACACAACTATATACTCAATTATAGACACATTTATACACAACTTTACACTCAATTATAGACACATTTATACACAACTTTACACTCAATTATAGACACATTTATACACAACTTTACACTCAATTATGGACACATTTATACACAACTTTACACTCAATTATAGACACATTTATACACAACTTTACACTCAATTATAGACACATTTATACACAACTTTACACTCAATTATACACACATTTATACACAACTTTATACTCAATTATAGACACATTTATACACAACTTTACACTCAATTATAGACACATTTATACACAACTATATACTCAATTATAGACACATTTATACACAACTTTACACTCAATTATAGACACATTTATACACAACTTTACACTCAATTATAGACACATTTATACACAACTTTACACTCAATTATAGACACATTTATACACACCTTTACACTCAATTATAGACACATTTATACACAACTATATACTCAATTATAGACACATTTATACACAACTATATACTCAATTATAGACACATTTATACACAACTTTACACTCAATTATAGACACATTTATACACAACTTTACACTCAATTATAGACACATTTATACACAACTATATACTCAATTATAGACACATTTATACACAACTTTACACTCAATTATAGACACATTTATACACAACTTTATACTCAATTATAGACACATTTATACACAACTTACACTCAATTATGGACACATTTATATTACGCTCAGTTTATAGGACACGTTTATACACAACTTTACACTCAATTATAGACACATTTATACACAACTTATACTCAATTATAGACACGTTTATACACAACTATATACTCAATTATAGACACGTTTATACACACCTTACACTCAATTATGGACACGTTTATGCACGACGCATCTTATGCTCAATTATGGACACGTTTATGCACACCTTTACGCTCAATTATGGACACGTTTATGCACGGACTGATATGCCTCAATTATGGACACGTTTATGCACGGACTTTACGCTCAATTATGGACACGTTTATGCACGACTTTACACTCAGTTATGGACACGTTTATACACAACCTTTTACACTCAATTATGGACACGTTTATGCACAACTTTATACTCAATTATGGACACATTTATACACAACTTTACACTCAATTATGGACACGTTTATACCCGACTTTACACTCAATTATGGACACGGTTTATACACACCTTTACACTCAATTATGGACACGTTTATACACGACTTTACGCTCAATTATGGACACGTTTATACACAACTTTACGCTCAGTTATGGACACGTTTATACACAACTTTACACTCAATTATGGACACGTTTATACCCGACTTTACACTCAGTTATGGACACGTTTATGCCTGACTTTGCGCTCAGTTATGGACACGTTTTATGCCTGACTTTACGCTCGGTTATGGACACGTTTACTCAATTATGGACACATTTATACACACCTTTACACTCAATTATAGACACATTTATACACACCTTTACCTTTACACTTTACACTCAATTATAGACACATTTATACACACCTTTACACTCAATTATAGACACATTTATACACACCTTTACACTCAATTATAGACACATTTATACACAACTATATACTCAATTATAGACACATTTATACACACCTTTACACTCAATTATAGACACATTTATACACAACTTTACACTCAATTATAGACACATTTATACACAACTTTACACTCAATTATAGACACATTTATACACAACTTTACACTCATTTATAGACACATTTATACACAACTATATACTCAATTATACACACATTTATACACAACTATATACTCAATTATAGACACATTTATACACAACTTTACACTCAATTATAGACACATTTATACACAACTTTACACTCAATTATAGACACATTTATACACAACTATATACTCAATTCTAGACACATTTATACACAACTTTACACTCAATTATAGACACATTTATACACAACTATATACTCAATTCTAGACACATTTATACACAACTTTACACTCAATTATAGACACATTTATACACAACTATATACTCAATTCTAGACACATTTACACACAACTTTACACTCAATTATAGACACATTTATACACACACTTATACACAATTATACACAACTATATACTCAATTATACACACATTTATACACAACTTTACACTCAATTATAGACACATTTATACACAACTATATACTCAATTATAGACACATTTATACACAACTATATACTCAATTATAGACACATTTATACACACAATTATACACACATTAGTACACACAACTATACACGTATACACACACTTATATACAACTATATATAATATAATTATATACATCTTCAGAACCTTCATGTCCCGGTACGCCTTGTCCGCTGACGCACAATTATACACAATTATACACACATTTATACACACAATTATACACACAATTATATACACAATTATGCACACAATTATATACACAACTATACATGTATACACACACTTATACACACAATTATATACACAACTTTATACTCAATTATACACACATTTATACACAACTTTATACTCAATTATACACACACTTATATGCAATTATATACACAACTTTATACTCAATTATACACAACTTTATACTCAATTATACACACACTTATACACAATTATACACAATTATACACACATGTATACACGACTAAATACTCAATTATACACACATTTATACACACACTTATACACATAATTATACACACATTTATACACATCTTTATACTCAATTATACACACATTTATACACATAATTATATACACATTTATACACAACTTTATACTCAATTTTACACACATTTACACACACACTTTATACTCAATTCTACACACATTTATACACACCTTTACACTCAATTATACACACATTTATACACACCTTTACACTCAATTCTAGACACATTTATACCCAACTTTACACTGCAGGCACACGTCTGAGTTCACTGAGGAGACTCACCGATGGCGTACACGTGGGGGGGCAGGGTTCCGAGCGAGCGCCCCTGGTACCGTGAGATGGTGTCGGGTGAGTACAGAGCAGGGAGGTCGTAGTAGGGGTTCACCGCGATCAGGATGTTGGCCACGAACGTCTGCAACAAAGGTCGTGACCCCAGAGTCGCTTCAACAACCTGCCACTAGATGTCAGCGCACACTTATGTACACACGTGTACACACAAATACACACGTACACACACTTATGTACACACATGTACACACGAATACACACGCGCGCACACACTTATGTACACACGTGTACACACGAATACACACGCGCGCACACACTTATGTACACACGTGTACACACGAATACACACGCGCGCACACACTTATGTACACACGTGTACACACGAATACACACGCGCGCACACTTTTGTACACACATGTACACACGCACACTTATGTACAAACATGTACACACGCACACTTATGTACACACATGTACACACGCACACTTATGTACACACATGTACACACAAATACACACACGCCACCATGTACACACGTTATGTACACACAGTATGTACACACACACTTATGTACACACGTGTACACACACGCGCACACACTTATGTACACACATGTACACACAAATACCACACGCCACACACACATGTACACACAAATACACACACGCGCACACACTTATGTACACACATGTACACGCAAATACACACGCGCACACACTTATGTACACACATGTACACACAAATACACACACGCGCACACACTTATGTACACACATGTACACACAAATACACACACGCGCACACACTTATGTACACACATTACACCAAATACACACCGCCACACACTTATGTACACACATGTACACAAATACACACACGCGCCACACACTTATGTACACACATGTACACACAAATACACACGCGCACACACACGCCACATGTGCGCACACACCTTATGTACACACATGTACACACACGAATACACACGCGCACACACTTATGTACACACATGTACACACAAATACACACGCGCACACACTTATGTACACACATGTACACGCAAATACACACGCGCACACACTTATTTACACACATGTACACACGAATACACACGCGCACACACTTATGTACACACAAATACACACGCGCACACACTTATGTACACACATGTACACACACATACACACGCGCACACAATGATGTATACACATGTACACACTTATATACACACGCACATGTACACACACGTTTACATGTGTGTGTACATGTGCGTGTGTATATAAGTGTGTACATGTGCGTGTGTGTGTCAGTGTGTGTACATGTGCATGCATGTGTATATAAGTGTGTACAAGTGTGTTTGTGAGTATATAAGTGTGTACATGTGTGTGTACATGTGTGTGTACATGTGTGTGTTCATGTGTGTGTACATGTGTGTGTACATGTGTGTGTTCATGTGTGTGTTACTTACATAGATCTTGTCTTTACTGTACCGAATCTTCACGTTGTTGAGCAGCGTCGCTTCATTCAAGTACATGAGAGAACCTGAAACACACAACAACACTCTTTGTGTGTATACACGTGTGTATGTGTGTGTGTATACATGTGTGTGTGTATATAAGTGTGTATAAGTGTGTGTGTGTATAAGTGTGTATATAAGTGTATATAAGTGTGTGTGTATATAAGTGTGTACAAGTGTGTATAAGTGTGTGTGTGTGTGTGTATATAAGTGTGTATAAGTGTGTATATAAGTGTGTATAAGTGTGTGTGTGTGTATATAAGTGTGTATATAAGTGTGTATAAGTGTGTGTGTGTATATGAGTGTGTACATAAGTGTGTGTGTGTGTGTGTAAGTGTATATAAGTGTGTGTGTGTGTGTGTGTGTGTATATGAGTGTGTACATAAGTGTGTGTGTGTGTATATAAGTGTGTGTGTAAGTGTGTATATAAGTGTATATAAGTGTGTGTGTGTGTGTATATAAGTGTGTATATAAGTGTATATAAGTGTGTGTGTATATAAGTGTGTGTGTGTGTATATAAGTGTGTACAAGTGTGTGTGTGTGTTGTGTATATAAGTGTGTACAAGTGTGTGTGTGTGTGTATATAAGTGTGTATATAAGTGTGTGTATATAAGTGTATATAAGTGTGTACAAGTGTGTGTATATAAGTGTGTACAAGTGTGTGTATATAAGTGTATACAAGTGTGTGTTGTGTATACAAGTGTGTACAAGTGTGTGTTGTGTATATAAGTGTGTGTTGTGTATCCAAGTGTGTACAAGTGTGTGTGTATACAAGTGTGTACAAGTGTGTGTTGTGTATACAAGTGTGTGTGTGTTGTGTATATAAGTGTGTGTTGTGCTCACAGTTGTCCTCCACATGTTTGTTGACGTCGTCTTCTGCAGGAAACACTTGGTTTATTGGAGCCAGAAACGTCTGCAACACAAGAGTCGCACACTGATGATGTCACTGCCCCCCGGGGGTTCAATGACAACAACACCCAAGGGCCCCAACAACCCCCCCCCCCCCCGGGTTTGGGGGGGGGGGGGGGGGCGCCCCCCCCCCCCCCCCCCCCCCCCCCCCCCCCCCGGCCCCCCCCCCCCCCCCCCCCCGGGGGGGGGGGGCGGGGGGGGCCCCCCCCCCCCCCCCCGGGGGGGGGGGCCCGCCCCCCCCCCCCCCCCCGGGGGGGGGCCCCCCCCCCCCCCCCCCCCCCCCCCCCCCCCCCCGGGGTTTGTTTTTTTTTTTTTTTTTTTTTTTTTTTTTTTTTTTTTTTTTTTTTTTTTTTTTTTGTGTGTGTACTACTGTGTGTGTACTACTGTGTGTGTACTACTGTGTGTGTCCACCAGGCTGTGTGTGTCACTATGTGTGTGCACCACTGTGTGTGTACTAGAGCGTGTGTGTGTACTACTGTGTGTGTACTACTGTGTGTGGTGCGACCACTGTGTGTGTACTACTGTGTGTGTACTACTGTGTGTGCGCTACTGTGTGTGTACTACTGTGTGTGCGCTACTGTGTGTGTACTACTGTGTGTGCACTACTGTGTGTGTGCTACTGTGTGTGCACTACTGTGTGTGTACTACTGTGTGTGCACTACTGTGTGTGTACTACTGTGTGTGTACTACTGTGTGTGCACTACTGTGTGTGTACTACTGTGTGTGCAGCCACTGTGTGTGTACTACTGTGTGTGCACTACTGTGTGTACTACTGTGTGTGTACTACTGTGTGTGTACTACTGTGTGTACTACTGTGTGTGTACTACTGTGTGTGCTACTGTGTGTGCACTACTGTGTGTGCTACTGTGTGTGTACTACTGTGTGTGTACTACTGTGTGTGTACTACTGTGTGTGCACTACTGTGTGTGTACTACTGTGTGTGTACTACTGTGTGTGCACTACTGTGTGCACTACTGTGTGTGTACTACTGTGTGTGTACTACTGTGTGTGTACTACTGTGTGTGTACTACTGTGTGTGTACTACTGTGTGTGTACTAC
>JACEEU010001155.1:0-14955 GCA_016630915.1 Callionymus lyra
ATTCATCCAGAGGAGAGTCTTACCTTCACCGATGCTCCTTCATTGACCAGCTGGATCCCAACCCCGGGATGTTTGGGAATCCTGACCCCCCACTGGAGACGTGCTCGGGAAGAGGTCCGGTTGGTCGTGCGCGCGTTGAAAAAAAAATGTGCCAAGAAAAAGTTACTGGGGCAGCAACCCAAAAAAAAAAGTTGCTGTCCGAAAGAAGAGATGATGGACAGCGAATGGACCAGTGGAGGAACAGTGAGGAGATGGATGGGAGCGCAGTGGGAGGGAGGGAGAGAGAGAGAGAGAGAGAGAGAGAAGGGGGGAGGAGGAGGCGCTCGAACCTCTTCACCTCACATCAGACCCGAGTGCGTTTAACGTTCAATCAGCGCGTTTTTCTGAGGCGCTTTTTCCGTGGACGTGAAAATTGACCCACGGAGGGAAGAGAAAATATATGTAGACGGCAGAGCGGATCGATCGGGTTATAATTTTGTCCAAAGTCGAAAGTCGGGGGGGAAAATAAAGTTCATGGAGGGAATGGAATCTGAAAACAGATGGCGAATCCCGTCGCTGCTCCTAAATAAGATTCGATCTGTGAGAGAGTGGAGTGGAGATAATATTTGGGAGGACGATGGATGGATGTGACTGGGGTTTGGCATGTTTGGACAGGTGGGAGTGCACACTGCCATCACGTGAGCCCGCATATGCGAACGACCGTCACGTCAGCCCGCACTGAATAAATCTTGCGCGTCTATTGCTAAGCTTACGGTAAAGAAGCTGAACGCTACCAGATAGTTTGAGACAACTTGAAAATTGTTTTTGTCACGCAATAAATTAACTGTAATAATGTTTTATGTTGTATTTATTCAACCTGATGCAATTCTGTTCTATTTTCTTTGGACTAAATGATTATATAATTTATTTATATTAATTATGTTTCCATTTATTTATTTTAACCAACAATACGAATTAACTAATTTAACTTGTGTTAATAGCGCTATAGCGGAAATCTATCTTAAACTTCTATGGGGTAAATTCAAAGTTATATCATTATAATCTGTCAATTACTACACATTTATTTTAAATATCATAGAATGAAACTCTTAAAAGTTTAGTGAAAAATTCCACTGGATTATGATTCATGATGACCTTGACTACTATCATGTTAAATTTGGAGAGATTTTACTGTAGAAATTTGAAATAAACGATCATTAAATATAGTCATTATATGTTAATGACAACATTTTCAAAATTGAATTTAAAAAAATCCTTAAAAGTTTAGTGAAAAATTACACTAGATTATGATTCATGATGACCTTGACTACTATCATGTTAAATTTGGAGAGATTTTACTGTAGAAATTTGAAATAAATGATCCTAAATATAGTCATTATATGTTAATTCCGACATTTTTTTAAATTGAATTAAAAAAAATTCCTTAAAAGCTTAGTGAAAAATTACACTGGATTATGATTCATGATGACCTTGACTACTATCATGTTACATTTGGAGAGATTTTACTGTAGAAATTTGAAATAAATTATCCTTAAATATAGTCATTATATGTTAATGCCGACATTTTCAAAATTGAAGGCAGTAAAATCTCTCCAAATTTACCATGATAGTAGTCAAGGTCATCATGAATCATAATCCAGTGTAATTTTTCACTAAGCTTTTAAGGATTTCTTTTTAATTCAATTTTGAAAATGTCGGCATTAACATATACTGACTATATTTAATGATCATTTATTTCAAGTTTCTACAGTAAAATCTCTCCAAATTTAACATGATAGTAGTCAAGGTCATCATGAATCATAATCCAGTGGAATTTTTCGCTAAACTTTTAAGGATTTTTTAAAATTTAATTTTGAGAATGTCGCCATTTACGTATAATGACTATATTTAATGATCGTTTATTTCAAATTTCTACAGTAAAATCTCTCCAAATTTACCATGATAGTAGTCAAGGTCATCATGAATCATTATACAGTGGAATTTTTCACTAAGCTTTTAAGGATTTCATTTTATTTCAATTTTGAAAATGTCGGCATTAAAATATAATGACTATATTTAAGGATAATTTATTTCAAATTTCTACAGTAAAATCTCTCCAAATTTAACATGATAGTAGTCAAGGTCATCATGAATCATAATCCAGTGGAATTTTTCACTAAACTTCTAAGAGTTTCATTCTATGATATTTAAAATAAATGTGTGGTAATTGACAGATTATAATGATATAACACTGAATTTACCCCATAGAAGTTTAAGATAGATTTCCGCTATAGCGCTATTAACACAATTTAAATTAGTTAATTCGTACTGTTGGTTAAAATAAATAAATGGAAACATAATTAATATAAATAAATTATATAATCATTTATTCCAAAGAAAATAGAACATAATTGCATCAGGTTGAATAAATACAACATAAAACATTATTACAGTTAATTTATTGCGTGACAAAAACAATTTTCAAGTTGTCTCAAACTATCTGGTAGCGTTCAGCTTCTTTACCGTAAGCTTAGCAATAGATGCGCAAGATGTATTCAGTGCGGGCTGACGTGACGGTCGTTCGCATATGCGGGCTCACGTGATGGCAGTGGAGTGCACTCAGAGAGATACAAAAAGTTGTTCAAGAATATGGGATGGAAATTTGAAAAGAGGGAAAAAAAGAGATTGCATTTTCATGATTTTAAAGCTCTCTGCAACATTCCATTTAGGGATTTTAAACTTTCCTTTCTTTCAGATGGTAAACTGAAGGACTTTAGTGCTAGGTGTTGTCATTGCCGACTCTACTCACTGCTGCATCCAAAGTGTTGATCAAATTGGAGCAACCTTGGTGGAAGATGAAACTTTACCAATTGTTTATACCAGAAAATATACACACATTTTTCCGTTTATTTTCGGGGGGCACCAACTTGAGAGAGAGGTACTAGGTTTGTTAGTCTACTTCTTCAGATCTGCTACGGATCCATCCAAAGGTCCATTTACCCCCCACCCCCCACCGCTCTCCCACATCCTTTGGAAAGGAACGAAGGAAAAGGAGAGAAAACAAGAATACCAAATAAATGAGAAATTTTCCTACAGGCCCCGCTTCCATGCGTTCCATGCTAGCAATAACAATTAAATATCGACCGCTTTCTCGGCCGTAGAGAACCTGAGATACCCAGAGACTGACAAGTACCGAGACCCCCTCCTCTCTAGTTCTCCCCATCTTTCACATATGCACTCACCCACTCTCTCTCCTCCCTTCTCTCGTCGCCCCGTCCCCTTGTAACACACCTTTTCCTTCTAATCCAAGTCCATCAGGCCAATCTCTTCTAAATTGGTGTATCTCATTTCTCTTGATTCCATCCCACAACCCATTCCAGCTCCACTTTTATCATGGCTGATTTGGGGGGGTGGCCTCTCGGTCGCCACACTCTTGATTTTCTCTCAATACGGGAGGACTTCCACGCACCATGCATGTTAGTTTATCAAAATCAATTACGGGACTGAGATCCACACGCTCAACCTGTGAATGAGCGGAGCTAAGAGGAATGAGTCAGCTTCTGCCCGTGCACACGATCTCATCGAGACGCTTCTTACCATTACTATGAATCTATTTGAAAGTGAGCTGAGCTAAAAGTGGCCCAAATATGAGTTTGTTATACCTTCATAAAAAGTAAACTGAATGTCACTCTCTATCCTTTCAGGTCACATTACATAATTGACTACAAACACAGGAGACTCTAATCTGATCAAACACATCTTAATCCACCATTTTAGACTTTTTTTTTCATCCCAGCTCCCCAGGTGCATCAACAACTTTGGAGTCATCTTGAAAAGAAAACCATAATAAACACAATATACAAAGCATGTGTTTCAGACACTTTTGATGTACCTGACAGAGTGACAAGGATAAGTGATTAAGTGGAACTTAAAACTCTTTAAAGGTCAACTAATGTGTTGATCTCTTACATTGATCTTTGACCTCTATTGTACTAATCAGTCTGGATCCAGTTTGTTTACCTTAGCCGCCACCACTCTGTTGTGATTAGTTAAACATTGAGGTTTGTCAAGGCATGTCATCGATTCCCGAGATCTCCATCTCCGAGGGACTCGTTGTATAAACAAAGCAGGGCATGATTACAGCTGGCTGGAAGAGGAGTGAAGCCATTATTCCATCATAATGGACTTCGCTCTTGCAACCTCTCGAGATTTCAGACGGGGGAGGACTTTATAAAGTAATAAGTTCAAAACATGGTCATGATGAGGGATTTCTTGGAGAGGAAGACTTCAACATTTTATTCATGTAAGTAAGTCAGGAAATGTGGGTTTTCACATGATTTGGCTTTTAAACTTTGACTATTTTTGTCAATACTGCTTTGAAAATTAAATTTACGCTTTCAATCTAAAGCAGCTGATTCACCATTTTAGAACAAGACCATCATCGTTGCATCATAATGGACAACAGCAGATTGTGGTGAGGCACTAACTGTTCTGGAGTCAGCTTTACAAGTGTAGGAAGTGTAGATATTTTTTCACTATTTATATGACAGTAAGCAACTGGTCATATCCGTTAGAATTCCTCTTTTTATTAAACTTACTCATAACTTTCCAACAAAGAACGTTTTTTTTTGTCATCCTAATCAATTTAAATAAAGTTTATATAGTTTAGGCCAAAGATGTAGTTGCCAATAATTCTAACTATAAATGTTATTTGTTGTAATTTTTTGTTTACATAAATTTATCTTAAAGGGCTACACAGTTAAGACAAATAAAAATAGAAATATCACAATACAAATATGAAGCCAGGACATTGGTTAAAGCAATAAAACATCAAATTCAACTTCAGTTTTACGACAATATATAAAATTATGATCCGACGAAATACATTTTTCTGTAAATAAATGTATTTATACCCTTTCAATGACAGTTTGATCCTTGAGTTTGATAAGGATTTTTAAAGAAATGGGTTTTTGAATGAGCTGATGTTTGATGAGATTTTAGGTCACAGTATTATATACCGCATATCAGTTGACCCGGTTCTACCACGCAATACCATAGGTTGCGCATTTCCATTTCACAAGTTTTGTTTCTGAGGGGCTTGCTTTTACTTAACAACAAAACTGGGTATGAGTACATTGTTTAAAATGCTGATGGATAGCATCTTTTTTCAGTAATCCTAGCAGATGAAAGCACCAGCGTCAGTCGTATGGGGCGACAAAGAGCAAGATGGCTTTTCAGGAAATGGAGAACAGAATGACCATCCATGGGTTTGCCAGAACACCGAAGAAGTGTTTAGAGAAACTTCAAAGTTAAAGCTGCAGAGGTGTGAAGGACAATAATAGTTGTGTTGATGCGACAGAGAACAGTGGCAGTGATATCATGAGATGGTAGCAAGTATCGACAGCGAGTCAGCGGGCAGTGAGTGACATGGCCACAGTGCTTTCTTATGTATTATTTCAAAACTTATCTGAGTGTGAAACTAGCTGCGCTGGAGCTGTTGCCCGAGTTGTTTTCACACACCGAACAGTATCGACTAAAACTGCTGTTCGAGTATCAAGTTAAAATCGATTGTTGTCTTTTCATATTCTAGATTCTTCATCAGTTCTGTGCTCGTCCGACAAGCCAGAAATGACTTGTGTCTCTACGCCAGATGTTGATGGTAAGAATCAGACATTTAAGTTAGGTTAGGTTAGGTAGAACTTTATTGATCCCTCAGGAGGTCTACTTCGGGAAATTGTTTTTTTTCCAATTAGACACAGCAAATACAGCAATTATTCATAAAAAATAAAAAAAAGAACAATAACAAAGAGAAATAAAGAGAAAGAACAAGATGATACAATCTAAGTCTAAAGATAAAGAACATAGATCAAAGAAAAATAACAAATACAAAGGATACAAAGATTAACATAGAACAGAATGTCAAGATACTTTCACTTCACTCCTGCCCCCAAACTCAGAATTGTACAATCTAATAATACGAGGACTGAATGAGTCCCTGAGTCTATTAGTTTTGCATCGGGGAAGGAGCATTCGTGCACTCATGCTGCTTCTCTGCTCACTGATGACAGTGTTCAGAGGATGATGTTAGATTGGAAATTATTATACACTATACGTATACGCCATAAGTTAAATTAATGCTAAAAAGATAATAAAAATATAGAGTAGAAATTACTAGCCTCATCTAAGAGCTTAAACGTTTGAATACACATTCACAATCAACATTTCACTTCATACTGATATGCACTGTCTCAAGGCTAGCTTGAAAACAGACTAGAGATTAATCAGCGACTTAATGAAGCATCTGTCTGTCTGCTCTGTTCACACCTGTGGGCGTGAAACAAAAGGGCAAAACGGAACACACCCAAAAAAGGGGGGCTGGAAGACAAAGGAACTTGCCCACACAACAGGCAAGGAAGGAAGTTACTCTCCAGGTGACCCGAGACAGGAGCTAACATAAAAGAACCACTGCCCCAGAATAGGCGACCCCCTGGACAGGAAACTTTCCCTTAAATAGAAAGAAGCCCCATAACCCGAGGCCGTCTTTCCCGGAGCTATTGACCTGTAGAGCTGCCGGCAAAGATCGAGTCCTTTCGATCGTAAAGTTGTATCTTTGTTTGACTTGTAGCGGCGAATAAACGACCCGTACACTCTGCATTTTGACCTTTTCTCTCCATAAAGCAAAGTATTAAGACCCGGACGTGACGTCGTGTTGGAGCGACAGAAACGGACTAGTTTTTAATCGTTTTAATTGGTGCGAGTGACCCTCAGATTTGTTTGGAGATTCTTGGACGAAAAGACGGCGACTGAGGCCAGTCAGACGAACGGGCCCAAAATATGGTAAGCAGAAAACCTTTTATTTAATTTCTGCATTTAGTTTCGTCTGGCTGAGTTAATCGATTTAGAAGGCGTAGTGGATGGGTTGTGCGTTGGTTCCGGCTTGTAAGGCAAGCAAACATATAACTTGTTGTTTTGGTTTTATTTTCCGTTACGACTCTTGGCACCTAAAGTAATCACAGATAGAACATAATTGGCCGGGGGTTCTATCGAGTGACAAATATATCTCTATTAGCACGCTTTAAAGGCATTTAATTCACCCTTTTAGAGATGCTTAACCCCCTTGAGTACGAATGGCGTGTGAATGGGAAAAAACAGAGCTTTTTATAGGTTACGCTGCCTTATGAATACTTATGTTATGATAAAAAACAAAAAACAACTTTCTTGATTAATGCAACGTTAACGCTAATGTGTGTTTTTCAAGTTTTGAATAAAGAAATGTATAGCTTTCTTAAATTTCTATTGGCTAAAAAAGATAGTTTTTTTTCTTGTAAGTTTTATGCTGCGAGTTTATTTTTAAAAGAGGGAAAAAACGGCTTACTATATTTATAAAAGAAGTTTCACGGTCAACTGCCGTGGACTTCTATTGGTTGAAAAAAGCGTTTTTTGCTTGTGAATTTCATGTTGCAAGTTTTTTTTATACAAATTTTTGGTAATTATAAAATAAGTATTCAAGCGTTTTATAATATTTTTGGGGAAAAAAGCATTTCTTGCGCCGCAAGTTTTACGAATTCAAATACTCTTGTTGTTTCTTATGTTACGTTGGTTGCATAGTGAGTACCTATATTGTGATAAAAAAAATAACGACTTTCTTGACTAAATGCGACGTTAATGCTAATACGTGTTTTTCAAGTTTTGTGGAAAGAAATTCTTCAGTTTCTATTGGTTTAAAAAAGATTTTTTTCTTGTAAGTTCTATGAGTTTTTTTTTTAAATGGTAAAATTAACTTTATTTGATTGTCATGTCATAATAAAGTTTGGGATTATAATATAGGTATTCAAGCGTGACAGTTCTCTTATAGAGAGGGAGACGAACAATTGGTGTAAAAATAAATAAAATAAAAATAAAAAAAATAAGGAAAAAATAAAATAAATAAAAATAAGAAATGGATTTATCTGAACTGCAGGTAAAATGGCAGTCTTGTGGAATAGGATCATGTGGTGCTGTATTGTTTCGCTCTGTAAGTTCGTATGTGGAAAAAATTGCTCCGTTGAATCGGAAAAATGTTGTAAAAACTGGTATAAATGGGCTAAAAAGCAAAGAAAGGTTGGAAATCTGCCTGATTGGGGCATGCGTATGCCTGAAGAAGATATTCTAGGTGAAAATGTGAAAAATATAAATCTAGAACTTGAAGTCATTAGGAGGAGAAAAACAAGCAGGTTGTTTAGTGAAAAACACAGACTGGCTTTGTTAGAAAAAACTAAAACTGATAGAGACAGATTTTTTGCGATTATGGAAATGGTGAAAATGATAAAGTTAAATACTGAAGTGATGGCACCAGTGAAAGCTGTTGAAAAGGAAGTTGTTGATGAAAATAATGTAACTGAAAAAACTGATTCACCACCACCTTACCTAGAAGGTGGAAACCAAAATGTAAACTCACAAATGTTGTCTGATAGATTGCAAAAAATGGTAATGAAAGAGAAAGTGAACACCCAGACACCAGTGTTCAATGTTACAGGAGGGCAGCTGATGGTGGATCAAGATGGTAATGAAATAGATAAAACAAAAATGATACATTTAAAAGAGATAATCGATAATGTAGCAATAATAACACATAGGCAAGACATTCTCACAAGAGATCTGTTAGACACAACAGAAAAAACACTTAACATATTTGAAATAGCAATAAGACAAGAAAAAGTAGATAAAGATGTGAGCGCAGCCATGACAAGTACACTTGGAACTATAGAGCAGCTGTGTGAGGAGGTAGATGACAAATCAGAAAAATTTAAAAAGAAAAATGACAGTGAGGGAAGAAGCAGCAGTAAGAATGAGGAACAAGACAATCATTGTAATTATAGACTTGCCCCAGGCACGCCACTGACACCCTCTAAACATAAAGTTAAAACTAGAAAAGGTGAGAAAGGGAGACTAGATGGATTGGGAACAGGACCTCATGGACAGTTTCCTCTAGTGATGAAGAATAGAAGAAAGAGGGATTATACTGATTACGTCTCAGCAACTATGATGGATGTAAAATGTCTGAAAGAAAAACTTCCTCCTTTGGAAAGGGGAGCAGGTCCGTGGATTAATGTTTTTTGCAACAATATGACAGGAATTGTATTGGCTATTGGAGATTGGAGACAAATTGTTATGGCATGTGTGGGTTTTGCTAATTTGTTAAAAATAGAGGAAAAAGCAGGAACTTGTAGGGAGCCATATCAAGCACTTTTTTCTCCTCATGCAAAATGAATATTTAAGGCCATGAGAAAGGTGTTCCCTACAAAGGTGGATGTGAATGAACTGATGTCATGCATGCACAAAGATTTGGAAGCTGAACAGCGGCAGCAAATGGCTGCAGCCCAACAGTATTTCACACCAGGCAACGACTGCTGCTTTTCATGTGGACAACCAGGTCACTGGAGAAATGAATGTCCTTTCTACCCACAGATCCCAGCACATTACAAATCTCTTAAAATAAAAAGGGGATGTAGATTTTTCAGTAGTCATGCAGGACAACAGTTCCGCAAGCCGAGTAGAAGGGGCCGGCATCTACTGCCCCTACCTGATATAAGTCCTCAGCCCTCATCAAACTAGTGATAGCAGAAAGAAAAGCTAAAAACAACAGATAAATAATCATCAAGACGAAGGAATTCAATTTCATGGCTATTACTAACTGAATGTGTTAAGTTGTGTAATTACAGGACAGGAGATGTTTTAAATCAGCTGCACAGAGGCTGGAGCGAGTTGTGTTGTGAGGACAGTTAAAACAAAGGACACGGACCCCTGCTGACATTCCACAGGTTGTAAACAATTCCACATGCAACAGAGGAGATGATGTCAGGCTCATGGAGAAAGTGACTTCTGTGTCCAGTTGTAGGTTGTAGGTAAGGAGAAGAATTTTGAGTAGTAATGGAGGTGTGAATCAGGTTGTAGAAGTGGAGGTGTGAATCAGGTTGTAGAAGTGGAGGTGTGAATCAGGTTGTAGAAGTGGAGGTGTGAATCAGTTGCTGAAATGGTCAGTTAAGAAAGGTCTCTAATGTAATTAATGATAAAAACAATTGGTCTAAAGGAAAGATACTTTTTTTGGGCAAGACGGTGATGCACAGAGGATTCTAGTTGGCTTTGAAAAAACATTGCATTACAAAGCCCATGAGATATGTTTTTATCAGGAATTTGTTAATTACAGAAGTTGAATTTATCAATGAAAGTGAAAATGGTTACTCTTACATCCTTACTGTACAATGCTTTACAATCTCATTTAGAAGACTTGTTTCTGACAGGGAAGTCTTAGCAACATAAATAAATAGTGGTGACATTCATTTGAAAAATGACTTGAAAGGTTTCATATAAAATAGATGTAGGTTTTAATTGAATGGTAAAGGAATGATTTCCAAAGTTCAGCACAGGTGAGGTCAGACAACATAACACCCCAGTTTCAATTTTGCAGAAAGAAAAGTTGTATGTTTTTCTTGTATTTAACGAATATGTCTAGTTCTCCTTTTACAGTTGAAGGAGACAAAGGAAGCCTTAAAAATGACCTAACAAAGGTCATGAAGGATCCAGGTTTAAATTAGCATTCAGGTGGAGATACCTGGAATGTGACACAGCAGGGGGTGGCACCAACACCAGTGCAGAACAGTCACACCACCATTTGAAGAAAACCTGGTAAAATAACATCTTAAGACTCTCACAGGTTCCACAAGAGGGACTACAGCAGAGACGGCGTAGTTAAACAGGGGGAGTTGGATCAAGGTGATCTTTGAGATGATCAGACAACAGTAACCCAAAGGACAGGTAACATAAAAAGTTGTTATGTGTCCTCTAGGGGAAATTGATGTATGAATGGAATGAATGGAATGAGCAATGAATGAACAGTGAACAGTATTGATGAAAGTGATGTTCCTAATTTGGGGATTCCTGGTTTTATGTCCTAAACGGGGGACGCCCCGGGTAAATCAAAGCGAAAAAGAAAAGAAAAATGAAAAAATAAGCAAACAAAAACTAAGAATGAACCTAAAAACTTAAACTACACTAACAATAAAAATTAGCTCATTTAGATTAAAACTAAAACTGATCTAGATTTAAAATAAACTAAAGAAGAAATAAAATATATATTAAAAGTAGAAATAAAAAAATATATATATATAAAAAATGTTAATAGGAACCAATATGGAAATAATAAAAATACAAAATAAACACGAACAACAAAACAAATGGGGTAAAAGAACATGCATTGTGGTCGACTCATACTGCCAGATAACAGGCAGAGGGCAGCGGACGTGTATATTACTCTCTCCAACCAGGGTCAAAATCAGTGGACGCAGGATTTTCTGACCTGGATGAGTAAACGCACTCAGAAGCATCAACCACATTCCCCATCAGAAGAAACAAGCGGATAAGTACATGGGGAAATTACCCAATTCTATTACATTAATAAAAAAACTTTTTTTGGTCAGAGCTACTCCTGAATGAAGGTTGTTTGTGTGTAGGTTCAAGAAGATGGACTCGGAGAAGATCGAAGAAGACGGATTTCTGGGATCGGTTTTTTCCTCTGCACGCCTGGAATCGGAACATGGACGAAGAGGACTAGATGACGAAGAAGAACAGTCACACCGACTATGGAAGATGAAGAACGAACAGACCAACTGCAGAGGATGATGATAACGACAATGCTGATGGACTGGACTGCTGAGAAACATGAAAGAACGATGAAAGACCACTTCTGAATGAGGCCAAACTTTGTGTCACCGTTTAAAAATAATATTAATATTACAGACAGATGATTATATTTTCGGTTATACATATAGCGTGTGCAGGTACATGATAATAATATGTTGTTTGGAAAATGATAATATTAGATAAAAAACGATAAAATGTTGCTGCGGAACAACCATTGATTTAGAAAATTGGACCTTTTTGTTTATGACGTGACCTGTAAAGGCCACGTCAACAGGGGGAGTTGTTAGATTGGAAATTATTATACACTATACGTATACGCCATAAGTTAAATTAATTCTAAAAAGATAATAAAAATATAGAGTAGAAATTACTAGCCTCATCTAAGAGCTTAAACGTTTGAATACACATTCACAATCAACATTTCACTTCATACTGATATACACTGTCTCAAGGCTAGCTTGAAAACAGACTAGAGATTAATCAGCGACTTAATGAAGCATCTGTCTGTCTGCTCAGTTCACACCTGTGGGCGTGAAACAAAAGGGCAAAACGGAACACACCCAAAAAAGGGGGGCTGGAAGACAAAGGAACTTGCCCACACAACAGGCAAGGAAGGAAGTTACTCTCCAGGTGACCCGAGACAGGAGCTAACATAAAAGAACCACTTCCCCGGAATAGGCGACCCCCTGGACAGGAAACTTTCCCTTAAATAGAAAGAAGCCCCATAACCCGAGACCGTCTTTCCCGGAGCTATTGACCTGTAGAGCTGCCGGCAAAGAGCGAGTCCTTTCGATCGTAAAGTTGTATCTTTGTTTGACTTGAAGCGGCGAATAAAAGACCCGTACACTCTGCATTTTGACCTTTTCTCTCCATAAAGCAAAGTATTAAGACCCGGACGTGACGTCGTGTTGGAGCGACAGAAACGGACTCGTTTTTAATCGTTTTAATGACTGTCATCATCCATGATGGACAGTAGTTTGTTCAATGATCTCCTCTCAGAAACTGTCACCAGTGAGTCCAGCTTCATGCCAACCACAGAGCCAGCCTTTCTGATCCACCTGTCCAACCTGTTGACACTCCTCTTGGACACATTCCCACCCCAACACACCACAGCATAGAACAGGACACTGGCCACCACAGACTGGTAGAACATGCAGAGGAGCTTCCTGCAGATGTTAAATGATCGAAGCCTCCTCAGAAAGTACAGTCTACTCTGAACTTTCTTATATACATGGTCTGTGTTGCAGGACCAGTTTACTCTCCAGCCACACACTGAGGTACTTATAGTTGTGAACTATCTCCACCTCGTCGCCTCTGATGGAAACTGGATGTGGCTTTGTCCTGGACCTCCCGAAGTCCAAGACCAGCTCCTTCCTCCTTCCTCTCACTCCAGTCCACAAAGTCACGTATCAGACTCCTATACTCGTCTTCGCTGTTGTCCCTGATGCATCCAACAATAGCAGTGTCGTCAGCAACTTCTGGACGAGACTCAGCTCTGAGTTGTTGCAGAAGTCTGAAGTGTAGAGGGTTAAGAGGAGAGGGGCCAGTACTGTCCCCTGAGGGGCTCCTGTACTGCACACCACAGTGTCAGACGTGATGTCCTTCAGCCTGACATACTGTGGTTGATCAGTAAGATAATCCGAAATCCAGGAGACCAGACCAGGGTCCACGTGCATCTTAGTCAGTTTGTCCTGCAGCAGAGTGGGCTGGATAGTGTTGAAGGCACTAGAAAAGTCCAGGAACAGGATCCTCACTGAACCTCTTCCTTTATCCAGGTAGGAGTAGGTCTGACTCAGGAGGTGAAGGATGGCATCTTCTACACCAACTGCTGGCCGGTAGGCAAACTGCAGGCGGTCTTGCGCGTGCTGGACTTGTGGCCTGAAATGTTTAAGGACCAGCCGCCCCAGTGTCTTCATCAGCTGCGAAGTCAATGCCACCGGTCTGTAATCGTTCAACTCTCTCGGTCGGATCTTTTTCGGGACTGAAACGATACAGGAAGTCCACCACAGGGTTGGTACTTCCCCCAGCCGTAGACTGAGACTGAAGACATGCTGGTGCGGCTCAGCTAGTTCAGCAGGTCTTTAGCAGTCGAGCAGACACCTTGTCAGGACCAGCAGCCTTAATATATATTTATTAAACCCTTGTTGGACAAATCCCATCTTGTCATTTACATCAGTTTTATTGCATGTATAAGTAACATATATATGTTGTATTATGTATAATACCATTTTAACACTATTTATGTTATAGGACGGTATAAGTATTGATCGCGGCCTGTCATGTCCCATCTCGGCTAATCGAAGCTGAGGCGCTCTGTCGATGGGCGCATTTTTCATAATTCCGTCGCCGGGGAGAGAGAGGGGACTGCGAGGCTCCGGGGGAGACGGGGGAGAGGAGGAGAGAGATTGGGAAGAAAGGAGGGGGGAGAGATGACTATGGGGGGAGATAGGGAGGGGGCAAAGGAGCGAGAGAGCGAGAAAAATAGAGTGAAAAGGAGGTATGGGGGTACCAGGAATAGTTTGGTGCGCGTGCGTCTTTGCGCGCTTGGGGTGACAGAGTGGGGTTCTAAAAGGGGATGTATTTAAAGGGACAGGTTTTGGGCCAAAAAAAAAAAAAAAAAAAAAGAAAAAAAAAAAAAAAGGGGAGAAAAAAAGGGGGGAAAGGGGGGGGGGGGGGGGAAGAGGGGGGGGGGAGGGGGGGGGGGGGGGGGGGGGGGGGGGGGGGGGGGGGGGGGGGGGGGGGGGGGGGGGGGGGGTTTGTTTTTTTTTCCATTACAGTTTAAATTTCACGTCTTGATGAATAAAGTTTAGAAATACAAACTTCTGGATCAACAATGTAGTGAGTTCTGTGACTGATCCTGTGAGCAGACGCCAGCTCCGAGAAGTCAGCTGATCCAAACCTACACAATAAAGAGCAAAATCGAATTCTGTAGCTCAGAGCTGAAGGTTCAAATCCGTTTAGGGTGACAGCCGGATGCACCGAGTGACAGCACTAACCTGCTCAGAGAAAAGGTCAGCGGTGCACTTTTGTTGACCGACATCGTTGACCTGCAGTGACCTCTAGTGTTAACTGTCAGAGATGACGTCACGTTTGACCATAGTCAAGATTGGAGAAAATAATTGAACTTCGAGGAGAGGAATTAAAGGAAAGGGGGAAAGAAAAGAGAAGGAGAAAGAAAAAAGTGGAAAAAAGGAACTTATGTGAAAAGAAAGAGGCAAGGACCGAAAATGGAAGGTGAAGAAAAAGGAACAGGGAGAATTAAAAAAAAGAAGATAGGGAAAAAGAAGTTGAAGAAAA
>JACEEU010001156.1:0-28911 GCA_016630915.1 Callionymus lyra
ATTTCACGTGTTTCAGGAAGAAAACACAGACTCGCAGACGTATGTTGACCCAAATATTGACAGTATCTTAAGCGCAGCCCGTTTGATTTGAGCAGTAATAACTGACTACACAAGTAAGTAAGTAGTAATTTATATTTATAGAGCGCTTTTCCAGACCAGGGTCACAAAGCGCTTAAACAATCAAAAACAAAACTCAATAAAATATATAAAAGATCAAGATAACACAGGAGTTACAGAAAATCAAGGAAAGGCCTGCACAAATTAAAATGTTTTAGATTGTTCCAAAGCTTAAGAGCAACTGCCTGGAAGGGTTTCTCTCCTCTGGTCCTGAACCGTGTGCGAGGAACCACAAGTAGATTCTGATCCACAGACCTCAGAGCCCGAGCTGGGGTGTTAGGCTGGATCAGATCACTGATGGAAGTCAGTGATCAGTCAGGCCTGACTAGAATAACATAAGAACCAGAATTTTAAAGTTGATCCTGAAAGAAACTGGAAGCCAGTAAAGAATTTTAAGGATCGGAGAAATGTAATACAAATGTAATACTGTTTTATAGTGTTTCCCATCTTGTTTACCTCTTTATGCTGGAATTAAATAATGAATTAAATATACAGAATAAAGTATATTTTTATACAGAATAAAGGTTAAGATAAGGTTACAAAAAAAACTTTTTTTACCCCCTATTGGCCCTTATGTGGGTGTTTTTAGTAGAATGACCTTATCACAATATGGCCTAAATTAATATTATTATAAATAGTGGCTTCACATTTGCCTTGATAGTCTTCATATGGTTGAATTATCCTCAACATCTAGTCACACCCTAAAAGCATTGTGAAATTAATGTTACATATATTAAACTTTACTCACCTTTTCTCCGTTGTCTCACTGAACTTTCAGTCACTTGAATCAGACATTTCCATATCAAGTCAAGTTAAGTTATTTTATTGTCAAATAACAAAATAACAAAAAACAATTAATTGATAACAATTTGGACAATATTTGTCTCAATCAGGTAGAGGATATTTATCTTCAATGTCACTCACAAAATTGAAAGAGGTGGAACTGGAGTCCTAAATTATGTCTAACAACTTACCGATGGTAGTTGTGGACGTTGTGATGGCACAGAATATATATAGAATATATATATATATATATTATATTCCAACAGTATTATGAAGAGAACAAATCTCAATAGTGTGAAAATTAGAAAATGTTTTTTTGCCAGTAGTGTTAAAAAAACACGATTTTTTTGTAGTGCATACATTATACAAATATGACAATTAAAAAAATGACTCGTTCAATAAAGTGGGCATATGTACATTTAATAATTGATTTAATTGATTTAAAAAAAATCGAAACCTAAATAATTACTGAGGTGTTTATGATCCGAACTACAGACAAGTTATTGAAAGGGGAATATTCTAACTTTTTTTTTTTTGAAAAGCGAATTATTTCGGAACTCTAATGATTTTTATTTCATTGTACAGTTGTGCTTTATTATTAGTAAAACAGCTTCAGCCAATCAGCGGCTTCGTCACATGTAGCGCGGACCCTTCCGTTGGTCTCAAAGTCATGTGTGTCGTCAGACCAGGAAATGAAAGAACGGAAAGTGATTATGTTGACGAAGATCGTCTTTTTGTCAATATAAATGTTTCATGTGTGGTTAAAAGTATCATGTAAACCTTCTGTTGACGTTATTTTAACCCATAAAAAAATATTTTAAAGAGACGTTCGCATATGACGCGTGTGACGTCATCACGTGGGAAGTAGGGGGACCGATATTGTAGGGGGGACCGAAATTGTACCTACACCGGATCTTCAGCAGAAAGATTCAGAGATGCAAAAGAAAATGGTGCAAGAAAATAAAGGAACTCAAATCTCTTTCCTGTCTAATGAGTTCTGCGCATTCGTTTGATCCAAGGAAGAGTGACATTTTAGAATTAAGACAGTCAATTTATTAATAACAAAGTATGATTACCAAAGTAGGCCTTACAAGACCTTAA
Source organism: Callionymus lyra (assembly GCA_016630915.1). NCBI lineage: Eukaryota > Metazoa > Chordata > Actinopteri > Syngnathiformes > Callionymidae > Callionymus > Callionymus lyra. The sequence continues at coordinate 2,002 of JACEEU010001156.1, forward strand.
ATACAACAGTTAAACAAAGAAATGCAAATTATTCAAATTGTTCAGAAATACCACAGTTCCAGCGCTTGGTCCAGTCTCTGTCAGACATCCTGGCTCACCCAGGTCCTCCCAGAGAGTGGCACTTAATCTTTAGATCGTCTCGTCTTTTAAAGCCCTCAAGACACTCAAGACACTCCCAGAACCAAATCTGACTCCATAATGAACAACAGATGTTGTTTGATCTGATCACTAATCTAAACAAAGAATCTCCTGACCTCCTTCACACCTGTTATCTCCAACCAGGTTCGAGGGCCCTAAATTCTGTGTCTTGATACTTCAAAAGTCGGGAACATCCTTGTCTAAACAATCACAACATTTGTTACCGTGGCTTTATCCTTCCTCCCCCAATACATACAGTATGTTATCTTCACAGTCACCTTTAAGCCATGTCACCAAGGGCCATAAAAGTTAAGACACAGTTGGCCAGAGCCCCTGAGCCTTCAACCCCTGCTGTGGGAAGGGAGCTGTCGTAAAACACAACACAGGATGTTTTAAGATCTGAATGAGAGATGACATTATCAATGTTTAACAGTTGAATACACAGAAGACATACATTCAACTCATCAATGGATACACCTATAGGAAAGTAATTTAGAATATGTCTTCAATCCCTCCTTTGACCTCTGAAACCAGAGGTCAACCTTTAAAATGTTGAAGTTCAAAACAAACCTTTTGTCTCAAAATCTGGTACATGGTAAATGATCAATCAGTTTGCAGTTATTTCCATAACTTCTACACACCATTTTCTCACCATAAACCCTTAAACAAACTCTGTAATCGAAAAAGGAGCAGGCTGAAGCCCAAACTTATTTTCCTATCCTATGTAATCCATGAAATAAACCCAAAATATCAATTTTCTAAACAAAAAAATAAAAACAAAATCATTTCACATTTCATTCATTTCCCCTTGTAATCCTTAGGTATTTTACATTTCAATGTTATTAGCTTTTCATTTATATTTTTTAAATGTATCTTATTTTTAAACTGACCAGTTTCTACAAAACTATGTCACAAAGCCTCTTTCATTATTTCGCTTACATAAATGAAACCAACTATATTTAACATTAGTTCTCAATTCTTAACTCAAAATAATGCTTCTAATGTTTTTAAATGTAAAATGTCAACTAATTTTTAAAATGCCAGACTTTCTAAGTTATGTATTAGTAGTTTTTCTAATGGGAAACATTGCGAATTATTCTAATAACTCATTCTGGAGTTTTTAATCATAGGGTCTATGTATTTCTACATGTATTTCCCCAAAACCTCAACACAATTTCATATATGGCCTTATAAGTGAGAATTATAATATGCAAAGACAATTATTGTTTTACAAATCCCAGACTTTGTAGATTATACAATTAGATTTTTTTCTCATTTTTTTCCAAATTATTATTATTTTTTAAATACTGTGGCTTCCAACTAAATTCATGCTCACAGATTACTCCCAAAAACATCATCTCATACAATCTTTCAATTTTTACGGACACCCTATGTGTCTGTTTCTTACTTTTGGAAGCATTCAAAAACTATTTAACCTGTGAATTTGATATGAATCATACACCCTCCTTTCACTGAACAATACCAATTGCTACAGTGAAATCTAACATTTTTAAATCTATTTGTTCAAAACCAACCAAGATTTTATCACTTCCAGTGTGAATCTTAAAACAAGAAAACCTCAATAGATAATTCCCAAGTTTGTGTCAGAAAGGCAGCATTACAAGGGATATCATTCAAAGAGTTTTCAAGCGAGCTACCAATGTCGTTTGTGGGCTTCCAAACTTTTTAGTTCATCAAGTGAATTGAGATGATTTCATGAGCAAAACAAACTCTCAATGAGGGACATGATCGCTTGGTGGAGGCGCAGGATTCCATTCAGCACCTCTTTGATAGAAAGAAATGGAAATTCCCTGAACGCCCCAGTCCATGTGGGCTCAAGACTCAGGACAATGCACTCATGTAGGCATTGTAGGGTGTTTCCGCTGGTTGTTGTGGAAAGCCATATTTCAAAATGGTTTAAGGAAATAGGCAAAAGCAGGAAAATTGCCATCAAGCGGTAGTGATGTGGTGGAAAAGGTCATCGCTGGCAGCGAGACTTCATCAGGTGCAGGGGTGGATCACTGCTGGTGAAAAGCAGTGAGACTTCAAGGAGTGAGGATGCAGGGACCACAGGAAGTAGGGGCCGCAGATTGTAGGGCCGCAGTTGGTGGTAACGTTCTACCACTTGTTGGGGACAGCACGCATCTTCTCTTCTGTCCACCTGGAACTCCAATCCGGTCCGGACTTGGATGTAGCCGGTTCAGCTTCCCGTGTAGAACCCTCACGTGTCTGGTCTGGTCTCACGTTACACCCTCCTTCGGCTGGTCCTGTCTCCAGCGTGGCACCTTCGACCTCTCCGCTAGACTCGCCGTTCGTCTGGACTAGGTCTCCTTTCTCAGACCCTCAAAGCCATGTCGGCGGTGAGCTCTTAGTCCTGGAGGTCCCACACTTAAACCTATCAGTGCTGCAAATCATTTCTGTATAAAATTGAAGGTTATTTCGCAAGCGCACAATGTTCATCACAAAGGACAAGAAAGTTACACATTATCACAATATCATGAGACACAACACACTCAACAAGGTCCTGGTGTCTCTAGACCACCAAACTACTGACAGGTGTGTTGCTTCTGCTCCTGGAGAATTTAAGTCATCATTAGAAACAAACACTGTTACTAAACATCATTGATATGTGAAATGGAGCCTTCAGGTTCCGACCTGATCCTGCAAAATAAACGTTTGGGGGTAAAGGGGGTCTTTCACTCTCACACACACAGGATTGGGGAAAGAAGAGATTTATGAGGACTCTTCTCCACCTCACTTGAGGTGCAGCATTCCTAGAACCTTTTAGGATAAATCTTGTTCCCTTCGTTAGACAAATATCAAAACAATGATCAATTGAATCATGCACATGCACATATCACATGCCGGTATATGTTAGTGTTCATTGCTTCTTTCTCTCAGTGCAAACACACATGATCTCATCTTCTTGCTTTTCATCCTGGCACCTCACATAGACACACAGACAAATAGACACATGAGACACATAGCACACACACACAGACACACAAACACACAAACACATAGACACAAAGTCTGTTGCACTGCAGTTGCACAGTGTTTGGTCTACGCCATGTCATGTCTGTAAGTCAGTCAAATGCATAAGTTCAGTATCATCTGATCAAACTGATGATTCAAATATAAAGCGGCTATTTCTTTTAAATGTTCTTTCTTCAATTCATTTATCCAGTTGATCGACTCATAACGTTTTTTTTATTAAACTTTACTCAAATCAAATTCATAATAAGTGATTTCCAGTTTAAGTTTAGAAATTAACTATTTTAAAGTAATCATCAAATCAACAATTATCAAAAGTTCCCAAAAATATTCTAACCCCTTATAGTTATTTAAAGTATTTATATTTTTCTTTATGACACACACCAAACTGTTCCCTAAAGAATCTTAAAATCAATCATTTTAATTGTATTATCAATTATCACTTCTATAAAATCCTTCATAGGACATGATCTCACTGCCATCAGCGCTAATGACAATGTATCAAGCCTCGTCATTACTTTTCAAATCTAAGTTAAAAATTATTTTTACTTACAGACCTCAACAGACTGAATTAAGAATCAACTTCTTCATTAACTTCTTTATCACCTCGATTATTCATTCACTTCTGGTTGGTAAAGTCTCAACATTCCTAAACACAAATTAACAAGTTTCCTCTTTCATCTTCAAAGTAGATCTGAGATTGTTCTGTTGTCAAGCCTGTCACTCCAAACCAGTCAGCGTATCAAATCATTTACAATCAGAATATAATGTAGCAATACTTATCCTAAAAATTATCCCAATTCAATGATACTACATTTTCAACCATATATCTTCTTCCTCTCCTTTTATCCCTGTTTTCTTTCCAAAAGTAGCAGATAAAAGGATAGTTTACTTCCCGTTTTTTAAACTATTTCATTTCACTTAAATTTCCTAACTCCCTACATTACACCGTCTCACAGTTATGACTGTTCAGAATCTCTTCTACTAGAGAATTATACTTCCCAATCAAAAATAAAAAATCTCAAAATCTTCTCTACAGAGAATTCCCCTTTTCTATTTTAAATCAGAGCTTTCAATGCTTTTAATTAACGGACAAGAAAATGTCAAGAAAACAATATCATGCAAGAAAAGGAGGATTTTCTTCAGCTGCAAACATCCTCATGGGATCAGTCAATGTATTGGGTTTGGCCTGTTTCGCAAAACATGACCCATGAGTGGCTTCGTCGTATCATCAGACAGGGTTCTGACAAACTTTCTCTTCCACCTCAGCTCACCAGCATCACCTGCATGGTCCCATCAGTGAGAAATCTTCTCACGGGACTTAGGTCAAGTAATCGTGACTGTGCCTGTCTTAGGTTGTCCCATGGTTTTAGTCAGGATCTTACCCGTCATAAGCGAACCAGCCTTCCATACTCTCCTGAATCAGGCTGCTTCATAGGGCGAGAGTGATAACAGTAGAGGGGAGAGAAGCCACTTTGCCTTTTTCTTAAACCAAACATTTGTTGTGATGACTGTCCGACCCCAGAAAATTGTTTGTCAAAGTAATGGTCATTTTCTGATGTTTCACTGTGACCCATAGTACTTTGATTGTTTGACAGAAAATTTCATCTCCATAAAAGAAAAGCTTTTTTGAAAAAGTGTAATTAGATAGACACTATGTCTCAAAATTGTGTTAAAAGTCACAGAGTGGAAGGAGTGTGTTAGTAGAGCAGGAACAGATCTCAGAGTCTAACCCCAAGTAGTGAACAATCCCACAGATAGAGCTCCTCCCTCTAGAGGTTCAGTCTAATTTCATGTCATGGACAAGAAAACACTCAGTGGAGCAGAACTTGCTTTGAATTATAAAATGATCTTGAAAACCTAAAAAATATACCTAATTTAAACAATCCTAGATGTTAAAACAGCTGACACAGTCTCAGAGTAAACAAACAAGCCACAAAGAACAATCTCAGTCAGAGTCGAAACTTTACAACAAGGACTAACTTTAGCTCACAATTTAAACAAGTAACCATTACTCTTATCAGCCAAGACAAATACTTCCATAGTCCAACCAAATAGAGTCAAGCAACATAAATTCACAGAACAACCATAAAACCAACTAGATTTAACCTCATGATACAATGTGGGTTGTATTTTTAAGCTTTTAAACTAAGATTTACAAAAAGTAAAATTCACAGTATGGAGGGATGCCTGTTGCTACACAGTGTCCTTTTGACCTTACCATCCCCCCTGTTAAGACATGTGTTACTCCATGACAGAACTCTGTCCAACAATGAGCCTGTTCAATAATGGAACTGGTTTTACTTTAATATGTTCAAATTCATTTTTATCTTTAACAGTTAGTTTCTTGTCTTTTCACTGATGTTGAGGAACAAAGGAAATATTAAGTATTTCCTTTTATATGTTTTATTTTAATTTATTTAAAAGCTTTTATCTTTTTACCTATTGTTACTTTTTATTGGTATAGGATTTTTTAGCGCTATAATCTTAATTATTTTCTTTCGAGTAATTTATTGTATTCAGTTCTTATCAATTTGGTATTTTTAATAGGAATTTTTATTTTCAATAACAATATTTTAAGGCCTAGTTTTCCAAACCATTCATAATAAGTGTATTTTTGTGTTCATATTACCAAGTCAGAAGTCTCTTGGGTCGTCAATAGTTCCATGTCAAGTCACTGGCTTTAGAAAGTTGTCTGCTTTCCTCCCGTCGATCAGATGGTCGAGTGACGTTGATGTTTGCCGTGATCCTGCATGTGGTTCCAGGTTTCTCCTGTGTTCCTGTATTGCGGGGTTTGTGGGGAATTTCCCCTCATTTCTCCTCTCAGAGACACTCTCCTTCCAAACATTTCTCTGCACATCCTTTCAACACATCATTTTTGTGATTATTTGCTAGAAATAATCCCGTACTCTGCCATTCTTTCACATTCTTTTTTACCCTTTTTTCAACTTCCTTTGCATCCTTGTCCGTTGGGGCAGAACTTCTCATTTGCTCGAATATTTTTTCAAGTTGCATCCCAACAGATTCACCACACCGTGGAACCATTCCCCAGTCAAACCATTCTTTCTCCCGGTCAATTTCCACACTCATTTTGTTACAGTTTTTATCACAGCAGCTTTTTAACTCAAGAAATGAAAACGTTCACAAACGTTTCTCAGCACAGCGGCTGTAAGTTAGGAAAGTAAAAGAAGAAAAATGCAACGTTCACAGACGCTGTAAGTTTGATATCAAAGGAAATATAAAAGGAGAACGTAACATTCACAGAAGCTACGTTTTTTCAAGAGAATATGGAAAGAAAAGAAAAACGTAACATTAAAGATGTTATACGTTTTAGTTCAAGAGAATTTGTTTTATCAACGCTCTGTCTGCGTTTTAGTCCAGGGATTCACCTAAAAAGGACAAGATTGTAGGTTTTTTCCTCAGCTCAGCAGGCTGCACCCAAAATTCCACTTCAAACAACAGATTAATTTCAACTTCATAGAAAATTAACTTCTTAACAACACAAAATCAAGCTATAATCACAATACAAAGCAAAACAAAACTAACCAAAACAAAAAATGACGTCTTTAACTAACCTAGTTCAAACTCAGAGTCCCACTCTGGGCTCTTTTTGGTTTTAATCACCAGGGACTCCAACCCTTTCGGTTCTTCTAGATATTGATAAAACTCAATACTCCGGCCCCAGCCAGAGGAGAACGCAGGTTCCTAACCTTTTTTTTTTTTTTTTTAATAAAGACTCAACCTAGTTTGAACTTGGAGTCTAACTCCTTGGGTTCTTTAGGAGCTGATCAGACTCCAAGGCCTCCAACCTTTTTCGGTTCTTCAAGTTATTGATACAACTCAATACTCCGGGCCCAGCCCGAGGAGAACGCAGGTTCCAAACCTTAAAGGCATTGATTCCCAATCAATATTAGGCGTCTTAAGCCTAAGCCTTTATTAAAATATTTGTTTCATTTCTATTTTTATTTTTATTTTATTATTTATCTATTTTTTATTTATTTTTTCTTCCAGATGTGTCTGCTTTTCTATGATCGTGAAAGTAGTCACAACCCTTATTGATTTAATCTTAACATTTTATGATCATGTTTAATTCAATGAACAAGTTGGGTTCATACAACTTGTCTCATTGCATCAACAATGACCCTTATTTTTTAACTTTTTAATTTTAACAGCTTATGATCATTTCCTATTCAATGAACAAGTTGTTTGTGTCGACCCCCTCAGGTTCGTACAACTTGCTTCATTAAATCAAAAACGACCCTTATTTTTTTAACTTTTATCAATTTTAACAGCTTATGATCATTTCTCATTCAATGAACAAGTTATTTATGTTGACACCCTTTAGGTTCATAAAACTTGATTCATTAAATCAAAAATGACCCTTATTTTCTTACTTTATAAAATTTCAAATCAAAAGCAGCACATCTGACCTTTTTCCTTACACATATTTAACAACAACAACAAAATTTAACAATCAACCTCTGGTATTTCCGAACAATCAAACACACTTTGCTCTATACTTATTTAAATTTATCTTGATCTCAGCCACGAAACTTGGATCTGGACTCAAAAGAAGACTTCTAATCAATAAAGTGGTGTCTTCTTACCGTTTTATGCTGCGCAGCTTGTAATTTTTGAGTCCAGGAATCCAGGCCCCGTCACCTCAACCGGAGTCGTCTTTTCCTCCTTGGATCACGTCAGGGTCACCAATTTAAAGGAACTCAAATCTCTTTCCTGTCTAATGAGTTCTGCGCATTCGTTTGATCCAAGGAAGAGTGACATTTTAGAATTAAGACAGTCAATTTATTAATAACAAAGTATGATTACCAAAGTAGGCCTTACAAGACCTTAAATACAACAGTTAAACAAAGAAATGCAAATTATTCAAATTGTTCAGAAATACCACAGTTCCAGCGCTTGGTCCAGTCTCTGTCAGACATCCTGGCTCACCCAGGTCCTCCCAGAGAGTGGCCCTTAATCTTTAGATTGTCTCGTCTTTTAAAGCCCTCAAGACACTCAAGACACTCCCAGAACCAAATCTGACTCCATAATGAACAACAGATGTTGTTTGATCTGATCACTAATCTAAACAAAGAATCTCCTGACCTCCTTCACACCTGTTATCTCCAACCAGGTTCGAGGGCCCTAAATTCTGTGTCTTGATACTTCAAAAGTCGGGAACATCCTTGTCTAAACAATCACAACATTTGTTACCGTGGCTTTATCCTTCCTCCCCCAATACATACAGTATGTTATCTTCACAGTCACCTTTAAGCCATGTCACCAAGGGCCATAAAAGTTAAGACACAGTTGGCCAGAGCCCCTGAGCCTTCAACCCCTGCTGTGGGAAGGGAGCTGTCGTAAAACACAACACAGGATGTTTTAAAATCTAAATGAGAGATGACATTATCAATGTTAAACAGTTGAATACACAGAAGACATACATTCAACTCATCAAGGGAAAAACCTATAGGAAAAAAATTTTAAAAAATTTTTTAAAAACGACGAAAGAAATACACAGCCTCAAGTAAGTTATATTTCTTAAAGTTGTGTTCATATAGTGAGGTGCTACCTAAATATTAAATTATGTTGACACATTTAAATATTACATTTAATATAGCACAAATGGTGGCACTACCTCATTAAAATGTCTTATGCTAAAATGCTAAAACATCTATGGCTACTAAGGACAGTTCACTGAAAATAATATTGTAAAGAAAACATCATTTTCAGATAAGATTTCACTTTAAACCTAACTTTTTAAAACAACTTCAAATAAGTGTTTTCTTATGTTTGTTATTATAAATTATTATTGATGTTTATAGCTAAATAAACCCTTTATTTGAAGTTTGGAAACTGTTCTGCAGGTTTACAGCAGCATGTTAGAAAACCTGATTCAGTTCATCCTCTGGTTTTATTCAAAACTTTTTACTCCCCACATTATTTATTTATTTATTTAAATTTCCCTTTTTTTGAACAGATAGTCAGGAAGTCGTCGTGGGAGAGGGGCTTCGCTCATGGCTGCATCTACACAACCGTGCTGGTGGACCTGTCAGTCAAATTCAAAGGAGAAGACATGGTGGTGTTTGGTTCCTGCACAAGGTAGGGGCTTGAGGGGCTTGTATTGTGGCTAAAAAATTGTGATAAAAAAAAAGATCCAGGCTAGGCGGCATGGTCCCCCACACTGCGGTCAAGTGAGCTGCGATCTAGCCGCAACCTTAAAACACTTGCGTTTTTGTGAAGGTGTTACAGTAGTGGGAGAGAAGTCATACGCGGAAGGATCTACGACACTATTACTGATATATTCTCAAAAATACTCTGATATGGTGACATTAAAGTAAGATTTGAAGAGACATTTGCGTGATGAGACCAGAGTCTCCAAACATGTGTGAGACTGTTGGAAGAAAAGCAGCCGAAATAGGAAATATTTATTTTCTGCTAATCTGTTATAATTTCCTGTTTATTTTTTTGTTTTCTTACAAAATAATTCAATTACGGTTGTTTAAATAATTTAATTACTGACTTATGGCGTTATTTTTGCTTAGAAAGCTGTTTGTGCACAACCCTTTTTTATTATAAAAAATAAACCTTATTAGTTGACAAAGATCTGACTTTATTTTCATGTTCAGCAGGTTTTGAAGTATAAGTGAACAAAGTTTCATGTATTTTTACTGTAGAAATATGGATTTATTGTCAATTTAGTACAGTGTATTGATGTCCCTGTTAATCATGCACAATATATTTTAATTCTTATAAAAAAAAACTAAATAGTTGACAAAGATCTGACTTTATTTTCATGTTCAACAGGTTTTGAAGTATAAGTGAAATAAGTTATGTATTTTTACTGTAGAAACATTGATTTATTGTCAATTTAGTACAGTGTATTGATGTCACTGTTATTGAAGCACTATATATTTTAATCCTTATCAAAAGAAAACCTAAAATACATGATGGAACTGCTATCTTCGGTGCGCAAGGATTTAGCTGAAATTATTCAAACAGAAGTTTGCGCAATGTTGGAAAGTGAGATGGCGGTGATTCGAGCGGATATTGTTGCAGCTAGAGCGGAGCTCAAAGAATACAGGTTGACGATCGCCTCTGAACTCTCCGCCATGAAATCTACGGTGAAGGATGTGGAAGAAAGTTTGTCAACGTGGACAGATGATGTTGTTTCACTCAAGAAGGAGGTGAAGCGGCTAACGGGGGTCATGGACCAACTTCAGAATAAATGCGAGGACTTGGAGGCGAGGTCGCTGGACAAACAACATAAGATCCTTATGTCGAAATACCGGAGACCCTTGAATGCAACACCGAGTCTGTGTCCGCGCTTCTGCAGCGGGCCTTTGATCTGAAAGACGCGCCGCTCCTGGACAGAGCTCACCGTCTCTCCCCGCCTGGATCTACAGAGGGACGCCGGTCAAACACGATCATAGCCTGCGTTCACTACTTCCAAGACTGTGAAAACATTCTGAGACTCGCTCGGACTAGACAACGCATCGGTGTGGACGGAGTCAGCACCTCAGTGTTTCCTACTACCCGACAAGTGTTGCCAAACCGCACTTCAATGACGTCAAGAGTCGGTTTTGGGGAGTGGACGGGGTTCGGTTCGGATTTGCTTATCCTGCCCGCTTCAGAATCACGTACAAGAAGTGTTTTCTTTTGTTTGTTATTATAAATTATTATTGATGTTTATAGCTAAATAAACCCTTTATTTGAAGTTTGGAAACTGTTCTGCAGGTTTACAGCAGCATGTTAGAAAACCTGATTCAGTTCATCCTCTGGTTTTATTCAAAACTTTTTTACTCCCCACATTATTTATTTATTTATTTAAATTTCCCTTTTTTTGAACAGATAGTCAGGAAGTCGTCGTGGGAGAGGGGCTTCGCTCATGGCTGCATCTACACAACCGTGCTGGTGGACCTGTCAGTCAAATTCAAAGGAGAAGACATGGTGGTGTTTGGTTCCTGCACAAGGTAGGGGGCTTGAGGGGATTGTATTGTGGCTAAAAAATTGTGATTAAAAAAAAAGATCCAGGCTAGGCGGCATGGTCCCCCACACTGCGGTCAAGTGAGCCGCGATCTAGCCGCAACCTTAAAACACTTGCGTTTTTGTGAAGGTGTTACAGTAGTGGGAGAGAAGTCATACGCGGAAGGATCTACGACACTATTACTGATATATTCTCAAAAATACTCTGATATGGTGACATTAAAGTAAGATTTGAAGAGACATTTGCGTGATGAGACCAGAGTCTCCAAACATGTGTGAGACTGTTGGAAGAAAAGCAGCCGAAATAGGAAATATTTATTTTCTGCTAATCTGTTATAATTTCCTGTTTATTTTTTTGTTTTCTTACAAAATAATTCAATTACGGTTGTTTAAATAATTTAATTACTGACTTATGGCGTTATTTTTGCTTAGAAAGCTGTTTGTGCACAACCCTTTTTTATTATAAAAAATAAACCTTATTAGTTGACAAAGATCTGACTTTATTTTCATGTTCAGCAGGTTTTGAAGTATAAGTGAACAAAGTTTCATGCATTTTTACTGTAGAAATATGGATTTATTGTCAATTTAGTACAGTGTATTGATGTCCCTGTTAATCATGCACAATATATTTTAATTCTTATAAAAAAAAACTCAATAGTTGACAAAGATCTGACTTTATTTCCAGGTCAACAGGTTTTGAAGAATAAGAGAAAAAAGTTATGTATTTTTCCTGTAAAAAAAAAGATTTTTTGTCAATTTAATACAGGGTATGGATGTCCCCTTTATTAAAACCAAAAAAAATATAACCCCCCCCCAAAAAAAACAAAAAAAAAAAGGGGGAAACCCCCCCCCCGGGGGCCGGGGGTTTTTTGAAAAAAAAAAAAAAAAAAAATTGGCGGAAGGTGGGAAGAGAGATGGCGGTGATTCGAGCGGATATTGTTGCAGCTAGAGCGGAGCTCAAAGAATACAGGTTGACGATCGCCTCTGAACTCTCCGCCATGAAATCTACGGTGAAGGATGTGAAAGTAAGTTTGTCAACGTGTACAGATGATGTTGTTTCACTCAAGAAGGAGGTGAAGCGGCTAACGGGGGTCATGGACCAACTTCAGAATAAATGCGAGGACTTGGAGGCGAGGTCGCGGACAAACAACATAAGATCCTTATGTCGAAATACCGGAAACCCTTGAATGCAACACCGAGTCGTGTTCCGCCCCCTCCGGGGGGGCCTTTTTTTAAAGAAGAGCCCCCCCCCCCCCGGAAAGCCCCCCCCCTCCCCCCCCCCCCCCCCCCCGGGGGGGCCCCCCCCACCCCCACCCCACCCCCCCCCCCCCCCCCCACAAAAAAAAAAAAAAAAAAACCACCCCCCCCCTAGACAACGCATCGGTGTGGACGGAGTCAGCACCTCAGTGTTTCCTGACTACCCGACAAGTGTTGCCAAAGCACGCGCAGCGTTCAATGACGTAAAGAGTCGGTTTTGGGGAGTGGACGGGGTTCGGTTCGGATTTGCTTATCCTGCCCGCTTCAGAATCACGTACAAGAAGTGTTTTCTTTTGTTTGTTATTATAAATTATTATTGATGTTTATAGCTAAATAAACCCTTTATTTGAAGTTTGGAAACTGTTCTGCAGGTTTACAGCAGCATGTTAGAAAACCTGATTCAGTTCATCCTCTGGTTTTATTCAAAACTTTTTTACTCCCCACATTATTTATTTATTTATTTAAATTTCCCTTTTTTTGAACAGATAGTCAGGAAGTCGTCGTGGGAGAGGGGCTTCGCTCATGGCTGCATCTACACAACCGTGCTGGTGGACCTGTCAGTCAAATTCAAAGGAGAAGACATGGTGGTGTTTGGTTCCTGCACAAGGTAGGGGGCTTGAGGGGATTGTATTGTGGCTAAAAAATTGTGATTAAAAAAAAAAGATCCAGGCTAGGCGGCATGGTCCCCCACACTGCGGTCAAGTGAGCCGCGATCTAGCCGCAACCTTAAAACACTTGCGTTTTTGTGAAGGTGTTACAGTAGTGGGAGAGAAGTCATACGCGGAAGGATCTACGACACTATTACTGATATATTCTCAAAAATACTCTGATATGGTGACATTAAAGTAAGATTTGAAGAGACATTTGCGTGATGAGACCAGAGTCTCCAAACATGTGTGAGACTGTTGGAAGAAAAGCAGCCGAAATAGGAAATATTTATTTTCTGCTAATCTGTTATAATTTCCTGTTTATTTTTTTGTTTTCTTACAAAATAATTCAATTACGGTTGTTTAAATAATTTAATTACTGACTTATGGCGTTATTTTTGCTTAGAAAGCTGTTTGTGCACAACCCTTTTTTATTATAAAAAATAAACCTTATTAGTTGACAAAGATCTGACTTTATTTTCATGTTCAGCAGGTTTTGAAGTATAAGTGAACAAAGTTTCATGCATTTTTACTGTAGAAATATGGATTTATTGTCAATTTAGTACAGTGTATTGATGTCCCTGTTAATCATGCACAATATATTTTAATTCTTATAAAAAAAACTCAATAGTTGACAAAGATCTGACTTTATTTTCATGTTCAACAGGTTTTGAAGTATAAGTGAAATAAGTTATGTATTTTTACTGTAGAAACATTGATTTATTGTCAATTTAGTACAGTGTATTGATGTCACTGTTATTCAAGCACTATATATTTTGATCCTTATCAAAAGAAAACCTAAAATACATGATGGAACTGCTATCTTCGGTGCGCAAGGATTTAGCTGAAATTATTCAAACAGAAGTTTGCGCAATGTTGGAAAGTGAGATGGCGGTGATTCGAGCGGATATTGTTGCAGCTAGAGCGGAGCTCAAAGAATACAGGTTGACGATCGCCTCTGAACTCTCCGCCATGAAATCTACGGTGAAGGATGTGAAAGTAAGTTTGTCAACGTGTACAGATGATGTTGTTTCACTCAAGAAGGAGGTGAAGCGGCTCACGGGGGTCATGGACCAACTTCAGAATAAATGCGAGGACTTGGAGGCGAGGTCGCGGACAAACAACATAAGATCCTTATGTCGAAATACCGGAGACCCTTGAATGCAACACCGAGTCTGTGTCCGCGCTTCTGCAGCGGGCCTTTGATCTGAAAGACGCGCCGCTCCTGGACAGAGCTCACCGTCTCTCCCCGCCTGGATCTACAGAGGGACGCCGGTCAAACACGATCATAGCCCGCGTTCACTACTTCCAAGACTGTGAAAACATTCTGAGACTCGCTCAGACTAGACAACGCATCAGTGTGGACGGAGTCAGCACCTCAGTGTTTCCTGACTACCCGACAAGTGTTGCCAAAGCACGCGCAGCGTTCAATGACGTAAAGAGTCGGTTTTGGGGAGTGGACGGGGTTCGGTTCGGATTTGCTTATCCTGCCCGCTTCAGAATCACGTACAAGAAGTGTTTTCTTTTGTTTGTTATTATAAATTATTATTGATGTTTATAGCTAAATAAACCCTTTATTTGAAGTTTGGAAACTGTTCTGCAGGTTTACAGCAGCATGTTAGAAAACCTGATTCAGTTCATCCTCTGGTTTTATTCAAAACTTTTTTACTCCCCACATTATTTATTTATTTATTTAAATTTCCCTTTTTTTGAACAGATAGTCAGGAAGTCGTCGTGGGAGAGGGGCTTCGCTCATGGCTGCATCTACACAACCGTGCTGGTGGACCTGTCAGTCAAATTCAAAGGAGAAGACATGGTGGTGTTTGGTTCCTGCACAAGGTAGGGGGCTTGAGGGGATTGTATTGTGGCTAAAAAATTGTGAATAAAAAAAAAGATCCAGGCTAGGCGGCATGGTCCCCCACACTGCGGTCAAGTGAGCCGCGATCTAGCCGCAACCTTAAAACACTTGCGTTTTTGTGAAGGTGTTACAGTAGTGGGAGAGAAGTCATACGCGGAAGGATCTACGACACTATTACTGATATATTCTCAAAAATACTCTGATATGGTGACATTAAAGTAAGATTTGAAGAGACATTTGCGTGATGAGACCAGAGTCTCCAAACATGTGTGAGACTGTTGGAAGAAAAGCAGCCGAAATAGGAAATATTTATTTTCTGCTAATCTGTTATAATTTCCTGTTTATTTTTTTGTTTTCTTACAAAATAATTCAATTACGGTTGTTTAAATAATTTAATTACTGACTTATGGCGTTATTTTTGCTTAGAAAGCTGTTTGTGCACAACCCTTTTTTATTATAAAAAATAAACCTTATTAGTTGACAAAGATCTGACTTTATTTTCATGTTCAGCAGGTTTTGAAGTATAAGTGAACAAAGTTTCATGCATTTTTACTGTAGAAATATGGATTTATTGTCAATTTAGTACAGTGTATTGATGTCCCTGTTAATCATGCACAATATATTTTAATTCTTATAAAAAAAACTCAATAGTTGACAAAGATCTGACTTTATTTCATGTTCAACAGGTTTTGAAGTATAAGTGAAATAAGTTATGTATTTTTACTGTAGAAACATTGATTTATTGTCAATTTAGTACAGTGTATTGATGTCACTGTTATTCAAGCACTATATATTTTGATCCTTATCAAAAGAAAACCTAAAATACATGATGGAACTGCTATCTTCGGTGCGCAAGGATTTAGCTGAAATTATTCAAACAGAAGTTTGCGCAATGTTGGAAAGTGAGATGGCGGTGATTCGAGCGGATATTGTTGCAGCTAGAGCGGAGCTCAAAGAATACAGGTTGACGATCGCCTCTGAACTCTCCGCCATGAAATCTACGGTGAAGAATGTGAAAGTAAGTTTGTCAACGTGTACAGATGATGTTGTTTCACTCAAGAAGGAGGTGAAGCGGCTCACGGGGGTCATGGACCAACTTCAGAATAAATGCGAGGACTTGGAGGCGAGGTCGCGGACAAACAACATAAGATCCTTATGTCGAAATACCGGAAACCCTTGAATGCAACACCGAGTCTGTGTCCGCGCTTCTGCAGCGGGCCTTTGATCTGAAAGACGCGCCGCTCCTGGACAGAGCTCACCGTCTCTCCCCGCCTGGATCTACAGAGGGACGCCGGTCAAACACGATCATAGCCCGCGTTCACTACTTCCAAGACTGTGAAAACATTCTGAGACTCGCTCAGACTAGACAACGCATCAGTGTGGACGGAGTCAGCACCTCAGTGTTTCCTGACTACCCGACAAGTGTTGCCAAAGCACGCGCAGCGTTCAATGACGTAAAGAGTCGGTTTTGGGGAGTGGACGGGGTTCGGTTCGGATTTGCTTATCCTGCCCGCTTCAGAATCACGTACAAGAAGTGTTTTCTTTTGTTTGTTATTATAAATTATTATTGATGTTTATAGCTAAATAAACCCTTTATTTGAAGTTTGGAAACTGTTCTGCAGGTTTACAGCAGCATGTTAGAAAACCTGATTCAGTTCATCCTCTGGTTTTATTCAAAACTTTTTTACTCCCCACATTATTTATTTATTTATTTAAATTTCCCTTTTTTTGAACAGATAGTCAGGAAGTCGTCGTGGGAGAGGGGCTTCGCTCATGGCTGCATCTACACAACCGTGCTGGTGGACCTGTCAGTCAAATTCAAAGGAGAAGACATGGTGGTGTTTGGTTCCTGCACAAGGTAGGGGGCTTGAGGGGATTGTATTGTGGCTAAAAAATTGTGAAAAAAAAAAAAGATCCAGGCTAGGCGGCATGGTCCCCCACACTGCGGTCAAGTGAGCCGCGATCTAGCCGCAACCTTAAAACACTTGCGTTTTTGTGAAGGTGTTACAGTAGTGGGAGAGAAGTCATACGCGGAAGGATCTACGACACTATTACTGATATATTCTCAAAAATACTCTGATATGGTGACATTAAAGTAAGATTTGAAGAGACATTTGCGTGATGAGACCAGAGTCTCCAAACATGTGTGAGACTGTTGGAAGAAAAGCAGCCGAAATAGGAAATATTTATTTTCTGCTAATCTGCTATAATTTCCTGTTTATTTTTTTGTTTTCTTACAAAATAATTCAATTACGGTTGTTTAAATAATTTAATTACTGACTTATGGCGTTATTTTTGCTTAGAAAGCTGTTTGTGCACAACCCTTTTTTATTATAAAAAATAAACCTTATTAGTTGACAAAGATCTGACTTTATTTTCATGTTCAGCAGGTTTTGAAGTATAAGTGAACAAAGTTTCATGCATTTTTACTGTAGAAATATGGATTTATTGTCAATTTAGTACAGTGTATTGATGTCCCTGTTAATCATGCACAATATATTTTAATTCTTATAAAAAAAACTCAATAGTTGACAAAGATCTGACTTTATTTCATGTTCAACAGGTTTTGAAGTATAAGTGAAATAAGTTATGTATTTTTACTGTAGAAACATTGATTTATTGTCAATTTAGTACAGTGTATTGATGTCACTGTTATTCAAGCACTATATATTTTGATCCTTATCAAAAGAAAACCTAAAATACATGATGGAACTGCTATCTTCGGTGCGCAAGGATTTAGCTGAAATTATTCAAACAGAAGTTTGCGCAATGTTGGAAAGTGAGATGGCGGTGATTCGAGCGGATATTGTTGCAGCTAGAGCGGAGCTCAAAGAATACAGGTTGACGATCGCCTCTGAACTCTCCGCCATGAAATCTACGGTGAAGAATGTGAAAGTAAGTTTGTCAACGTGTACAGATGATGTTGTTTCACTCAAGAAGGAGGTGAAGCGGCTCACGGGGGTCATGGACCAACTTCAGAATAAATGCGAGGACTTGGAGGCGAGGTCGCGGACAAACAACATAAGATCCTTATGTCGAAATACCGGAGACCCTTGAATGCAACACCGAGTCTGTGTCCGCGCTTCTGCAGCGGGCCTTTGATCTGAAAGACGCGCCGCTCCTGGACAGAGCTCACCGTCGTCTCCCCGCCTGGATCTACAGAGGGACGCCGGTCAAACACGATCATAGCCCGCGTTCACTACTTCCAAGACTGTGAAAACATTCTGAGACTCGCTCAGACTAGACAACGCATCAGTGTGGACGGAGTCAGCACCTCAGTGTTTCCTGACTACCCGACAAGTGTTGCCAAAGCACGCGCAGCGTTCAATGACGTAAAGAGTCGGTTTTGGGGAGTGGACGGGGTTTGGTTCGGATTTGCTTATCCTGCCCGCTTCAGAATCACGTACAAGAAGTGTTTTCTTTTGTTTGTTATTATAAATTATCATTGATGTTTATAGCTAAATAAACCCTTTATTTGAAGTTTGGAAACTGTTCTGCAGGTTTACAGCAGCATGTTAGAAAACCTGATTCAGTTCATCCTCTGGTTTTATTCAAAACTTTTTTACTCCCCACATTATTTATTTATTTATTTAAATTTCCCTTTTTTTGAACAGATAGTCAGGAAGTCGTCGTGGGAGAGGGGCTTCGCTCATGGCTGCATCTACACAACCGTGCTGGTGGACCTGTCAGTCAAATTCAAAGGAGAAGACATGGTGGTGTTTGGTTCCTGCACAAGGTAGGGGGCTTGAGGGGATTGTATTGTGGCTAAAAAATTGTGAAAAAAAAAAAAAAGATCCAGGCTAGGCGGCATGGTCCCCCACACTGCGGTCAAGTGAGCCGCGATCTAGCCGCAACCTTAAAACACTTGCGTTTTTGTGAAGGTGTTACAGTAGTGGGAGAGAAGTCATATGCGGAAGGTTCTATGACACTATTACTGATATATTCTCAAAAATACTCTGATATGGTGACATTAAAGTAAGATTTGAAGAGACATTTGCGTGATGAGACCAGAGTCTCCAAACATGTGTGAGACTGTTGGAAGAAAAGCAGCCAAAATAGGAAATATTTATTTTCTGCTAATCTGTTATAATTTCCTGTTTATTTTTTTGTTTTCTTGCAAAATAATTCAATTACGGTTGTTTAAATAATTTAATTACTGACTTACGACGTTATTTTTGCTTAGAAAGCTGTTTGTGCACAACGTATTTTATTATAAAAAATAAACCTTAATAGTTGACAAAGATCTGACTTTATTTTCATGTTCAGCAGGTTTTGAAGTATAAGTGAACAAAGTTTTATGTATTTTTACTGTAGAAATATGGATTTATTGTCAATTTAGTACAGTGTATAGATGTCCCTGTTTATTAGGGTTAGGCGTTAGGGTTGAAGGGGGGTGACAGGGAGGGTCCCTGTCGAGGGCACGGGCCAGTGCAAACCCGTTGATGAACCCTCCCTACCTGTAAAAGAAATTCAAAAGGGATTAAAGTTTAGGAGTTAGGTTAAGGGTAAGGGTAAGTGCTTAAACAATCAAAAACAAAACTCAATAAAATATATAAAAGATCAAGATAACACAGGAGTTACAGAAAATCAAGGAAAGGCCTGCACAAATTAAAATGTTTTAGATCGTTCCAAAGCTTAGGAGCAACTGCCTGGAAGGGTTTCTCTCCTCTGGTCCTGAACCGTGTGCGAGGAACCACAAGTAGATTCTGATCCACAGACCTCAGAGCACGAGCTGGGGTGTTAGGCTGGATCAGATCACTGATGGAAGTCAGTGATCAGTCAGAGCCTGACTAGAATAACAAGGATCGGAGAAATGTAATACAATACAAATAAATAAATAAATGCACTGATCATGCGTTCAGAGATAAGCTCTCCATGTTTCCTTCATCCACTGTTTTATAGTGTTTCCCATCTTGTTTACCTCTTTATGCTGGAATTAAATAATGAATTAAATATACAGAATAAAGTATATTTTTATACAGAATAAAGGTTACAAAAAAACTTTTTTTACCCCCCTATTGGCCCTTATGTGGGTGTTTTTAGTAGAATGACCTTATCACAATATGGCCTAAATTAATATTATTATAAATAGTGGCCTTGATAGTCTTCATATGGTTGAATTATCCTCAACATCTAGTCACACCCTAAAAGCATTATGACATTAATGTTACATATATTAAACTTTACTCACCTCTTCTCCGTTGTCTCACTGAACTTTCAGTCACTTGAATCAGACATTTCCATATCAAGTCAAGTTAAGTTATTTTATTGTCAAATAAACAAATAACAAAATAACAAAAAACAATTAATTGATAACAATTTGGACAATATTTGTCGTAATCAGGTAGAGGATATTTATCTTCAACGTCACTCACAAAATGGAAAGAGGTGGAACTGGAGTCCTAAATTATGTCTAACAACTTACCGATGGTAGTTGTGGACGTTGTGATGGCACAGAATGGGCAAGATGGGGCACCACTTGTGTTGGCATACCCTTTGACAAAATATACATATCAATTAAAAAAAGAGGTTGTGATTATTCCATCAGAATGAAGATGGATTCAAAATAATTCACAGTTATGAAAACATTTTCTATTTCATCAACATAAACTACACTTTACTAAAAGTTATTACAGTTCTGGTAAGATCAATGAAAAAGCATGACATAAACATAACTGCAAACAACCTAATAAATGGCTTTAAATAACTTATATTTAGCATGCAATGCAAATTTTGATGTAATATGCGCTATGGTGGCTAGCACTAGCTTACGCAAGCTAGTGATGTACATTAAGTGAAAAGTACCAAAGAAAACACAAATATGACTTACCTGGGGTGATGCAGTTTGTATTAGTGATGGGATCGGCAGTTCTTTTGACTGTACTGAATAACTAGAATCAGTTCATTAAAAGGATTCGTTCAAAATATTCTTTCAGTTCGTTCGTTCACTAAATCACTAACTCAGTGCTTATGGAGCCCAGACTGCAATATCACCTACTTCCTGAACGCAGCCAAACAATCCGTTACTAACTTAAAGGATTCAGACCTGAGGTTAACATTCAATGCACTTCAGGGACAATGCAAAAAAAAAAAAAAAGGACGCCCGGTGCGTTCACGGACAAGGAGCAGTACACAGACATTCGTGAGAAATTCAGCAAATAGAGAGGATCTTGAGGTGTGTTCACAGCTGAACATGAATCCTCGTTCACTGAAGGAATCCGTGTCTCGCGAATCCCCGGATGTGAATCCTCGTTCATTGAACGAATCTGTGTGTCGCGAATAACGGGATGTGAATCCTCGTTCACTGAACGAATCTGTGTCTCGCGCATCGGTAGCAGCCTAATGTGACAAACTCTCGTTGTGTATATACGTTTACAAACAAACGCAAATGCAAATGTAGTAGAGATTCTGTTACTTTTAAAAACACTGTGTGTGCGTTTCCAGCCTGTCCAATAAACAAATAAAGTGTGACTAAATGCTTGGTTGTTAAATGTTTTTTTGCACTAAAATAAAAATTTAATAAAACAAAAATAATAATAATACTAAAATGTAACATAAACTTAAATGCAATCAACAATAAATTAAAAAGGACTTGTCTTATTGTGTTATTCAGAGCTCCAGCAGCTTGTTTATTTCAGATGCAAATTGATATATATAGCTATATAAACCCTTTATTTGAGGTTTGAAAACTGCTATTCAGAGCTCCAGCAGAATCTTAGAAAACGTCATTCTCTCAGTCTTAGAACATCAGTTTGAGACAATATTTCATGTTAAACATAACTTTTGAAAACAGTTTCGAATAAGTGTTTCTCTTGTTTATTTCAATGCAATTTGATAGATATAGCTATATAAACCCTTTATTTGATGTTTGAAAACTGTTATTCAGAGCTCCAGCAGAATCTTAGAAAACGTCATTCTCTCAGTCTGAGAACATCAGTTTGAGACAATATTTCAGGTTAAACATAACTTTTGAAAACAGCTTTGAATATGTTTTTCTCTTGTTTATTTCAGATGCAAATTGATATATATAGCTATATAAACCCTTTATTTGATGTTTGAAAACTGTTATTCAGAGCTCCAGCAGCATCTTAGCCCGCGTTCACTACTTCCAAGACTGTGAAAACATTCTGAGACTCGCTCGGACTAGACAACGCAATGCTGTATCTACAAGACCGTTCTGGTGGACCTGTCAATCAAATTCAAAGGAGAAGACATGGTGGTGTTTGGTTTGTGCACCAGGTAGGGTGCTTGGGGGAATTGCATTGTAGAAAAAAAAGAGAAATGTTGATAAAAAAAAGAACCACAAGGTGGCGGGATTGGACATCAAATACATCTCAGTCTGAATACATCACATTTAGAGAAGGTCTCACTTAAACATATCCTTTGAAAACAGCTTCGAATAAGTGTTTCTCTTGTTTATTTCAGATGCAAATTGATATATATAGCTATATAAACCCTTTATTTGATGTTTGAAAACTGCTATTCAGAGCTCCAGCAGAATCTTAGAAAACGTCATTCTCTCAGTCTGAGAACATCAGTTTGAGACAATATTTCAGGTTAACCATAACTTTTGAAAACAGCTTCGAATAAGTGTTTCTCTTGTTTATTTCAGATGGAAAATGATATATATAGCTATATAAACCCTTTATTTGATGTTTGAAAACTGCTATTCAGAGCTCCAGCAGAATCTTGGAAAACGTCATTCTCTCAGTCTGAGAACATCAGTTTGAGACAATATTTCAGGTTAAACATAACTTTTGAAAACAGCTTCGAATAAGTGTTTCTCTTGTTTATTTCAGATGCAAATTGATATATATAGCTATATAAACCCTTTATTTGATGTTTAAAAACTGCTATTCAGAGCTCCAGCAGAATCTTGGAAAACGTCATTCTCTCAGTCTGAGAACATCAGTTTGAGACAATATTTCAGGTTAAACATAACTTTTGAAAACAGCTTCGAATAAGTGTTTCTCTTGTTTATTTCAGATGCAAATTGATATATATAGCTATATCAACCCTTTATTTGATGTTTGAAAACGGTTATTCAGAGCTCCAGCAGAATCTTGGAAAACGTCATTCTCTCAGTCTGAGAAGATCAGTTTGAGACAATATTTCAGGTTAAACATAACTTTTGAAAACAGCTTCGAATAAATGTTTCTCTTGTTTATTTCAGATGCAAATTGTTATATATAGCTATATAAACCCTTTATTTGATGTTTGAAAACTGCTATTCAGAGCTCCAGCAGAATCTTAGAAAACGTCATTCTCTCAGTCTGAGAACATCAGTTTGAGACAATAGTTCAGGTTAAACATAACTTTTGAAAACAGCTTCGAATAAGTGTTTCTCTTGTTTATTTCAGATGCAAATTGATATATATAGCTATATAAACCCTTTATTTGATGTTTGAAAACTGTTATTCAGAGCTCCAGCAGAATCTTGGAAAACGTCATTCTCTCAGTCTGAGAACATCAGTTTGAGACAGTATTTTCATGTTAAACATAACTTTTGAAAACAGCTTCGAATAAGTGTTTCTCTTGTTTATTTCAGATGCAAATTGATATATATAGCTATATAAACCCTTTATTTGATGTTTGAAAACTGCTATTCAGAGCTCCAGCAGAATCTTGGAAAACGTCATTCTCTCAGTCTGAGAAGATCAGTTTGAGACAATATTTCAGGTTAAACATAACTTTTGAAAACAGCTTCGAATAAATGTTTCTCTTGTTTATTTCAGATGCAAATTGATATATATAGCTATATAAACCCTTTATTTGATGTTTGAAAACTGCTATTCAGAGCTCCAGCAGAATCTTAGAAAACGTCATTCTCTCAGTCTGAGAACATCAGTTTGAGACAATATTTCAGGTTAAACATAACTTTTGAAAACAGCTTCGAATAAGTGTTTCTCTTGTTTATTTCAGATGCAAATTGATATATATAGCTATATAAACCCTTTATTTGATGTTTGAAAACTGCTATTCAGAGCTCCAGCAGAATCTTAGAAAACGCCTTTCTCTCGGTCGGAGAACATCGTTTGGGAAAAATTTTTTGGGTTAAAAATATTTTTTAAAAAAACTTTTTAATTTTTTTTTTTTTTTTTTTTTTTTGGGGGGCAAATTATATTTAGCTTATAAACCCTTTATTTGATGTTTGAAAACTGCTATTCAGAGCTCCAGCAGAATCTTAGAATCTTAGAAAACGTCATTCTCTCGGTCTGAGAACATCAGTTTGAGACAATATTTCAGGTTAAACATAACTTTTGAAAACAGCTTTGAATAAGTGTTTCTCTTGTTTATTTCAGATGCAAATTGATATATATAGCTATATAAACCCTTTATTTGATGTTTGAAAACTGCTATTCAGAGCTCCAGCAGAATCTTAGAAAACGTCATTCTCTCAGTCTGAGAACATCAGTTTGAGACAATATTTCAGGTTAAACATAACTTTTGAAAACAGCTTTGAATAAGTGTTTTCTCTTGTTTATTTCAGATGCAAATTGATATATATAGCTATATAAACCCTTTATTTGATGTTTGAAAACTGCTATTCAGAGCTCCAGCAGAATCTTAGAAAACGTCATTCTCTCAGTCTGAGAACATCAGTTTGAGACAATATTTCAGGTTAAACATAACTTTTGAAAACAGCTTCGAATAAGTGTTTCTCTTGTTTATTTCAGATGCAAATTGATATATATAGCTATATAAACCCTTTATTTGATGTTTGAAAACTGCTATTCAGAGCTCCAGCAGAATCTTGGAAAACGTCATTCTCTCAGTCTGAGAACATCAGTTTGAGACAATATTTCAGGTTAAACATAACTTTTGAAAACAGCTTCAAATAAGTGTTTCTCTTGTTTATTTCAGATGCAAATTGATATATATAGCTATATAAACCCTTTATTTGATGTTTGAAAACTGTTATTCAGAGCTCCAGCAGAATCTTGGAAAACGTCATTCTCTCAGTCTGAGAACATCAAATTGAGACAATATTTCAGGTTAAACATAACTTTTGAAAACAGCTTCGAATAAGTGTTTCTCTTGTTTATTTCAGATGCAAATTGATATATATATCTATATAAACCCTTTATTTGATGTTTGAAAACTGTTATTCAGAGCTCCAGCAGAATCTTAGAAAACGTCATTCTCTCAGTCTGAGAACATCAGTTTGAGACAATATTTAAGGTTAAACATAACTTTTGAAAACAGCTTTGAATAAGTGTTTCTCTTTTTTATTTCAGATGCAAATTGATATATATATATATATATATTTTCATTTGGCTGTGAATTTTTTCCCTGCCATTTTGAAAGCGAACTTGACACAAATTGTTTACTCAAAAGATCTTTTCCCTACTGAGAAACTTTGCGGTATTTTCATCCAACGCGCATGTATTGAACTCAAGTGAAGCGAACACACACATTTAGAAAACACAAACCCAAACCTCGATATGAACATTAGAGTGATGGGATCGACAGTTCTTTTGACTGTACTTTGGCACTTAGTGCCAACATAAAAACTAAATGTTCTGTAGCAAAGTCTATTATAGAATCCCTCCCACCGGCACGGTCGCAGCTGAGTTCAACTGAACTGAGAAAGGAATGAAGTTCAGTACGTTCACTCAAAAGATCGTTCGTTCCAACAAATCGTTCGAGAACCACACAACACTAGAACGTTAGAGCCGCATGAAACCAGGCAAAGAGCCGCATGCGGCTCGGGAGCCGCGGGTTGGCCAGGCCTGGTGTAGAAAAAACTTTTTTTTACCCCCTATTGGCCCTTATGTGGGTGTTTTTAGTAGAATGACCTTATCACAATATGGCCTAAATTAATATTATTATAAATAGTGGCCTTGATAGTCTTCATATGGTTGAATTATCCTCAACATCTAGTCACACCAAAGGTTAGGACATTAATGTTACTGTTAGATTGGAAATTATCCTCCAACACATCGCCGCCACATAACTTAATTTAAAAAGTTGTTCAAAATATTGAGTATAAAAATTCTAGCCTCCCCTACAGCTTTAAGGTTTTAACCCCTTTCCAACCCACTTTTCACCTGCATTTTTTTTTTCTTTTTTTTTGGGGGGTTTTAAAAGGATGGGTTGTTTTTTTTTAGGTTTTTTTTGCCTTTTTTTTTTGTTTTTGTTTTCCCCCCTGGGCCCGGGGGAGGGGGGGAAAAAAAAGGGAGGGGGGCTGGAAGACAAAGGAACTTGCCCACACAACAGGCAAGGAAGGAAGTTACTCTCCAGGTGACTCGAAACAGAAGTTAACATAACAGAACCACTGCCCCGGAAAAGGCGACCCCCTGGACAGGAAACTTTCCCTTAAATGTAGAGACAACCCATAACCAGGGACCGTCTTTCCCGGAGCTATTGACCTGTACAGCTGCCGGCAAAGAGCGAGTCCGATCGATCGTAAAAGTTTCTATGTTTGTTTGTTTTGAAGCGGTGAATAAACGACCGTACACTCTGAATTGATCCTTTTTTCTCCATAAAGCAAAGTATTAAGACCCGGAGGTGACGTCGTGTTGGAGCGACGGTAACGGACTCCGGTTTTATCCGTTTAAATGGTGCCGTGACGCGGATTTGTTTTGGAGATTCTTGGAAAGAGGAATGGCGACTGACTGAGTTTTTTCTCAGCCGGACGAACGGGACAAAGATAAGGTAAGCAGAAAGCCTTTTATTTGATTTCTGCATTTAGTTTCGTCTGGCTGAGTTGATCGATGTCCGAAGCTGTGTGAGTGGATGGGTTGTGCGTTGATTCCGCTTGTAAAGCAAACGAACATATAACTTGTTGTTTTGGTTTTGGTTTTCCGTTACGATTCTCGGCACATAAAGTAATCACAGACAGAACAAAATTGGCCGGGGATTCTGTCGAGTGACAAATATATCTCTATTAGCACGTTTTAAAGGCATTTAATTCACCCTTTTAGAGAGGCTTAACCCCGAGAGTACGAACGGAATGTTTTAAAAAAAAGGCTTTTCTTGGTTAAATAATCGAGTTTCTGGGTATGGTTACGCTGACTAGTGAGTACT
>JACEEU010001157.1:0-13522 GCA_016630915.1 Callionymus lyra
TTCTGATCGTCGGTCTCGTTGTCGCGTTCGTTCGATCGTTTGTTCATTTCATTGTTGTTCCATTCATTTGTTTCATTTCATTCATTCGTCATTTATTCCCTTGTTAATCGTCATTGTGATCGTCGTTCGTTGACGTCGATCGTTCTCACGTCCACATTCATTTCATTCTCTCTCATTCATTGTTTCATTCATTGATGTTGTTGTTCATTCCATTGTTGAGTGTTTCATTGTTAGATCCTCGTTGATCACGTTTATCGATTTCATTCATTGTTGTTCGTCATTCCACATTGTTGTCACGTCATTTCATTCATTTCATTCATTCTCGTCATTGTTGTCTGTTGTTAAATCGCGTTGATCGTCGTTTGTCGTTTCGTTCCTCGTTCCTCACGTTCGATCGTTACGATGATCTGCGTGAAACTCACGGTGATCGTGATCTCTGTGTTCGTTGTTTATCGTCATTTCATTCATTGTTCATTCATTTCTGTTCTGTTCCCGTCATTCGATCGTTCGCCTCGTTATCGTTCTACGTTGCGTTCTCGATCACGTTCGTTCATTCATTTCGATGTCGTTTACATTCGTCGTCTACATTTCATTCGATCGATCGTTTCTCGCTCTCTTTCCTCGATCTTCGTTTCGTCTCTGCACGTTCGTTCATTCGATCTCTCGTTTGTTCGAAATCTGTGAGCGTTGTCATTGTCATTCGTCTCGGGCATTTCATTACATTTTTCATTTCATTCGTCGTCGTTCGTTGTTCAATCGTTGATCGGTCGTTGTTGTTGATCATTCATTTATTCATTCATTCGTTGTTCATTCGTCGTGTTCATTCATTCATTCTCGTTCCTCGTTTCGCGTTTTCGTTTGGATCTGGGTGATCATTCATTTCATTCCCTCATTCGATGCATTCGTGTTCATTCTCTTTTTGTCTTTTCGTTTTATCGTCGTCCCTGATCATTTCGTCTTCCTTTCTCTCATTCGATCTCGATGGCGTTCTCGACGTCCATTTCTCTCTCTACAGTTCAGTCGTTTTCGTCTCTCTCGTTCGTTCTTACTCGTTGTGTTCACGTTTGACGTCAGGATCGTCCATTCTCGTTCTCGATCGTTGTCTCATCGTCTCGTCACTTGTTCGATCGTCTCTGAATTCGTTCTTCGTCGTTTGTTGTTTGTTCATCATTCCCGTTCATTTCATTCCGTCTCATTTGCCGATTTCAGATTCTCGTTTCGTTTCATTCGCTCTCGTCTCAGTCGTTCTGTTCGATCATCTCGACTCATTTCTTCATTCCTCGTCTCGTTGTCCATTCGTTCGTCGTATTCATCGATCAATCGCGTTATCATTCATTCGTCGTCGTCTGCGTTTCGTCTCGTTGTCGATCATTTGCGTCGTGATGCGATGACATTTCACATTTCGACATTTCTCACGTCATTCATTCATTCGCGTCATTCGTTCATTCGTGGGTGAAGAAGCAGTGAAATCTCGTTCATTTCTCTGTTCTGTTCATTTCATTTCATTTCGATATCTCGTCTCTCGTTTCGTCATTTCATTCTCCTGGATCTCATTCATTTCATCATTTCTCATTTGTTCGATCGTCGTTGTCGACGTCGACTCATTTCATTCATTCATTTCGATCGTTGTCATTGTCATTTCATTGTTCTGACGTCTTGTTATTGTGTGTGTGTATTGATATCGTCGTCGATCGATCTTCGATCATTCGATCATTCATTTCATTCATTCGATCATTCATTGACTCGTCGTATTTCATTGTCGACGTATCGTCAATCATTTCTCATTTATTCGATGACCAATCGACTGACCCATTCATTTCGTCATTTGTTACGTCTCTGTTTCATTCGACTCGATCGTCCTCGTCGATCGGTGATCGATCGTCGTCGATCGTTCGTCTCTTTCATTCGATCATTCATTCATTTCATTCTTGTCGATCGACTCGTCCGTCTCTGCTGTTTCTTTCTCTCGTCGTCATTTTCGCTCGTTCATTTCGTCAGTCTCATTCAGTCATTCGTTTTTCATTACTGATTCGTTTCTCGATCGATCGTTCTCGATCTCTGGATGCGGTCTCTGGATTATATTTTTTCCTGCTACTATATATATATGAAGTTCTCTCTATCTCTATATATATATATATATATGGTCTCTTTCTCCTGTCTCTATCACTAGTCTTTCTGCGTTCTGGTTCTGGTCTATATACTCTTTCTATCTATCTTTCTCACTCTCTCTCTGAGATCTGTCATTCTCTCTACCTCTCATTCTCTCTCTATGGGTCGTTTCTCTCTATCGTTTCTCAGATCCTGGATCTCTCTGCTATACTCTCTTTCTCTCTCTGCGGTCGTCGTTTCACTCTCTGGTTTTTCTCTCTCTCTGTCTCTCGTTCGTCCTCTCATTGTTTCTCGATCTCATTCTACCGTTCTCTCTCTCTCTAGATCTCCTGCCTACTACTCTCTCTCTCTCTGCTCTCACGTTTCATCTCTCTAGATGGAGCTCTATTCTTTCTAAGGTCTCTTAACTCATTTTCATTCTCTCACCTCTCTCTCTAGTCTAGTCTCTGGGTCTCTACTGGATCCTCTCTCTCTGTCTCTGGTTTTCTCTAGTCTCTGTGGAGTCTGGTTCTCATGCATCGTTCATTCTCATCTCTCATTCGTCTCTCTCTCTCTGGGTCTCTGCTAGATTCTGTAACAGTTCAGATTCAGTTTCTCTGCCTAGATCTGGTCTCGTTCGTTCTCTATCTAGATCATTCTGCCATTCTCTGCTCGTTTCCTCGTTTTCTCTCTCTCTTTCATCTCTCTCGTTCGTTTGCCTGGGTCTCCTGGGTGGACCTCTCCTCTCTCTCTCTCTCTCCCTGCACCTCGTCCTCTCTCTCTCTTTCCTTTCACAGTCTCGTCTCTCTCGTTTCAGTTCTAGATTTCTGCGTCATCTCTTCTCTCCTCTAGTTTCTTTTTCCGTTCTCTCTCTGTCTGCTACTCTATAATACCTTCTAGTTTCTACCTGGATCACCTGGGTGTTTTTCTTCTCTGGGATCTGCGTCTCTCTCGTTCCTTTCGTCATTCTGGGCTCTCATTTGAGTCGTTCTCTCGTTTTTCACTCTCTCTCTCGTTCTCTCTCTCTCTCTTTGTGTTTGATGTGATTTCGTTAGAGTATAGTTTTCTTTGGTCTCTCTCTCTCTCTCCTCTCGTCATTTCGTTCTCTCTCTCTCCTCTCTCTGGTTCCTGATCGTCTGCTCTCTCTCTCTCATCCTCTACCTCACCTGTTTTCTCACTCGTCTACGTCCGTTTCTCTCTCTGCATTCTCCCACTGGATTCTCTCTGGGTCGTTTCTGCCTACTGGATCTCTCTCACCTACCATTCTGTTCTCGTTCTATATGGAATTTCTGGGTCGTTTCTGCGCAGACAGATTTCCTGGAGTCTCTCTCTCGTCGTGGTCTCTCTCTCTCACTAAAACCTCTCTTTTCTCTACTCTCTCTGGAACCTCTCTCTACTCTACTCTCGTCTCTTTGCTTATATCTGTCCTCTCTGTCCACTGCGTCTCTGGTCGTTCTCTCTCTAATACCTCTAGATAGTTCTATATATGGGCTCTATATATGAACAACTAAGTTGGTTTTCTGATTTTCTGGATACATATATCTGCACCTCTCCTTCTTTTTCTATATATCACCTAGTTTCTCTCTCTCTACTCTCCGTTCGTCGTGCTATATGGTCGTTCTCTCTCTACCTCTCGTCGCATTCCTCTCTCTCTCACGCGTTCATGGTGAACATCTTTGTGATGGACATCTCTACTCTCTCTCTCTCTCTGCCACATTCTCTCTCTCTCGCATTTCTCTCTCTCTGCCGTTTCTAGGTCTGCACTCATTCTCTCTGGTCTCATTCAGACTCTCTCTCTCTCTCTCTCTGCGTTCATTCTCTCATTTCGTCACTCTCTCGTTTCTGGGGTTTCTCGTCTCTCTCACTCTTCTCATCTCTCTCTCTGTTCTCTCATTCTCTACTCTACTTCCGTTCTCTCGTTCTGCTCTATAACTCACTCTATATATAGACAGTTCTGTAGATCTCTCTCTGGAGTCGTTTCTATATAGATCTTTTCTCCAGGTCTGCCATATATGCCTGCCTCTGGTTCTCTGCTCTGCGTTTCACTATGGATCTCACGGGTCTCTCAGTTCTCTATGAACAGTTCTTCTTTACTCTATAGCGTTCTTTTCTTATAGTTTCTCTCTCTCTCGTTTCTCTTATGTTTTCTATAGGTCTATATATATCTCTCTCTCTATGGATTCTGTACATATATATATATAACACTATATAAGTTATACACATATCTTTCTTTCTCTCTCTATATAGTATGGTTCACTCTCTCATCTATAAGATTTCTGGTTCTCTCTATATATATATATACTTTTCTATATAGATCTACTGGGTCCTACTATATAGATCTCTATATATATATATATATATAGTTCTGCTCTATATAGTTTTATACACTCTCTATATATATACTAAGTCTCTCTCTCTCTACTATATAATTTTGTGTTCTCTCTCTCTCTCTATCTGTTTGTCATTTTGTGATCTCTCATCTGTTGATCATTCTCTCTCTCGTTCATTCATTCGTCTGGAGGCTCGATCGTCGTCTACCTGCATTCGATCGTCGTCGTCCTCGTCATTCGTTGTCGTTCTCTCGTCATTCACGATCGTCATTCGATCATTCGTCTCGATCGGTGATCGATCATTGATATCGATGATCATTGATCGTCTCTACGTCCTACGTCATTCATTCGATGATCTCTACGTGTTTCATTCGTCATTTGATGTCATTACGATGATGGGACCCATTCATTGTCATTCTCGTTTCATTCATTCATTCATTCATTGTCATTCGTCTCATTCACATCTCATTCATTCGATCTATTCTGTTTCATTTCATTCATTCATTTTCATTTTCATTTCATTTTTCATTTCATTTCATTTCATTTTCATTTCATTTATTTCATTTCATTTTTCATTTTCATTTCATTTTCATTTCATTCATTTCATTTCATTTTCATTTCATTTATTCATTTCGATTATTTCATTTCATTTCATTTTCATTTCATTTCATTTCATTTTCATTTCATTTCATTTTCATTTCATTTCATTTCATTTCATTCATTATTTCAACTTCATTTCATTTCATTTCATTTCCATTACTTACCACTTACTATTTCACTCACATTTCATTTCATTTCATTTTCATTTACATTTTCATTTCACATTATTTTCATTTCTTCATTTCATTTTCATTTCATTTCATTTCACATTTCAATTTCATTTCATTTCATTTCATTCATTCATTTTCACATTCTCATTCATTTCATTTTCATTATTCTCATTCTCACCTTCATTTTCATTTTCATTTCATTTCACATTTTCATTTCATTTTCATTTTCATTTCATTTCATTATTATTCGATCGTGCATTTTCTTCTCGTTATTCCATTCATTCTGGATTATTTCTCATTTCATTGTTCCCTGTTTTGTTTTCATTTCATTGTGCATTCATCGTTTCATTCATTTCATTTTGTTCCCGTCGATCATTCATTCGTTCATTCCTCATTCGATCATTCGATCATTCGATGTTCGATCGACGTCATTCGTCACATTCATTCATTCGTCATTCGATCGTCTCGATCATTCGTCGTCGATCGTCGATCATTCGTCGATCGATCTCGTCATTCATTCATTATCGTTGTTCATTCGATCGTCATTGTCATTTCATTTCGTCATTCATTCCATTCTCATTGTCCGATCATTTTGTCGTATTGTTGTTCATTATTTATCATTGTCGATCATTTCTCGATCGCTCATTGTTCATTTCTCGTCATTCGATCATTCCATTCACGTCTCGTTTCGTCTCTCTCTCATTTCTCGATCGTCGATCGTCTCTCTGATCATTCTCGTTTCAATAATGACGTCATTCAATCCCATTTCATTCGTCCTCGATATGCCTGAAGCCATTCTCGATCATTCATTCATTCATTCTGCTGTTTCATCTACGACATTCATTAAATGGAAGGAAGGCCTCTCATTTGCCAAACCATTCGTCGTCATTCATTCATTCGTCCTCATTTCATTTCCCGATCGTCCCTCTCACCGGCTGATGTTCTCTGAAGCGTCTCTCTCGACGATGACGCCATTAAGATGTACCATTCCACCACGATGATATAGTCATTCATTTCATTCGTCATTTCATTCCCATCGCCTCGTCGATACGTCATTTGCTGTTGCGATAGTCTGGGTCATCTCTCGTGAAACTCATTTATAATCACATTGTGGTAAGTAAATGTTCGTCTGCATTCTCATTCTCTGTTCTATGCATCTACCGATCTGACCCTCGTCCCATTCATTCCCTCATTTGTCATTTCATTTCATTCATTTCATTCACATCATTCATTCGTCATTCATTCATTCGATGTCGATCATTTCATTCATTCGACTCATTCATCTACGTCATTCCATTCGTGTTGTTTACATTCCTATTGATGCTGATGATAATAAATATTGTTGTCCCATTGATCATTTGTTGTTATTCTCATTCATTGGTGATCTTGTTAATGATTGTTCCACATTGATGTGTTCCTTAATATTATAGTATTGGGAGTCGTTAATCATTCGTCGATGATCATTCATTCATTCACATTCATTTCATTGTCCTTCTCTCGGTGATCATTCGTTGTTCGTCATTCGTCATTCGTGACGTTCATTCATTTGATCTGCAGTATTTCTGGGCGATTCATTCATTCATTTCGATGATGAAATATGATCGATGTTCATTCGTTCGATCATTCATTCATTGACGTCATTTGTCTCATTGTTCATTCGTTCATTCATTGATCATTCGTCATTCATTCATTCATTCATTCATTCATTCATTGTCGTGTGACATTCATTCGATCATTTGCATTCGTCATTCATTCTCATTTGTCATTCGATCATTCGATGAAGTGCTCATTCGATCGACGTCATTCGTCTCATTTCATTGTGTGAAGCGTGATCATTCGACTCGACCTCGGGTCTGTCGATCGGTCGGTGATCATTCATTGATGGCGCTCGACGCATTTCATTCGATCATTCATTCATTCGATCATTCGATAATGTGTGACGTGTTCATTCATTGTTCGATGTCGGGCGATAGTCGATGTGTCGATCATGACTCAGTGTTCCTGTTGATGATGATTTCGTTTTCGTTTCGATGTTTCATTCATTCTCGTCGTTTCATTCATTCATTCTCATTCGTTACATTCATTCATTCTGTTGTTGATCGATCGGTATTGTCGAACTCAAAACCATTCGCTCGATCGATCATTCGATCGACGATCCTTTCTCACGTCCTCATTCGATCATTCATTCTCGATCATTTGATATTCATTGACTCGACGTGTATTGTGTATTGTTCGGTGTTGTTCGATCGGTGTCGATCATTGTTCGTTCGTCTCATTTACGTCCTGATCATTCATTTCGCGTCGATCATTCATTCGATGATGGTGACGATCATTTGATGTATTCGACGTGATACGATCATTCGATGGCAGTAATGAAATTCGATAATCGGTGCGCAAATCGATCTCGGTCGTTCTCGTTCGTCATTGTTGTTGACAACGACCCGTCGGCGAAGTGATGACTCATTCTATTCGATGTCTCATTCGATCGTCGATGACCTCATTCATTCGATGATGTTCATTCGTTTCGATCATTTCGATCACATTGTTGATGCATTCGATCATTCATTCGATCGATCTGTTGATCTCCTCGTCATTCGTCCTCATTCATTCATTCATTCGATCGATCATTCGTCATTCGGTGATCTCGATCATTCGTTTCGATCACATTTCGATCATTCATTCATTCATTCATTTCATTCATTACGATGATGATCGATACATTCGTCGATCATTCTTGTTCATTCGATCATTCCCGTCAAGTGTGGTGATTTGATGAGCTCTCATTGAAGCCCTCGTTGTTCATTCGATGTTCATTCATTCATTTCATTCGATCAATGATCGAATGTTTGATCATTCATTCATTCGATCGATGTCCAAATCGTCGCGATCGATCTCGTCATTCGATACATTCACGATCGATCATTCGGTACATTCGTCGATCATTTGTTGTTCGTTCGACGTATAAGCTATCGCTCGAAGTATCTCTGTATGTCGAGTGTTCGATCGATGTTCATTCGTTGATCGGTGATCTCGTCGATGGTGTTGTCCCGATGTTGGTGGTATTGTTGTTGTTATCAAGTATTCGATCGTGTTGTTCGATGTGAAGCATTACGTGGTGCGATCGTTGAATGTTTAGTGATCATTCATTCGATCGTCGATGTTTGCGCCCTCATTCTCATTCATTGTTCGTCGTGTGTCATTCGATCATTCGAGTCGTGTCGTCGATATTTCGATCAATGATGATGAGTGTGATATATTCAGTGAGTCGATCGTTCGTTCTCGTGAGAAGACCAGTGGGTGCTCAATCGTTGATGTGAATGTTGTTCATTTCATTGTCATTAGTAAATCAGTGGAAGGAAGAAGCTAAGTGTTCGTCGATCGATTGGTATTTCGTTTGACCTCATTCGATCGATACATTCGACGTCATTGTTTCATTATTCGACAATCGTCGACGTTCGATCGACGATAATTCATTCGTGTTAGTCGTTTCGATGATCTGTTCGTGTCAGTGACGTCGTGTGTTCGATCATTCTCGACGTGTTGTTGATCATTCTCGATCGATATTCGGTGATCGATAAATTTGACGTTGTTGTTGTTGTTGTTCGATCGTCGATCATTCATTCGATGAAGCTCGATCGATCAGCTGATCCTCGTCATTCATTTACATTCCCATTCATTCATTCATTCGATCGATCCGCATTCATTCTGCGATTCTCTCGATGTTGTTTTCATTCGCAGTCGCAGTGATCATTCCTCGTTTCAGATGAAATGATTCGACTCATTCGATCGTGATCATTCGTTGATCCCGTGTCGATCGATCACATTTATTTCTTTCTCATTTCATTCTACATTCATTTCATTCTACGTCTACATTCATTCATTTCCTCGTACATTTCATTTCATTCATTCATTTCCTTCATTCATTTCATTCATTTGTCACATTCATTCGTCGTCATTCATTTCTATTCGTTTCGTTGATTTCTGATTGTTTGTCATTCCTTGTTTTCTCAGGGTTCATTGACCTATTCATTCCCTTTCAGTCGATCATTCTTCAGATCGTCTCGCTCTGTCATTCCTTTCGACCGTTCGATCTCATTCATTCGTTCATTCATTCGACATTGATCATTGGTGACAATCATTCATTTCGACATTCATTCGATCCTTTCCACTCGTTCTGTTCGTTGAAGCGGTGTTCATTCCCTGTTCCACGTGCCAGCGTCTGTCAGTTCACTTCTTCGATCGGCGTCTTGATGACCTCGATCGATCATTTCATTTGTTTGATGTCTGCGTCATTCATTCCTACATTCGATCGACTCGTTCATTTTTCACTTCGTTGCGATCATTCTCGATGTTGTCGATATTGGTGATCTCGATCATTCGTCATTTCATTCGATCGCTCTGACGTGACAAATCGTCGTGTTGTGTTGTTCATTCGATCATTCTCATTTCACATTCGTCGATCGACGTGTTGGTCGATCATTGTTCATCATTCATTCATTCTCGATCATTCGTTGTTCGATCGTTCACATTCACGTCGTCTGCATTTTCTGCATTCATTCATTTCATTCGATGACGTGTCAGTGTCCTACATTCATTCGTCGTCATTTCATTGTTTCATTTTCATTTCATTCGTGTCATTCATCCATTCATTCGCATTTCATTCATTCATTCATTCATTCATTCATTCCCATTGATACGGTGACATTTCATTCGTCCTCGGTGATCGTCACAGTCATTCATTGTTGTTGTTGATCATTCATTCATTGACTCATTCATTGTTCGATCGTCATTCATTCGTTTTCATTCATTCATTCATTCATTCATTTGACTCGATCATTTTCATTCGGTATTCCTGACCTCAATGATGTGTAATCATTCATTCATTCGATGTGTCGTCATTTCGATGAAATCATTCATTCGATCATTCGTCGATCATTCATTCAGACCTCTCATTCATTCGTCCCGGTCATTCGTCGTCATTCGTTATCGATCGATGTTGATCATTGATCATTTCATTCATTCACATTTCATTCATTCGGTCATTTCGAAAGAGTGACGTGATGAGCTCATTGGTGAGTGTAAGTGCCTGATCTCGACTCGTTGTTTCGATGATGACGTGCGTCGTCGTCCCTCATTGTTGTTGTTCATTTCGCATTTCGGTGATGTTGTTGTTCATTCATTCCTCGTTACATTCGTCGATCCCATTTCGATGCATTCACGATCGATCGGTATTCGATCATTCGATCTCATTCCTCTCGTTGTTGTTCATTCATTCGTCGATCGTCGACCGACTCTGGTGATCGTCATTTCACGTTTCATTCGATCGTTTGATCGACCTCATTCTCATACACATTCGATCATCGATCATTTCGTTCCTCGTTGTTCGACTCATTCTCATTCGATCGCTCGGTGTTTCTGGTGTTGATGATCGTTCATTCGTCATTCTGAGCGTCGATCATTCGTTCATTTTGGTTGTTATCGATGTGACGTTCATTCCCATTCATTCATTCATTTGATCGTGATGTTGATCATTCATTTCGATGTCGATGATCGATCATTTGTTCGATCATTCATTTATTCATTCATTCGACTCATTCTCATTGTTCATTCATTCGTTCATTTCATTCATTCATTCCCACGTCATTCATTCATTCACGTCATTGCGTTTGTCTCGTTTCATTCGATCATTCATTCATTCGATGACGATGATGATGTGATATTCGTGTCGGTATTGTTCGATCATTTCATTCATTCGTTGTTGTTCGATCATTTACATTCATTCTGTTCCTCGATCGATCATTCGATCATTGTTGTTGACATTCGTCATTGATCGTTGATCGATGATGATCATCCCATTTGTTTCATTTCGTTGTCGTCATTCGATCATTCTGGTGATGATCGTCATTTCATTCATTCATTCATTGTTCGATCATTTGATAGTCGATCATTCATTCATTCATTTCGATCATTCGTCCTACATTTCATTCGATGATTGATGTGTTGTTCATTCTCTCATTCTCATTCATTCGATCATTCGTTCGTCGTTCATTCGATGGGTATTGTTCGATCGTCATTCGATCGATCGATGATCGTTGCGATCATTTCATTCGGTGGTGTCATTCATTCATTCATTCGATCGTCATTCGTCCGGTGTTCGATCATTCCCATTCGATCGATAATTACGACGATGTCGCGTCATTCGATGATTTTCATTCGATGACGGTGTTGATCGCGATCGACTCGATCGTCGATCGTTGTTCGATCACGATTCATTTCATTCATTGATCATTCGTTCATTCCTGATCGACCATTTCCTTCGTCATTCGTTCGACTCATTCATTGACCGATCATTGACTCGTGACATTGATTCATTCATTTATCGATCTTCGTCTGATGTTCGTAATGTTCATTTCATTTCATTCATTGTTGTCATTCATTTCCTGTTTCATTCATTCATTCGATCATTCAGTATTCATTCGATCATTCATTCATTCATTCGACTCGATCATTGTTGTGATGTGTGATCTGTTTCGGCGTCATTCATTCGATCTGTTGTTGTTGACTCATTCGATCATTCGTTCATTCATTTCGACAGCGCGCATTTCCTCGTCATTCTCATTTATCGTCATTCGATCATTGGTGTGATATTCATTCGATCATTTGTTGACGTCATTCCCATTGCGAAGTCGGTGATCATTCATTCATTCATTCGGCGTCGATCATTCATTCATTCGATCATTCGGTGATCATTCGGTGTCGATCATTTCTCGTTGATCGATGTTGTTTCATCATTCATTGTTGTTGATCGACTATTTTCGTTGTGATAATGATGGTGATTGTTCATTCGTTTCATTGATGATGTTGGTGTCGACGTGTCCCTCTTGATGAATTCGATGTTATTTGTTGTTTCGTTGAGCTCGCTCATTTCGATGGTGTATCGATGTGGGCGATCCTACGATCTGCGATGATGATTCGATCGGTGGCGACGTCTCTCGACGTGTCAATCGGCGCTCAGTCGTTCTCATTCATTCATTTGATACGGTCATTCGTTGACTGATGGTGATCGTTTGATCGTTCATTCTCGATCATTCATTCGATTTCATTCGACTCATTCTGAACGTCGTCGTCATTCGATGTTCGATCATTCATTCGATCGATCACATTATCGGTGTCGATGATCGTCGTCATTCGTTACATTCATTTCATTCGATCGACATTGTTTGTTTCATTCCAATTACTGTTTGACTCGTTTCGACTCATTTCGATTTGTTGATCGTCATTTCGATCATTCGATGATGATGACGACGTGATGTTCATTCGACATTCGGTATTTCATTCGATCATTCGCATTCATTCGATCATTCCTGCGTTTTCGATCGTCATTCATTTCTCGACATTCATTCATCCATTCGACTCATTCCCGATCGATCGTCATTCGATACGTCGATGTTCATTCATTCATTTCATTCGATCATTTGTTGTTGTTGTTGTTGCGTCGTCGTTGTCCCGATCGATCCCGATCATTGATGATGGTAGCGAAAATGTCGGTGACGCGATGATTCGGTGACCTCGATGATCGATGATCATTCATTCGACATTCGTTGTCGGTGATGATGATGATGATCGTTCGATCATTCGACGTCCTCGGTGATTCCCGTTGTCAGTCGTGATGATGATGTCGGAATCGTCGTTATTCCCCATTACGATCGATCGATCGACGTCGGGAAGTGATGGCGATGATGCGATCTCTCAGTATCGATGATGGTGATGGTGGTAAATCGAAGTCAAATCTGTCAATTTGGGATGCTATCAAATCAGTCGTCGTGAAGTGTTGTTCGATCGATGATCTCAGTGATTGATGTGCGATTCGATCGGTAATCAGTGCGATATTATCAGCTATTGTGTGATCATTCATTCGATCATTCATTTGACATTCTGAAGCGTGTCCCGTCGATCTCATTCGATCTCATTCTTCATTGATGATGTGTGATCATTCATTTCATTCATTCGATGGCGTCATTCATCGTGTCGCCGTGCGTCGTTACGATCCATTCATTCATTATCATTCGTCGTCGATACGATCATTGTTGTTTCATTCATTCTCATTGTTACGATCACGGAAGATGATAATGTGTTGATATCGTCCCGATCAGTTGTTGACGAGTGCGATGATCGTTCTGTTCTTTCGATCGTTCCCGTTGTGTTCGATGACCGTTCGCTCGCTCATTTCGATGCATTTCGATCTCGTTCATTCACGATCGATCGTTCGTCGTCATTCATTCATTGTGACTACCGTCGATCATTCCTCGTCATTCATTCATTGTCGATCATTCA
>JACEEU010001158.1:0-32127 GCA_016630915.1 Callionymus lyra
TTTAACCGTTTTCGCATTTATCATTGAAACGCTTTCGCGTTTTCGTGCGCCGCTTCATGGTTCTCTTCCTGCATGTTGTACTTAAAGTAGGGGGTAACTCGGTTTTGATCGTTTGTTGTCAGTAACATCATTTAAAATATCCCATAATTTTTTTGTATGATTCATGTTTTCTGCTAATATATTGCTGTAGTATTGTTTCTTGCGTTCATTTAAGATACTGTTTAGTTTGTTTCTGTACCTTTTGTATCTAATTTCTGACTGGATCGTCCTAGATTTTATGATCTGTCTGTACAGAGTATTTTTTTCCTGCAGCCATTTATCAATGTTTTTGTAAGCCATGCTTTCACCTCCTTTTTCTGATGTGTCTTTTTTTCACAAGGCAGTGTTTGTCATAGTGTCTAAAAGTTTGCCAAAAACAGTCATATGCATCATTCACATCTGTTTCATTGTAAACATTGTAGATTGTCATTATTAGAATAAAAAATAATAATTGACATATTTTAAATACAAAATGGTTAATATGTCTCAGAACTGCTTCTGGTGTTCTAAGGCAACAATAAACATTTTCTAAAGAAAAGATAACGCGAGGAAAAGAATTGACTCCAAAAGTTTAAGACCAATGAGAAATAAAAAAATGTCTTCAGGAAAAAGGATAAGAATAATATAGTTATAACAGTCTCTAAATTAATTGATTAAAGATATACTACCTTAAATTAAAGTGGATCAAAAATAAGAACTAGAGCAACACATTGAGCAGTAAAATAGACTAAAAATAGGGACTTCTAAGTGTAATTTATTCAAAGAATGTAATTATATCAGCATTTAAATAATAATTGTCTTCCATTCACATGACATAATGATTTGATTCAAGTCCTCCTGTCACGGGTGGAACTCGGCAGGAGACCCAGAAGCGGAAGTGGACAAATATTCCCGGAGCAAATGTTCAAGCAAAAAGTCTTTTAATATTCCAGGCGGTCGGAAGGGACCGAAACAAAAAAACAAATCAGGAACTCGGGACGAAGGCAGGACGCGGCTGGAGATCGGAAGAGAGGTGGTTGATACCCATACGCTGCCATGAATGGTGACCTCCCAGTGGCAGATGAAGTTAGGGAGTTGTGCGAATACTCCACCCAGGGGATGTGCTGACACCAGGAGGCCGGGTGACGAGCCGACACGCAGCGTAGAGCTGATTCCAGGTCCTGGTTGGCCCGTTCCGTCTGGCCGTTGCTCTGCGGATGGTACCCCGACGAAAGGCTAGCCTTAGCCCCCAGGGATCTACAGAAAGCTCTCCATACCTGCGAGGAGAACTGGGGTCCCCGATCCGATACAATGTCTACCGGGATACCATGGAGTCGAAAAACATGTAGGACCAGCAGGTCCGCGGTCTCCAAGGCTGACGGTAACTTTATCAGGGGGATAAAGTGAACCATCTTGGAAAAGCGGTCCACTACTGTCAGGATAACTGTCCTACCCATGGAAGGAGGGAGACCGGTGATGAAATCCACAGATATGTGCGACCAGGGGCGACTCGGCACAGGTAAGGGTCGAAGAAGTCCAGCGGGGGGGGCGACGGGAGGACTTTCCGCGAGCACACGTGGTACATGCGGCCACGAACTCCAGGACGTCGCGTGCCATCTCCGGCCACCAGAACCTCTGCCTGAGAAAAGAGAGTGTCCTTGAAACGCCCGGGTGACAAGCTACCTTGTGGGTGTGCCCCCACTGAAGAACCTGGGCACGAGCTGGCTGCGGAACAAACAGTCTATCAGGCGGTCCAGAGCTAGGTCCTGGGTCACTCTCCTGGGCCTCCTGAACAACCCTCTCTATATCCCAGCTGGCCGCCCTGATAAAACACCGCTTTGGAAGGATGGTCTCCTCAGCCAGACCCTCCTGGGAAGGAGCAAACTGACGGGATAAGGCATCAGGCTTAATGTTCTTACCTCCCGGGCGGTACGTCAGGGAAAAGTCGAAATGACCCAAAAACAGGGCCCAACGGGCCTGGCGGGAGTTCAGGCGCCTGGCCTCCTGTAGATAGAGTAGGTTCCGATGATCCGTTAACACTAGAAAGGGTACCTCTGAACCCTCCAGCCAATGCCTCCACTCCTGAAGAGCCGCCACCACCGCCAGGAGCTCCCGGTTGCCAATGTCATAATTCTGCTCCGCTGGGGACAGCTTCCTGGAATAGAAGGCACAGGGATGCACCCTATTGTCCCTGGCGCACCTCTGGGACAGCACTGCCCCTATGCCGGTGTCCGAAGCGTCCACCTCCACGATGAACTGACGGGCTGGGTCGGGGTGTCGTAGGATAGGCGCGGAGGAGAACAGCGAGCGCAGCCGGTTGAAGGAGTCGTCCGCCTTGGAGGACCAGGTGAAAGCACTCTTGGTGGAGGTAAGCTGGGTTAATGGAGCGGCAACCTGGCTATAACCCCGGATGAACCTGCGATAAAAATTAGCGAAACCCAAGAATCGCTGCAATTCCTTTCGGCTAACAGGCACCGGCCATTGAGCAACTGCCTCCACCTTCATGGGATCAGGCCGCAACTGATCCTGTCCTAGAATAAAACCCAAAAAACTCACTGTGGGGACTCCAAACTCGCACTTCTCTGCCTTGACAAACAGTCTGTTCTCTAGTAATCGTTGGAGTACGCGGCGGACGTGGGTGACATGTTCCTCAGGAGAACTGGAAAAGATCAGAATGTCGTCAAGATAAACGTACACAAAATCACTCAAAAGGTCCCCTAAGACCTCATTGATAAGTCTCTGGAATACCGCTGGCGCATTGGTCAGGCCAAACGGCATGACCAGGTACTCAAGTGACCTAAGGGGGTCTTAAAGCCGTCTTCCACTCATCTCCCTCTCTAACACGAACCAAGTGATAAGCACTTCTAAGGTCCAGCTTGGTGAATATCATGGCCTTGTTCAGAGGGTCAAACGACGGGTCTATGAGTGGGAGGGGATACCGATTCTTAACGGTTATGCTGTTTAGTCCCCGGTAGTCAATACAAGGTCTCAGGGACTTGTCCTTCTTACTCACAAAGAAGAACCCTGCACCAAGAGGCGAAGAAGAGGGGCGAATTAAACCGGCGGTCAGTGACTCCCCGATATAAGTGTCGAGAACAATAGGAGAAGAGGGAGAAGAAATCAGAAGAAAACAAATTAACTCAGAGTGGTTACCCGAAATCGTGAGGGAAAGGGGAGTAGTCTGGTGAGTCACGTCGAGTAGTGGTCGGCCATCTATGGCACAAACCGGGCGGGGAACGTCTAGCTTAACCAGGGGAAGGTTGAGGGAAAGGGAGGTCTCGGTCAATGAAATTGTCGTCAGCGCCAGAGTCGATGTAGTACAGTCTCGGCTGTCGAAGTCAAGTCAACCGTCATAAGACCAGGTAGGGTGATCCGGTGAGTCGGGTCATGCGATGCGAGTGTGTCCCACCCGAGCACTAACCTTAGGTCGACTAGGGCAGACAAGTAGTCGATGACCAGGCTCGCCGCAGTATAGACAAAGTCCCTTCGTGAGCCTGTGGGAGCGCTGTTCTGGAGACAAACGTGTCCGACCCAGCTGCATCGGCTCCTCGGGTGGCGGCGTCCGAGTCTCAGGAGTCAACAGAGGAGTAGGCTGGTCGAAAGGAGGAAAAGAGGAAGAGAAAACGTCCCTGCCACTTTCCCTGCGGCGCTCCTCAACCTATTATCAATTCTGATGGCTAGGCTGATAAGAGCCTCCAACCCCTCTGGTTCTTCCCGTGTGGAGAGTTGATCCCTGACTGCGCTTCCTAACCCCTGGGTAAACGCGGTGATCAGTGCGGGTTCATTCCAACCACTCTCAGCAGCTAAAATACGGAAATCTACCGAGTAATGTCCCCACAGACTCCTCGCCCTGTCGTAACCTGAGTAGTCTTCGAGAGGACACCGCGGGAGAGCGATGTGGTAGGTCAAAACCCGGCGCATCTCGTCAGAGAAACAATCAAAATTTGCTAAAGCCGGAGAGTTAGACTCCCACAGGGAAGTGGCCCAGTCCGCTGCTCTACCCGGAGGAGGTTTATTAGATAAGCGATCTGGCGCGACCCGCAGAAAACGAGGAGGGCTGCTGGCTAAAAAACTAACT
This sequence comes from Callionymus lyra, assembly GCA_016630915.1. NCBI lineage: Eukaryota > Metazoa > Chordata > Actinopteri > Syngnathiformes > Callionymidae > Callionymus > Callionymus lyra. The sequence continues at coordinate 4,097 of JACEEU010001158.1, forward strand.
GAACTTGTAACAAAAACGTGAACAACCACCCACTTCTCCACTATAATATCCCGGCGTGGGTATAGTGGGTTCGCGTAGAACCGGCAGTCTTTCAGTGGGAGCAGGTGAAACAGTCGGAGCGCGCACAGAGGCTGCGGTGGCTGCAACAGGTGCGGGAGGGGCCAAGCGAAGAGTGAGCTCACCCACAGCAGCTGACAGCTGGACGAGCGCTGCGTGACTGTCCCGCGTCACCTCCTCCAGAGAACATAGTCTGGTTCCTTGGGAACCGAGGGCTCGGCGGAGCTCCTTCACTTCCGCTGGGTCCATTTGGTGGCCAGAGAATTCTGTCACGGGTGGAACTCGGCAGGAGACCCAGAAGCGGAAGTGGACAAATATTCCCGGAGCAAATGTTCAAGCAAAAAGTCTTTTAATATTCCAGGCGGTCGGAAGGGACCGAAACAAAAAAACAAATCAGGAACTCGGGACGAAGGCAGGACGCGGCTGGAGATCGGGATCTCAGATCCGGAACTAAAACAAAAGAGGAAAAAGACTCACGTGAGCAAAACAAGGCGCTGACAACGTCAGGGGTCTTCAGGAAAACGATCATAGGAAACACGATCAGAGAGAATCTATGAATGCCAACCTAGTCTGGAAACTCAATTCTCTGGCGAGTTCTTCAGGTCCGCGACGCTCCTTTTCTGTGGGAAGAACCCGCCATTCAATCACCCCCAGCCGCGCACCTGCCAGCGTCTGTCAAGACACAAAATAAAACACGAACCAAAACAGGAAACAGACTACAAAATAAAACAGGAAAGCACCAAAACATGACACCTCCTAGAACAAAGAAAACCCTCAAATAAACGTGAAACTATGAGTCCAATCATAGTCTGTTAAATACCAATTTTCAATACTCGATTCTAACAATAGTTGGAGAACAAATTCAAAATATTTTTCTTAAAATAATGAATAAAGAAAGTGGGTTAAAAAAAGGATCGCAAAATCCAAAGAGAGGACAAGACAAGAAAATAAATCAATGAATATTTAATATTATAATCTGAAATATCTTTGATAAATTTTATTTTATTTTATGTATATTTGAAGTGTTTTATTGTTAGGTTAAACTTTGGTACAGAATACCAACAACAGAAATGCTAACAATAAGAACATAACTAAATAAACATCTATATGTGCTGCAGAATTGATATTATCCATTGAAACTTTTACTTTAGCAAAGCTCTTTCAAAACCAAATCTAAGAGGATTGACAATGATACCACTGAGCTTAGAAGATCTTTGTGTGCTGATAATGTCACATCATTCATATCACATTTAAAAGAGTCAATATTAGATTATAATGAATTCAATCATTTGGAGATATTACAATATTAAGTTTGCCAAACGAGAACATCATTCATTTCATTTAATGCAAATAAATGCTAGAGTTAAACGTGTCACAAATAAAAGGTTCTGGAAGAATTTATATATCTGGGCATAAAGATCTCGACTGAATTTGAAATTATTTCCTCACATAAAATTGAGATATAAGCTGAGAGAAAATAAATATATTTTTAAATATGGATGTTGCTAACACTATGAATTATTGGCAGAATGAATAAAATAATAATGATAATAAAACAATTGTTTTACAGATTCTGGTGTTGCTAACTCATTTCCCTCTAAGGCCCGAACGTAAGACGGTTCTTCAAGGTTATTACAACTAAGACATTTTATTCAGTCAAAACAAGCGAAGTCTCTCACCAGATAACCTGAAACGTCACTAGAAAATTGATGGTTAAAGAAAGTTTAAAGAAATATAGACTGAAAACACTCACACCATTAATGACAGACTCACACTCAATTATAATCAATGAATTAAGATATTAACCCATATATATATTTTCACATTTAAATAGTCACAGACAGGAGCCTTTTTTTGATCATTTCTTCAACAATTGGCAAACAATCTTTGCAAAGAGAGGGAGGAAATACGACTTGAAGACGTAGAGATTTTTCCCACTGAAGGAGTCTCATCAAACCTTGATAACAAGGCACGTTCATAGGTGGGAACTACGGCTAAACCAGAGCAAAACATGATTTGTTTCATTTACTCAGAGGAGTCAAGGCCTGGCACAGACAACACATGTCATTCTCAGACACTTAATACTGCAAAAACACTGTTTCACTTTCATTTAGTTATGTAACAATTATGTATAAAGTTATGTTAATAAAAACATCGATAGTTTGTGAAAACTGTAATTCGATCTGAACAGAGTTCGATTGTCTCTGCCTGGTTAGCGTTAGAGAGGCCAGTGCGCATGCGTGTGTCAAACTGTTATTTTGTCTGACTCCACCCTTTTCTCCATTTTCTTCTCTGACCAGTAGAAGTTTCTTTTGTTCGTGGATCACACGTTGGATGAACATGGACAGACTTTCAAGCTTGAAAGATTCCTTCAAGCAGCGGCTGATAACTGCTGTCGACGATCATCTGCTGCCAAGTTTTCTCTCCAAACTTCTCTGCTATGAACGAGAGATAGAAAGAGACAGAACCCTGCTGGAGATGGTGACCAAGAAACCAGGTTCGTACAGTATCCATCAGTATCCATCAAGAAAGTGCAGACCTCCGCCAAGCTGCTCATTTACACCCATATTATTTCATTATTTAACCATCAACTATTACCTATTACAAGCACCGACCACTGACCACTGCCATCACGTGAGCCCACAGTCAGCTAACGACCGTCAAGTCAGCCCGCACTGAACAAATCAAATCTATTGCTACGCTTACGGTAAAGACTGAAAGCTACCAGATAGTTCGAGACAACGTTAAAATTGTTTTTGTCACGCAATAAATTAACAGTAATAATGTTTTATGTTGTTTTTATTCAACCTGAATCAATCCTGTTCTATTTTCTTTTCAGTAAATGATATATTATATAATAATATTTATTTTAACCAACAATTCGAATTAATTAATTTAAATTGTGTTAATAGCGCTATAGCGGAAATGTATCTAAAACTTTTATGAGGTAAATTTAAAATTTTATATCATTATAACTACACATTTATTTTAAATATCATATAATAAAACTCTTAAAAGCTTAGCGAAATATTCCATTGGATTATGATTCTTATAGACCTTGACTACTATCCTGGTAAATTTGGAGAGATTTTACTGTAGAAATTGTAAAATAAATGTTCATTAAATACAGTCATTATATGTTAATGATGACATTTTAAAAATTAAATTATAAAAAATCCTTAAAAGCTTTGTGAAACATTCCACTGTATTAGATGGATGGATGGATGGATGGAACTGACCGATGGATGGACGGATGTCGAACGGATGGATCAATGGATGGACACTGGTCACCATGGATGGATGGAACATGGAGAGGAGCTGGCTGGAGATGGATGGATGGAATGGATCGAAGTCTCCTCAGAAAGTACAGTCTACTCTGAACTTTCTTATACACATGGTCTGTGTTGCAGGACCAGTTTACTGTCCATTGACGGTTAGCACTAATAATTGAATCTATCTCCTGTAGTTTTCATTTTCATTTTGTGAAACTCATAAGTTATGTAATATAAAGAGCAATCACACTAACCAATGCATTTATATCAGTAAAATCTCTCCAAATTTACCAGGATAGTAGTCAAGGTCTTCATGAATCATAATCCAGTGGAATACTTCACTAACCTTTTAAGAGTTTAATTCTATTATAGTTTCTTTCCCTTTCCCCCCAGTTTTTTTTTTTTTTCCCTTTTTCCCTTTTTTTCCCTTTTTTTTTTTTTTTAATTAATATTAATTTTTTTTTTTTTTTTTTTTTTTTTTTTTTTTCTTCCCCCAAAAAGAGGGGGGTTGTTTTTTTTTTTTTTTTAAAACTTTTTTTTTTTTTTTTTTTTTTTTTTTTTTTTTTTTTTTTTTTTTTTTTTTTTTTTTTTTTTTTTTTTTTTCCCCTTTTTTTTTTTTTTTTCTCCCCCCTTTTTTTTTTTTTTTTTTTTTTTTTTTTTTTTTTTTTTTTTTTTTTTTTTTTTTTTTTTTTTTTTCCTCCTTTTTTTTTTTTTTTTTTTTTTTCCCTTCCCCCCCTTCTTTTTTTTTTTTTTTTTTTTTTTTTTTTTTTTTTTTTTTTTTTTTTTTTTTTTTTTTCTCAAGTATCAGCACCACAAGGTAACACCACAAACTTATACAAACACCTGAAACGTCACCATGAAGTGAAATATGACGAAGCTGTAAAAGCGACAAAAACGACTGGAGAAAATCCTCCCCGGTCAACCAGCCAGAAGTCAATAACAGGAACCTTATACGGTGCATCTCTATACCCGTCAAGCTGGCTGCATAAAAATATCCATGTTCTAGGTTTTTGTGAATGTTCTGCCATGTTCAACGATCATGTTGTCATGGGAAATGTTGTGTTTTGTTATCAATTGTGGATAACATTTTGAGAAACATCTACCTCTCTCATCACCTTTACACATGTTACACATAAATATTGTTCAAAAAGGATTACTGTTAAAATTATGCAAATCTTGTGTAGAAAAGAAAAAAATAATCATTGTTTTTTGTTCAATAAATGTTAACATTGGGAAGAAAATTGTGATTGAAGAATCGTGCAGACCTAATATGACAGTATTTTCGATGTCGACTAGGTCATCATAGTTTGATTGTTCAGTGGCTTGAATGTGTCTCCACAGATGTTCAGCAGCTGCTGGTGAATAAAGAAGAAGATTTTAAGCAGGAGTGCAGCTCTGAAGAAATATATAAAGCACAAGAAGGAAAAGCAGACACTCAGTCCTCCTCACTGTCGTGGTGAAGGGGGAATTTGATAAAATAATGTGTTTTAAAAAAACAAGGGGGAACGGTTTTTGGGGGGACAACTGTGGAGAACCAGAACCAACCAGCTCCTTGGATTCACCTCTACACTCTGACCACCAGAGATCGCTGTGTTCTGATTCTGACACTGTTAACGATGACTTGAGAGAAACCAATAACACTCGGTCAAGTTCACCCTCTGTGGAGAATCCAAAAGTTCATGTCAGTGAGAAGAAACATGATGGTAACAAATCACTGATCTGCTCTGGATGTGGGAAGAAATGTCCTTCAAAGACTGGACTGACTCGACACATGAAATCCTGCCGTGGAGCTTTGACTTGTTCAGTTTATTTGAAAACTTAACTTGAAGAGACACATGAGAATTCACACTGGAGAAAAACCTTTCATCTGTTCTCAGTGTGGAAAGTGTTTTACACAGATGTCTCACTGGAAGAGCCATGTAAGAATTCACACTGGAGAAAAACCTTTCGTCTGTTCTCAGTGTGGAAAGCGTTTTACACGGATATCTAGCTTGAAGCCCCACATGACAATCCACACTGGAGAAAAACCTTTCATCTGTTCTCAGTGTGGAAAGGGTTTTACACGGATATGTGACCTGAAGAGCCACATGAGAGTTCACACTGGAGAAAAACCTTTCATCTGTTCTAAGTGTGGAAAGGGTTTTACACAGATATCTCCCTTGAAGAGACACATGATAATTCACACTGGTGAAAAACCTTTCATCTGTTCTCAGTGTGCAAAGTGTTTTACTCGGATATCTAACTTGAAGAGACACATGAGAATTCACACTGGAGAAAAACCTTTCATCTGTTCTCAGTGTGGAAAGTGTTTTACACAGATTTGGTCCAGATTGAGTAGAACACTGCTTTGAGAGTTGGACAAACTGTGTCTATGTTAAGTATTAATTTACTTTTACACTATGTGTGAGAGAAATGCGCTGGCCTTTATAGAAAATATATGTCAAGATGAAGAAGATAGAGTTGTGAATGAAGTTTGGTTACGAGGGGTTAAGTGAAAAATAAATAGTTCATGTACAAATCTTTTTTTGTTAATAAATCAACGTAACTTGAAGTGGTTTGACTTTCATTTCCTCAACCTCATCAAACCTTCTGCGCAGGTTGGGCCAGAAAAGGCTGGATCTCTACAACTGTGTGTCAACAACTTCTATAAAGGGCTAAAAGATTCAAGGATCTGTAAAGTGTTCTGTATGAATAATACATTTTAAAGTTATAGAGGATCAGTAAATAAAGGCGTTTGGACCCTATCTACAGGAAATATAATAAAAAATCTTATCCCAATTAAATTGCATTTTATTTTTTTTTTTTCCTCTTCGCTTTTAAAAATTCTTTTTAAAAATAAAAGTTTTTTTCCTTTATCCTGACATTGAATGGAAAGTTACGTACATTATTGTCTTGGCAAAATCTTATGTTAACCTCTGTGTGTTTAAGTTTAATGAAACAACTGAGGTTGGGTTTTGATTTATAAAAGTTTCTGATCCATTTCTACATCCTTCCAAACCAATGGCCAAGCGGAGAGAGCCAACCAAGAACTGGAGAAGACCCTCTCACACCTTGTTTCTGCTAACCTCTCCTCCTGGTGGTCTCAGCTTCCCTGGGTGGATACGCCCACAAAACCCTGGCGTCCTCAGACACTATTTATACACAGCAACATTGCACAAGTCAACATTTCAGATGTTCAGGTAAATGCAGCTTTGCTGGAGAAAGAAAAGTATAGACAACAAATAAATCAGAGTTTGAAAAACAACAATAATAATAAAAGAAAATGACATCCCAGCAGCAAAACATAACTACCAGCATCAATGAATATTTATTAAGAGAGAGAAAAAAAGACTTTTGAATTAACAGCCGGGGACCCCACCCGGGCCGACTCGGGGCCAATGGGTTTCAGAGGGAAACATGACGTGAGTTGTTTGTTTGTGTGATGTCGTAATAAAAAATTTTGTCCTGCAAAACTGTGGTTTATTTTGGAAGCTCCAAGTTTATCACAGGCTAAATAATTGATTGACAGATAGATTGACTTTATTTATCCCTCTGGAGATCTCCTTCAGGAAATTGTGTCATGTTTCAAGTCGTAGAAAACGTCCTGATGTTTTAGAGTAAATGTAAAAAACATTTTTTATTTATATAGCTAAGAATAGTCTCATTGAGTCTCAAAACATCGAATTTATATAAGATAAATAGGAAAACAAATGGAGTCTGTTTAGATTTACTCTAAAACAGCAGGACGTTTTCTACGAGTGTAAAATCAGTCAAAACATGACACAATTATTTAGCCTGTGGTTAATAGTTTCATAAAATGCATTTAGTTGGTATTTTGAATGCAACACACATGCGCACATGGATCGCTGATTCCCAGGATTGTGTTCCACGATATATCTTTGTCCCAATCTAGTCGCCATAAAAATGACAAATAAAACAGGAGAATTTCTCAGACAGCTGTCGCTTCATGACAGAGCAAAAAAATGCAGAATAACTAGAGCTATGAATAAATATATTTTTTAAGAGAAAATAAACAACTAATACCATTAAAACTACTTTTAACTAATTAACAAAAAGTTTACTTGAAAAATTCACCCTTTATGCATTGAATTTATGAAATAAATAACGTGAGAAATTCTCCTTTTTTGTCGACATTTACAATAAATAACTCACATCTATTAGCCAAAGTGATATGAAATTATATATTTATTGTTTTCATTTATTAAAATGATTATATTATTTTGTCAAACTTTTTATGACATTCATTTTTGATCTATGAATATATTGTTTTGTATCCATTTGGACGCATTTGAAGTGTCATCTCAGTTTTAAACTGTTTTTTTTTTGTTTTTTTTAACTGACCAGTGTCAGTGTGTCATGAGTTGTGTATTCCAAACTTCTTAGATCTGTGGATGTCAGTTGAAGTTTGTCATGTGTTTTATATGAATAAACCTTGAAGTTAGCAGAGAGTTCAAATTATCAGTATGTTTTGACTTCATGGAGAAGAGTGAAACAGAGGCGGGGGGAATTCTTCTCATTCTTACACACACACAGTAGCAGGTTGTAGCAGTGACACATTTTTATCTTATTCAAATTAAAACATTTAAGACATCATGTGTTTGTTTGTTTATCTCTGAGATCAGTGTGTGTGTGTGTACAAGTGTGTGTGTGTGTGTGTGAGACGGTGAGGGCTCAGCTTTTTGTTTCAGTAAAACTTCAGAAAATATGTTTTAAAATCGAGTCGATTGTTGTGTCTTGTGTCGTTCAACACTTTAATTCGACTTAAATGACACGAAAATAAAGTAAAATGAAAGTATTTCATGAACATATTTAACCGTTGAACATATTTAAGTCTCGACTGCTGTTTGTTTATCATGTCTATAAATGGCATCACGGAAGGATGGAACGAAACTATCGTGTCCATCAAGGCCATGTGGCCAGAGAATGTCTCATTAAGACTGACGGGGAGGGGAGGATGGGGTGTTTCCTGAAAACACAATTGAATCTGAATCAGAAGTCTCGTCCTCCAGAGGGCACCAAATGTGCCAAATCCACACACTGTTGAATTATTTTCAACCTGACTCTAAATTCTTCTCTGTGATTGACTTGTCGAGCGCTTTTTTTGGTCCATACCAATTCATCCAGACAGTCAGTTCTGGTTTTCCTTTACATTTCAGGGCACTAAAACTCACTTTCCCGTCTTCCTCCAAGCTTTGGTGACTCACCCACCATCTTTTCTGAAGCCATTTCTCCCTTCTAAGCTTTCTGCCCAGACGGCTGAAATCATTGCTCTTACTCAAGCCTGCCACCATTTCAAGGACGCTGCTGTTACTATTTATACTGACAGCCGATATGCTTTCAACAATCTGCATGTTTATACAAAACAGTGGGAGACAAGGTGCTTTAAGACAACCACTGGGAAAGAAATTATTCACTAAATTTATTAAGCACATGGGTTTCAATATTTTGTCAAAGATTTTTTTAGCAAATTCATTTTTATGCATCAAAAACAATCCTTATGATCACAGACGTACCCCTAGAGGACGATTTCCAGAACCATTCGACGCATGGACTTTATACAGTTAAACCCTGTAAACCAATTTTCCATATTGTCTGATAATAATTGATGCTTACTCCAAATGGGTAGAAATCTTTCCATCTCTTCTTTGATTCAACAACAGTGTTCTGATAGACGGATCGTCTAGGCACTGCGACAGCAAGTATGGATGCCCTATTCCCCACAGGAAGACCGGTGTGGACCAGAGACAAGAAACTAATAGGCTGTTTGGGAATTATGTTTGCAATAATCTTTTCTGTTGTATTGTTTGCTCTAACTTTTGCATTTTCCCCCAAATTGCTGACACATCTAAGTGATGAAATATTCTACAAAACCCACAGACCAAAACGATGGTTGCCAACCGGACCCGAGCTTGAATTTATAGACCCTTCTGAAAAAGGGAGACCTCAAGGTCACGTAGAATCATGTATAGGAAGCACTGAAGCACCAGAATCACCCTAGATACCCTAGATCGTGAAAACATTGTCCAAATTCCTCTTGACAAACTGCAACCCAGACCTCAAAGTCATCGCTTGTCGCCAACGTAATTAATTTCAGAAACAGAGAATTGATTAGAGCGATACTGCTATCACACATATAGGTGGTGAAACAATCGATACATTAATGGAGGGTGAGACAGGTATTTCTCACAACAACCTTTATTTGACTACCATTTTAGATTTGGCTAAATCTATTACAAAAGACTCTGTGGTTTGCATGCCAGGAAGAGAAGCTGTAAAAATAATTGATGTGAGTATGTAAGATGTAACTATGAGTCAAAAACCTTTTAAGGATTATGTTCAAATTACAGAGCTAAACATTTGACTTTGCATTCTTCTCCTAGTCCTCCGCAATTTTGGGTCCCCAGCATTGAGGACCAGGTCCAATACAACTCGTTGGCAGCTGTGGTGGTGGCGTGGCGGGAACACCCTTCGTGCCTTCCTCCCAAAGACCTGGATTGGCTCCTGTTCGTATGTAATCGGTGTAAGACACTCGAGTGTAATTGTTGTAGATGACTCTCCCTCCAATAACACTCAAATGGAAGGCGCCAAAGCTCCTGTCTCACCTGCCACCTCAGCTCGACAAAGGAAGAGGTCGACCAACCATCTTGACATCCTTTTGACTGACATACCTCAAGTTTCCATTGGTTAAAACACAAACTTCTTTTGCTCGAAAACTTCACTGAAATCATCACCACACATATGGCTAGACAATGACATGATGCATCATAAATGACTCTCCAGAACCGTATTGTTCTAGACATGATGCTCGCTGAAAAAACTGTTGTAGGCTCTTTTATTGATGGTGAATGTTGTACTTTTGTTCCTATGAACACTGCTAAGAATGGCACTCTCTCTTTTGCACTGAAAGAACTGAAACCGTTCAGAAAGAACCCCCACAAAAATTCTGGTATCTCAGTTAACCCAGTAACCGCTTGGTTTACACAGATATTTGGTGACTGGAAAGATGTTGTGATCCTTGGTATCGTGCTCCTGCTTATGTTTGTCGTGTTGTGTGGCATTCCTCTTTTCAAACTTCTAGCTAATCGTCTGCTGATTAACCTCTCCCCTAGAGTGACAGCTCACGTTCAAGCCTACGTGACCCAATAATGTACCAGGCCGTAACCGGGGATGGTGACTCTGACACCGAAGTGTGACCCCCAGGTATCTTGCCACGCTCACAAGACAATACGTCCCGCCTTCTTGTTTGCAGTAACGAATGTAAGGCGACGAGACAGAGCGGTTGGCACGGTGGTGAGTGAACTCTGCTGGTAGAGTCTCGGCCGGCTGCGTGAAAATGTAACGCCACTCACCCAAACCTACGGTCCTGGTTTTCTCCAATAAATCTTTCTCTATAGCTCATTTCTGGTAAAAAGGCAATTTTAGAGTGGTTCAATATTTGTTTGTTTAAACTCTTGCTCTCTCCCATTCTGTTCAAGATAATTCTGTTTCTCCTGTTGCTTGTTTTATCCTTTCAAACTTTTTATACTTTCATACTTTTATACTTTTTGTACCTTTTCATCACCATATATCATTGTTTACTGTTTACAGCTGCCTCCTAAGTGAGGTCCAATTTGATCAACAGGAGGGAAATGTTCTAAGAATTTAAGTGATCAAAATGTGTCCCTCACAGGTCGGTGCCTCATGACTGATGAAACCACATACCATGACGTTTAATCAACAAACTGTAGATGGTTCTTGTCTTATTTTTGCCAACCGAAGATCAACTCCAGCCAGCGCGTGTTTCTAATCATCGTTCATCGTATCTGTAAACCTGTTCCAGCCTGTTTGTGGCTGACGTAGCTGTGAAACTAGATAAAAAGCGTGAGGGAGCGACAGATCGATGGAGGTCACTCAAGACTGTTGAGTGTGTTTCGCGGTCGGTGTGTCTCCCCTCGCGAGTAACAAGTTTTGACTCTGGTTGTTTTTCACTCAGTCCAGGCATCGAGAACTTGACAAATTCTCCCAACAGTTTGGAAGGATGGATAAATGGATCAAAAACTTTAAAAAATCTAAACTCAACCCAAGTTGTCTCAGTTGTTTCATTAAACTTAACACAAAGAAACAGAGGTTAACATAACATTTTGCCAAGAAAAGAATGTACGTTACTTTCATTTAAATGTTAAATGTTAATAAAACAGGGGTTTCAAACCGGTCCAGAAAAGGGCCAGGGATGTGTAGGGTTTTGTTCCAACCAGTCATGCACATATACAGTTTTTGAACCAATCAGGCGTCTGAAGACAGATATCAATAAATTGTCAGTCAGGTGTTGCTTGTTTAAGACGACACCTGATTGGTTAACTCATGTGTGCTTGACTGGTTGGAACAAAAAGCTACACCACCCTGGCCCTTTTCTGGACCAGTTTGACACCCCTGGGTTAAGTATCAAAAATTCAAAATAGGTTTCAAAATTTGTAGTGTTGTCCGTGCTGATATTTCTATTACATTTTTCCGAGTCTTGGGTAGATTGGGTCAATATCTCTTTATTTACTGATCCTTCACAACTTTAAAATGTGTTTTGTAGATCCAACCTTTCCTGACCAAAATTTAGAACGTTTGATGAGGTTGAGGAAATGAAAGTCGAAGATAAGTTGATTTATTAACAAAAATATTACAAGTTGACATAGTTTTTATGACATATTCTCTGAACAGAACTGATTTTGATTAAAATATTTGTACATGAACTATATATTTGTCACTTAACCCCTTCTAACCATACTTTATTCACACCTCTATCATCTTGTCTTCATCTTGACATATATATTCTATAAGGGCCAGAGCATTTCTCTCTTTTGCATCATGTAGTGAAAGTAAATTAAACTTAATCTAGAAAGACGTTTCCAACACTGAAATCAAAAGCGGTGTTCACCTAAATCTGTATTACAATAAAACAATAAAATAATCATTCAAGGTTTACTTAGTGTGAATTATCATGTGTCTTTTTAGGTTAGATTTATGTGTAAAACACTTTGCACACCGAGAACAAATGAAAAGTTTCTCTCCAGTGTGAATTATCATGTGGCTCTTCCAGTGAGCTATCTGTGTAAAACCCTTTCCACACTGAGAACAGATGAAAGGTTTTTCTCCAGTGTGGATTCTCATGTGGGACTTCAAGCTAGATATCTGTGTAAAACACTTTCCACACCGAGAACAGATTAAAGGTTTTTCTCCAGTGTGAATTCTCATGTGAATCTTAAGATAATTTCTCTTTTGAAAACATTTCCATCAAACTGAACAAGTCAAAGCTCCACGGCAGGATTTCATGTGTCGAGTCTGTCCAGTCTTTGAAGAACATTTCATTCCACATCCAGAGCAGATCAGTGATTTGTTATCATCATGTTTCTTCTCACTGACATGAACTTTTGGATTCTCCACAGAGGGTGAACTTGACCGAGTGTTGTTTCTCTCAAAAATTCTTTATAAAAGGGGGATATTAAAAAAAACCCGCCCCCTGGTCGGGGGGGGGGGGGGGGGCCCCCCCAGGGGGGGGTGGGTTTTTTTTCCCCCCTGGGTGTTCCCCCTTTCGTTTTTTTTTTTTTTTTTTTAACCACTCTTTTACCCACTCCCCCCCCCCCCCCCCACGGGGGGGGGGCGGGGGGGCGCCTTCCCTCCCTTTTTTTTTTTTTTTTTTTCCTTCTGCCCCCCCCCCCTCTATACCCCCCTCTTCTCCCCCCCCCCCGCCTCTCTCCCCTCGGGGGCTCTTCCCTCCCCACACACCCCCACAAAAAATATATTTTTTCTGTTTTATAATACACCCATTTTTGGTGTGGGGGTCCCTCTTACCCAAAATTTTTTTTTTGAAAAAAAAAAAAAACGCCCCCCTTTCGACAAATAGTGTATCTGCAATTTCATCGAATCTTCTTCCACGTGTGGATTTGTTGATTAAACAAGGTAACACATTTTTATCTCATGGTAACTTGAAAATGTATTTTGACGTGTTTTTTTTTTTTATCATTATTGTTAATATTTATCCGTCTGTAATGATTTTTGTGTCGTGTTGTGTCCTTTTCCAATTAATAAAATACAAATAAAAATCCTTACTCGTTGTTCTTGGTCTGGTCAAGTAGAAGTTTGAGCTGATCATTTGAATTGAGTCTATTCATGTGTCCCATGGAGAGAATCTGTCTTCATTAAACTTTGCCAAAGACAATTAGCACGACTTTAACAACAACTATAGTGACAAAGACAACGTATATGAATGTTGTAACGCTGTGTATGCATGTCAATGTAAGTTGATTGACAGTAGTTTGCTGGGTTAAACATATATGTATATATGAATGAATAAATGAATGAAAGATTATTGTTTATTTCGGGCACGTCACTTTAAATCATCAACATCACACTTCATCATAATTCACCTTTGACATGCATGACCCGACAGGGGAAAGCAGGAGAAGCAAAAGCTTATCTAGTCCCATAACCCTCAGAATTAAATCATAATCATATCTTATTCTTGCGCTTATTTCACTTTGGCAGAACAGATTCTTGTTATTTATGACACTTTGACATGTTATAACAGTAGATTTCACAAAGTCACCAATTGGTCCAATCGAGCTCAAGTCCAGTCTACTTATAATATGTTGGATGGTGTGAGAGGCATTTTTTTCTTTTATTCTTCCTTTTCTTCTGCATCTTTCTCGGTGCTCAACTTCGCCATATCCTCCCAAATGTTGGCTACATCCTCGCAAATTGTGGAGATGTCCGAACACATCCCGACCACAGCACTGTGTAGTTGTGTCGTCCGCCCTCACACCGGTTTGCTCGGCTGCCATCTTTCTTGTTTTCAGATATAGAGTGAAGATCCCACATCAATCCTTTCAATTGAATGAATGACAATATGTACAGGTCCTCCACATCCTCCACATCAAACGCAGCAACGATTCTCCACTTTTGTCCAGGATGTAGCCGGACATGAAGGTCCCGTCCGGGCACGTACGTTCACCAGAACCTGCACGCCGTGTTGAAAACACTCTGTCAATGGCATTCAGTGACCAGCTTAGTGAGTCCATCGTCAACCAATAGATTGTCATTAGAGTGTGTATTTACAGGACTCTGAGACGATCACACACATCAGTGTCACGGTCTATTAGACCCAGTTTATCTTGACTTTCACCAAACACATGATGTGACATCCTGTGACGTACAAACTGTCTCAGGTATCTCAGGCTCAACTCGTTGTTTAGTTACAGAATGTTCTTTTGTTATCCTCCCGTCTCAACACCATGTCTGCTCAGCTTCTCTGACCTTGATCAGCCGTCAAGTATCATTCTGTACCGATCAATGGGTGAATTTTTAAACTTTTTCTTGAAGACATTGAGTGTCGCTGAATGTTTGACATCCTTTTCTAGTACATTCCATTGTTTGACAGTTAAAGTAGTCTGTTTCCTCTTTTGTCTGAAATTCCTATTTCCTCTAAGATTCTGTTTATTTTCTTTGTCATGAAAGATGTTTTGCGCGTCACGAGGGAGGCTTTTGTTTGCAGCTTGTACATCATTAGTACATTGCGATTTATATCAAGTCATGTGGTTTAAGACTGTTTTTATTTATAAGTGATTTGTGTGGGCCCTGTAGCTGGTGTAATGTTACATTCTCAGAGCTCTTTTCTGATGTATTAGCGAGGGTTGTGTGGAACACTTGTATGTATTAGCTTTTTGGCCCCCCCCCCCCCCCCCCAATCAAAGGACCACTATTCTGTCACATCATCTGTAAAAGTTGTAATAACAATAAATGACTAAACAGAAATAACCATTTGTAGAACCATGGTTATGAAGATCAAGGGGTTCATCTTGTGTTTGGGTCAGTCTGAACAAGGAAACTAGAGATCCTCTGAAAAAAAAAAAAAAATTGTACTTTTAATTCCCTGCAGGAGAGAAATGAAAGCACTTACATAAAAAAAGAAATATTGACAATGAACCAGAACACAACGCTTAGTAACAGTCTAACAAGAACGACCGGTTTCATACTTTTATTTCAGTCTCACCCTTTATACCAGCGTCTGAAGGAGTTGATCAGTGTCTTGTTCCATCAGTTCTGGTCAGAAGAAGCTGAATTCTGCTCCAACATGGACCTGAGACCACAGAGAAGAAGAAAGCTGCAGACAGGTCAGTGACTCTCTGACTCTCACACAAGTCAGCAGTTGATGAAATGAAATGAATCACAACGAGACAATCCATGTTGATGTTTTCACAAACAACTGCAGCTAAACCTAGAAATGATGACACAGAAAATCTGAATCTCACCACATTTAAACACCTGACATCTGTGTGTGTGAGTGTCTGTATACTTTGTATTTTTGTGTGTTTGTGCATGCGAGTATTTGTTTTGTATGTATATTTGTGTCTGTGCTTTAATGTGTGCGTGTGTGTGCTTGGGTGTGTTTTTGTGTTTGCATATTTGTTTAACTTCCTGATGAGGCAGTTGTGAAGAATCTAGTCTTTTTCAACCACTGTGAGTAATTTGTCTATAAATATTCTTTATCAGCAAATAATAGACCATTATCGTGTGTCTGTGCTGTTGTGGTGACTGTAAGTAAGTAAGTAAGTAAGTAAGTAATATTTATTTATATAGCGCTTTTCCAGACCAGGGTCACAAAGCGCTTTAACAATCAAAACAATACTCAAAAAAGTATATACTTTAAAGATCAAGATAATACTGAGAACAACACAGGAGTTCCAGAAAATCAAGGAAAAGCCTGAACAAATAGAAATGTCTTAAGATGTTTCTTAAAGGAGTCAGTAGATCCATCAAGCGCAAAGAGAGAGGAAGATTGTTCCAAAGCTTAGGAGTAACAGCCTGAAAAGATTTCTCTCCTCTGGTCCTGAGCCGTGCGCGAGGAACCATAAGTAGATTCCGTGAGTGTGTATTGTTAATATAGACCAGAAGTACCTTATAGCCGGTCACAATCTACCGGTCGAGTCGAGACATAATAAAATATGATATAAGAAAATAGAAGAGAATCATTCGGCGCAATTCCTTTATATGACGTGCACATCAGTCAATCGGAGCTCTAGTCTCTTTCAGTGTGTGCAGCAGATTTCATATGTATCTAGAATAATAATGGTGTGAAACTTGACTTCCTGACAGGTTTGAAGGTGTTCTATGTACATATTTACTGCTCATATCCGTGTTTATCAGAGACACATTAATATCAATATTGATCGAAGATAAACACGTTTGTAGATACACAAGTGGATAATAAATTATTTGCAAAGTTAAAAATAAGTTTCTCATTCACTTAATTAATGATCTTTATTTATTGCAACATGATGCATATGGAGTTGTTTCCAGGCATTTCACGCAATTTGGAAAAAAGGAGAAGCAATAATAAGTAAGTTAAAATTTTTGATTTTTAAAGATCTTTCCAGACCAGGGACACAAAGCGCTTTGCCAATCAAAAACAATACCCAGTTAAAATATATACTTTTAAGGATCAATACACGTAAGAAAAACACAGGAGTCCCAGAAAATCAGGGAAAAGCACAAATAAGAATCTTTTAAGATGTTTCTTGAAGGAGTCAGTAGATCATCAAACACAGAGGAAGATCGTTCCAAAGCTTAGGAGCAACAGTCTGGAAGGATTTTCCTCCCTTGGTACGGTTGTCTATGCGCAGAACCACTAGAACCTTATCATCAGGAACAATAACCTGAGTTTCAGTTATGTCCAACAGAACCTTGAGGGACTCCACACAACAGATGATTCAGACCTTGTTTGATTGGCAGATACACTGAAACTGCCCAGAAAGGTATTGTGACAGAGACCCAGACAGGATTCCCTGCAGGAGAGAAATGAAAGCACGTACAGTAATTAAAATCTTGACAATGAACCAGAACACAAGGCTTGGTAACAGTCTAACAAGAAAGACCGGTTTCATGAGTCACAAGCTTTTATTTCAGTCTAACCCCTTATAACAGCGTCAGAAGGAGTTGATCAGTGTCTTGATTGGTTTGTTCTGATCAGAAGACCAGTGACTAATTTGTCTATAAATATTCTTTATCAGCAAATAAAATACCATTATCTTGTGTCTGTGCTGTTGTAGTGACTGGGAGTGTAATCATGTAAGTGTGTATTGTTAATATAGACCAGAGGTGCCTTACAGTCGGTCGCGATCTACCGAAAGAGAAGCAATCGGTGCAATACCATTCATGTGACGTGCACATCAGCCAATCAGAGCTCTCTTCTCTTTCAATGTGTGCGCAGCAAATTTTATATGTATCAAGAATAATAATAGCGTGAAACTTGACTTCCTTCCAGGTTTGAAGGTGTCTTATGTACATATTTACTGCTCAGATCCATGTTTATCAGACACTTCAAGTCTTCTCTACGAGAGTCACAGACGTTCTTGTGAAACAACATCACGTCAGTTATATCAAAGTGAAGCTGCAGAATGAAAGCAGCTAAAGCCAGTTTCCTTCATATGATCACGTGATCGGAGATATATCTTTAAAAACACACTTATATTAATACACCATCACATAATAACTAGATGCAAAGAAAACACTTTCATTTTAAAAACATAGTAAGAATAAGTGCAAGTGTTGAGCAGGTGAGCCACAAATTCTAATGAAGCTCAAAAAAATATTACCATCAACAACATCATCAACTATTCTATTATTTTTTCTTTTTTTTATAAATTGTTCTCACAAAAAAAAATTTCCCCACACCCCATATTTGAAAAAAAAAAAAAACAGTTGATTAAGGAAAAATAGATCCCAGCAATTCAACAAAGAGCAAGAAACAAAACACTGTACAGTGAGCAATGGCGAGGAAAAACTTCCTTTTAGAAGGCAGAAACCTCGAGCGGAACCCGACTCATTGTTGACGGCCTGCCGCTTTGACCGGCTGGGAGGAAGGATGGGGGGTAGACAGATGGATAAGGAGAGGACTGAGGGAGGATATAGTGAGAGAAAAGAGGAGAGTGTAGGAGGGTCCATGGGGGGTGCTGGAAGAGAACTCGGGATCTGATGACGTGGTGAAGATCCTGGATCAGCAGCAGCTCTGGAGGTGGATCCCTGGATCAGCAACAGCTCTGGAGGTGGATCCCTGGATCAGCAGCAGCTCTGGAGGTGGATCCCTGGGGCTCCGGGAGAGAAATAAAAAGGTGTGGGTTTGGGACAAATGTAGACAATACACAGGTATACAGACTCCGGTGACGGGTGAAGATATATAGAGGGGAGGGGGGGGGTTGAAATAGCCAGGCCAGAGGGCACATACCTAGCACAGCAGATCCAGACACAGGGGCCCAAGCCGCGGCAGGAACCCGCGGGAGACCAGGACCCGGCAGGCGAGATAACCACCAGAGCCGACCCAAAACACCAGCGAGAAGGCGGACCACCACCGGGGGCGCGAGAGGGCGAGCACAGGCGAGGACGACCGAGGAAGCAGAGAGGGGGAGGCACCAGGCGCAGGCACCGGGGCAGAGGGGCAGTCCATAGCAGGGGACCAAGTCAAGGAGATGGGGACCCACCACAGCAGCGGCGGCGGAACCCCCCCAATACCCTGCGGACACGGCCAGCAGCCGGGTAGGGGAGTGCCACCGCATGAGCCCGGGGGAGCAATGGCCAGGCACCGGCCCAGGTCCCCCGGGTCACAGGGGGGCCACGGTTGTGCGGGCAGGGCGGGGGCAATGGGGCCGCAGCCGTCCGGGAACGGCCCCCAGTCTTTGAACTGTAGACCGTCCCCAACAGCCGCAGCCCACCTCCCCATGAGGGAAGTTTGGGGGCCAGCAGTATTCGATGGGCAGTCCACGGTCTCTAATGTGCCGGGGCCCCGCCCATCACACGTACTGACCCCCAGCCACCGCCCCCACCTACCATGCACCACCCAGGGGGACAGCAGCACTTGCATGGGCGGTACATGGTCACTACGGTAACATGGGTCCGCCCAATGCCTCCGCCGTCCCCCAATGCGGCCCCCCCCACCCGGGAAGCCCCCGAAAGACCGACCAGCCCGGCCACGAACCCCCAGGACCAAGGGCGACAAACCCCCCGACCACGGCACATGCCACACAGGGCGGGTAGAGGACCACAGCCACCGCTGCAGCAGACACCCACCCCAAGACAGGCCCCCCACCACAGACCAGGCGAAGCCATCGGGGCCGGAAGGTCATCCAGAACACCCGGCCAGCCCCAGCCCCACCCCCGACGGCTCACCCGCCGGTCGGCGGGACCAGCAACCCCCAGCCCCAGCACCGCCCCCAGCGCAACCCCCCATCCACCACCCCAGCCACCCCCGCCAGCACCCGCCCCCACGCACCATCAAAAACCCCCGGGAGCGGGCCACCCCCCCCCCGCCGGCGCACGGGGCCATCGCGGCACCAGCGGTGACCACCACCAGGCCCAAGGCACCCACAGGCCCCACCCGCCGGACCCCCCACCCGAACCGGCCAAGCCAGAACGGCCCCGGCGAGAAAAGAAGGATATACAGAGCTCGGTGTCTAAAACTAAAACTAAAACTCCTCCAGCATTCTCAGCCTATAGCAGCTAAGATAAACAGTTTTGTTAGTTATGACAGCTAGAGATAAACAGTCAAGTTAATTATAGGCTTTATCGAAAAGTAAGGTTTTAAGATTATTTTTAAACATAGAGAGGGTGTCTGCCCTCCGGACTGAAGCCGGTAGTTTGTTCCACAGTAGAGGGGCTTGAAAACTAAAGGCCCTGGCTCCGAATCTACATTTAGAGATTTGTGGTATAACTAGTAGATCAGAGTTTAGGGATCGTAAGGTCCTTGAGGGTTGGTAAGTTTGGATTAAATCTTTAATGTATGTTGGTGCTAGACCATGTAAGGCTTTATAGGTTAGGAGAAGGATTTTAAATTGTATTCTAAATTCTACAGGAAGCCAATGTAGGGAAGACAGTACAGGGGAAATGTGTTCGCGCCTCTTAGTCTTAGTCAGGACACGAGCTGCAGAGTTCTGAATGAGCTGAAGAGTTCTGAGAGACTTTTTAGAACAGCCTGACAGAAGAGAGTTACAATAGTCCAGCCTGGAGGTAACAAAAGCATGGATGAGCTTCTCAGCAGCATCTAAAGGAAGGAAATGCCTAATTTTTGAAATGTTACGAAGGTGGAAATAAGCAGTCCGTGAGATTTGTTTTATGTGTGAGTTAAATGATAAGTCCTCGTCAAAGCATACACCCAGATTCTTTACAGTGGTGCTAGTAGCAGGAGCAAGTCCATTTTGTAAAGCTAGATCATTAGTTAATAATTGTCTGAGATGTTGCGGACCAACTAGTAAAACCTCAGTCTTTTCCGAGTTCAGTAGGAGGAAGTTTTTGGTCATCCATGACTTGATATCTGTGATACAGGACTGTAATTGTGTTAGCTGAATTCTTTCATCTGGCTTCATGGACAGGTAAAGTTGGGTGTCATCAGCATAACAGTGAAAATGTA
This sequence comes from Callionymus lyra, assembly GCA_016630915.1. Lineage (NCBI taxonomy): Eukaryota > Metazoa > Chordata > Actinopteri > Syngnathiformes > Callionymidae > Callionymus > Callionymus lyra. Next base: position 24,848 of record JACEEU010001158.1, read on the forward strand.
TAGAGTGTCTTCTAATCAAGTCCCCTAGTGGGAGCATATAGATTGTGAATAGTATTGGACCAAGAACAGAACCTTGTGGGACACCATAGCTGACCTTAGTGTGTGTCGATGAGAGGTGGTTGACATGTACATAGTGCGTTCTATCCGACAGGTAAGATTTAAACCAGTTAAGAGCAGTTCCACGAATGCCTAAATGGTTTTCTAGCCTCTGTAGAAGGATTTGGTGGTCGACAGTGTCAAATGCAGCACTGAGATCTAGAAGAACAAGAACTGAAACATGGCCCTGATCAGAGGCCATCAGTAGGTCGTTACTTACTTTTACCAGGGCGGTCTCTGTGCTGTGGTGTTCCCTAAAACCAGACTGAAACACCTCAAATTGATCATTGTCCTGGAGATAATCACAGAGCTGACTCGTTACCACTTTCTCCAGAAGTTTTGAAATGAATACTAGATTAGAGATAGGCCTGTAGTTAGTGAGGACCTCTGGATCGAGAGTGGGTTTTTTAAGCAGAGGTTTAATTACTGCAACTTTAAAAATCTGAGGCACATAGCCGGATGTTATTGACAGGTTAATAATGTCAAGTATGAAAGTGCTAAGTAAGGGGAACAGTTCTTTAAGTAGCCATGTGGGAATAGGATCGAGAAGACATGTTGTGGACTTTGAGGAGGAAACAACCTGGGACAGCTGTCGAGGACTCACTGGTAGAAAGGAGTCAAAGTATGTATCAGTCATAGTGTCTGTGACCGGTGAGGCTGCACTGGTTGAATTAGACGAATCTAGGAGGTCTTGAATCTTTCCTCTAATAGTTACAATTTTTTCATTAAAAAGTTCATAAAGTCATTGCTACTGAGATGAGGAGGGATGGACTGCTCAATGGACTGATGGCTCCGTGTCAGCCTGGCTACAGTACTGAATAAGAACTTGGGGTTATTCTTATTTGCTTCTATAAGTGATGAGTAGTAGCTGGCTCTGGCTTTCCGAAGAGATGCCTTGTATATTTTTAACTTATCCTGCCAGTCCTGGTAGAATTCATTATGTTTTGATGAACGCCATTTCTTCTCTAGTCGTCTACAAACCTGTTTTAATTTACGTGTTTCCTGAGTATACCAGGGAGCAAGACTACTTCTGTTAACAGCCTTTTTGTTAGTGGTGCGATTAAGTCAAGCGTATTGTGCAACGAGTCTGTAAAACTGCCCACAAAGTTATCAATGTCTGGGTGACTATGGGTAGAGTTTCTTGACACACTGAGGCTAGGCGTTTTACTGAGCACAGAGGGAATTATTTCCATAAACTTGGTAACGACACTTTCAGACAGACATCTTTTGAGAGTGCTCCTGTTCTGTAGACTTGGCTCATTTAAAATGAAGTCAAAGGTTATTAATTGATGGTCGGAAAGAACTGAATTTTGAGGAGAGACAATAACATTTTTAATTTCAAGTCCGTATGCTAGGACAAGGTCTAATGTGTGCTTAAAGCAGTGAGTTGGTTCATGTACATACTGAGAGAAACCAAATGACTCCAGGATAGAGTTAAACCTGTTAGCTAAGCTATCATGGACCATATCAACATGGATGTTAAAGTCACCAACAATAATCACTTTATCTGATTTAAGCACCAGGCTGGTCAAGAACTCAGGGAACTCAGACAAAAATTCAGAATAAGGTCCAGGGGGACGATAGACTCCAACAAAGAGAAGTGACTGACCTGATCTCAAGGTTGTATTAGATACGCTAAGTATAATACTTTCAAAAGAGTTGAAATCACATTGTGGTCTAGTAAAGGTTGACAGACATGAGTTGATGATGGCTGCGACTCCACCTCCTCGACCAGAGCGTCGAGGGGCGTTAAAGTTAGTGTGGCTGGGTGGTGTTGATTCATTTAAAGATACGTAATCATCTATAGACAGCCAAGTTTCGGTTAATAATAATAAGTCAATGGTTTTATCTGATATAAGTTCATTAATTAGTGCAGCTTTTGAGGACAGGGATCGGATATTCAACAATCCACACTTAATTCTCCTGTCCTCTACAATGGTAGTATTTATTTGATTTAGATTTATTTGAATTAGATTATCTTTAATAGCTCTTCTACTGACATTTTTACTTGGTTTTATTAAGCGGGTCAGATTGACCCTCTCTATGTGGTTAGAGGTGGGTGGCTGTTGTGGGAGAAGGGCAGAAGAGTGTGGAAGACTGCAGTTCTGCCTTCTGATCTGTGCTCTGAGTCACGTTACACTAAAACTGTCAACACTGCTAGACAAGAGAGATGCTCCTTCCAACGTGGGATGGATGCAGTCTCTCCTAAGCAGACCAGGTTTTCCCCAGAAGGTTTTCCAGTTGTTAACAAAGCCAACCCCGTTTGCGGGGCACCACTCTGACAACCAGCGATTAAATGATGAATAGCGAGTAAACATATCATCATTGGCCATATTGGGAAGGGGTCCAGAGAACACTACGGAGTCCGACATTGTTCGTGCAAATGCACACACCGACTGAACGTTTACCTTGGTGACCTCCGAGCAACGTAATCGGATGTCGTTGCTGCCGACATGAATAATTATCTTACTGTATTTACGTTTAGCTTTAGCCAGCAGCTTTAAATTTGATTCAATGTCGCCCGCTCTGGCCCCAGGAATGCAGACTACTCTCGCTGGCTTCGCTAGTTTAACGTTCCGAAGAATGGAATCGCCTATGAACAGAGCAGGTTCCTCGACCGGTGACTTGTCGAGTGGAGAAAATCTGTTCGAAACGCTAAGGGGTTGGTGGTGCTCCGTTGACTTTGGCCGGGAACTATTCCTCCCTCGAACAGTCACCCACCGACCCTGGTTTCCCGGCTGCTCGGGAATTGCTGGAGGACTACCTGCTAGGCTATGTGGCTGTGCACTGTCTACCTGACACTGGCTAGCTATAGGTTTAGCTTCGACAGCGCACAACCGGCTCTCTAGTTCAATGAGCTTCACCTCCAGTCTAGCTAACAGGCTACACTTTACACAACTAATGCTATCTCTAAAGGAGGTCGAAGCGTAACTAAACATCTGACACACCGAGCAGGAAAGAACAGGGGAGGGAGAGGGAGAGGGAGACATAGTGAGGGGAAAGTTTGACGAATGCGCTCACCGGGAAGTTTTCCAGACTTGTCCTCGGCCCGATTCGACTTCGAAGGATGTTGGTCCAAAAATAAATGTAGATGTTCACGGGTGCTCCAGAAATAAGGCGAACAAAAAGAAAAAAAGATTGTTCTGCTTGGAGCGAGAGAGACGCTGCACGGGGCTGCACTAACATACGATGGGGGATTAGACAGGGGGTAAAACTCCACCCACCCCATCGCTTTTTAATTTTTTTTTCAAAAAAAGCAAGGGGGTTTAAACCCTGCAATGACACGTCTGTACTGAACTAGAAAAAAACAGAAAGCAGAAGACTGGAGCTCCAAGCAGCCTATTGTTCTCCTTCAATAACTGCAGGCAGGTGGAGCTGATGAGATGGTCTGGTCCTTCAGGTGAGTGCCGACAGGAGGGGTTGAAGAAGAGGGCTGGACTTTCTTTAGGAAGATTTGTTCTAATGGCTCAAAAACAAGGACCAATAAGACTGAGATCCCAGTGTGGACAGAGATTTTACCGAGCAGAGAAGCTCCTAATGCTGGATAGTGGACGCCTCGTTTCATAGTTCCATCTGCGTCTGTGGATAGAAGATACCTCTGCTGAGGAGCAGATCTGTCTGACCTGACACTAACCCTGCCTGTAGAGGGCGCAGAACATGTGAAGTAAAATCTGTTTTCTTCTAATGAAAACAGGACATTATGAAACTATTGATTATAGTTTTTACACTATGAGGCGAGAACAACTTTTGGTGTTGACAAGAATCTCATGAGTGTGTTTGTGTGAAGGTGAAGACTCTGCTGAGACTCATGGTGAGGACAGAGACTCCTTTAAATACCCTCAGTGTGAGGAGCACGATGAACAGACCAGCACTCAGAGGTGAGACAAGGACCTGCAAGATTGTCATCCACGTATTCATTCTCAGTCGATCTACTTTCGTGTTCAAGATCAAAGCAGCAGCAAAAACCTGCTGGACCTGGACCAAGATCTGGACCAGAACCCTGCTGTGTGTCTCTGAAGAGTGATGCTTCAATGTATATAGGGATCGACTTCAGAGGAAGTGAAGAGTCTCCAGGTGTGAGGTGAGAGTGAACAAGTGTGAGTCTACCAGGTTCATACACACATTAAACCAGAGAACTTTACTTCATTCCTAACACCAGCAGGGGGAGACGAAGACACAATTAAAAACCTCATGGGTTACGGAGCTATTTTTGTCTCACTAATATTTGTAACTGTTCAGAGGGTGATCTGCAAACATTCAATGGTTGCACGTGTGTTGTGATATCCACAAATGTAAAATTAATATTTGTAACTTTCATTTTGTATTGACAACACATTTGTACTTGTAAATATGTAATTTTAATGTACAAAACAAAAATACATTTGTAAAACTTCTAAAAATTCTGTGTGTGAAAGTACAAAGTGATTTATATTTACCTGTTGTTGTTTGTTATAGTGTTTTTTTTATTTTTCACTTATTCATTTTTGTTCAGTGTTGAAACATTATTTATATATTTTTGCCATTAGCCAACAACGAGAGGCATCATTTTAACTAATAATTAACGTTACAAAATAGGCTTCCTCTCGATTTGTTTCTTTTTGTTTATCAATAATTTATATTCTCACATAATTGACACCAGGTAGTTTATTATGAAGAATGTTCTACCTTAGAATTGTTAAGATTTGTTAGACTACTATATTATTAACTTACAGAGTAGAATGTTGTTGAGGCTTGTTAAGTGTCTTTCTGGAATTCCAAATTTGCATTAAAGTCAGTTAAAAGTGTGGAGTTAAAAACACTGGTTGGTTCTAGTCTTGAGCCATTCGGGTAAATGATGCCATCAGCGCATGAATTTGAAAAAATATCGGGGGCTTCGTAAACACAGACATTTCTTTCACGCTTCACTGCTATCATAATGTTCTGTCATTAAACGCACTACAAATCTAGCGTCTGATGGTTTGACTGTGATCACGGAAGTGTCGGATAGTTTTTAATTGATGTAGTTCAGACATTAGCTGCCTGTTAAATGTTTGGAAGAGTTGAATTTCAATTTCTTTTATAGATACATTTATTTCAAGTCTGTCTGTCTTATATTAATGGCTTGTAAATCTGATCATCTGGCCTCTTAAAAAAGCTTTAAATGCTCCCACCTCACTGAAGCAGATGTCTGATCTGTATTATTTTCAAAATAGATATTAATTTGTGCATCAACCAATCTTATGAATTCTGGGTCTCTGAGCCAAGTTGCCTGCAGACGCCACCTTGGAGCTTGGTATGAAATGTCTGGGAATTTAATGGAAAAAGAACTCGATGCATGGTCTGAAATAATTATACTATCATACCAACACCTGGTGATCATATGTTGTAGATCTGCCTAAATTAAATAATAATAAATTCTAGAGAATGTTTGATGGGTGCTAGAATAACAAAAGTACATTATTTGGCTGGGATGCAGGCTCCTCCAAATATCTATCAGGTTGAAGTCATTTGTAAATCGTAGAATTTCCTTTCTTGTTCAAGCGTGTGAGGTTGCATTTCCAGAAGATCGGTCTAATTGAGGTTGAATAACACAATTAAAGTCACCCCCAACAATAAAATGTCCAGTCAGATTTGCCAGTGAAAGAAACACATTTCTAGAAAAAAAGGCAGGATTATCATTATTAGTCTAATGAACGTAAACTAAATTAAATCTTTTAGAAAAAAAAACGTCACATTGAATCATAAGGTATCTGATATTGTACCAATGTAATGACTCCTCACCTGAGAGCTGAAAGAAGCAGAGTTATATGCGCGTCTTGAAGAAAAAACAAACTCCACCGATGCGTGCCTGCAAGTCCAAACAATTGCAAATGTTATTCATGTAGTTAGCATCCACAAACCTAATAAATGTGAACAATGTCAAAATTCAATCATCTGTCGGTTTCTGGTTACTGCCTTTCTTCTCCCGTACGATCTGCTCCGCTGACGTGACCGTGTCGAAGGTGTATCTCTTCCCAGAGAGTGTAACTGGATGAATAATTCCATAGTGTGGATCAGAGATTGAAAGAGACGCCAAGTCTTTCTTCACCTGGTCGAAAACATTATCTTATTGAGCAGACATGTCTGGGAAGAACAGGAAATTAAGGTTTTCGATGAGTATGGGACCCTCTCAGTCTCGCTGCTTTCATGACTCGAAGCTGGTTTGCTGGTGCACTCTGGGAAATGTGGTTCTTTCACACACTGAGATTCAGCTGAACTATTATTAAGAAGTGAAATTGGTCTATAGGATCTGCAACTAGTGGATGCTTTTACCAGGTTTTAATAAAAGAGTAATTATTGTAGTGTTTAGCAAGATAATTGAGGGACTCCTGAAACAAATCTAAAAGGGGTGAAATCAACTTATCTTTAAATATTTTATACACTTCAATAGGGATTCCATCAGACCCAGGAGTTTTCCCACCTTTCAGGTTAGAAATTGCGTCAGAGATCTCATGAACTTGCAGGTCCTCATTTAATGTGTTCTGCGAGTTCAAATCCAAGAATTTCAAGTGAGTCGAGGAAGTATTTTTGTAAATCTGGAGCCATGTTAGAATATTGGGACGAATATTACATTTTGGTAAAAATCTAAAAAGCTTTCATTAATCTCTTTTGGATTGGAGGTTGTCACACCGTTATTCAACTGGATTGAGTTATTTGATCTTTCTGCTTGTGCTCGTTTAATTCACCAATCTAGTATCTTCTCTACCTTCTCACCTTGATCATCGTAAGACTGTTTTAATCTCATTAAACTTTCTGTTTCAATATTAGTTGACAGAAGATTGTACCTATTTTTTAATTAATGAAGTTCAGACATTAGCTGCCTGTTAAATGTTTCAAAACGATCCTCTGTGACCTCGATCAATTGAAATGGCACTGACTTGTGAACCAATGTGTTGACTCCTCTCGCCTGAGAGCTGAAACAAGCAGAGAAACCCCCCAACCATCTTGTTCTCACCCTTCGGTCATCCTCCTGAGTTATATGCGTCTCTTGAAGAAAAACTACCTTTATGATATTTCTCATCACCTGTTTTAGCTTGACAAGTTTATTCAAGCCCTGCACATTCCAAGAAGAAAATGTAAATTCAATGGTCATGTCCAAGTGTTAATAATATAGTTAAGTTGTTCAGAGGTGAGACAAGGACCTGCAAGATTGTCCTCCATGTCTT
>JACEEU010001159.1:0-15431 GCA_016630915.1 Callionymus lyra
GTCTTAGTTATTAAGTGTGATGTAGGAACATGGTTACCTGCTAAAGTAGCAACCTATCATGTTGTTGAACCTTTCAGTGAGTCCTGCCATAGTTGAACTACCTCACAAAGAATACAAAAAGTTGTTGTGAGTGACAAGTGTGTGAACATCCAAAATATTTTATTTAAAAAGGGTGAACTGATACAGTGGTGAATTTTACAAAAAAAATGTCAATTAACATGATATGAATGATATTTATAAATTACGTAAATTTGTTTTCCCATCAGAGCTGGTATTACAAAGTTATAACAAAATGTTTATGAAATTAAATAATTAACTAAGTAAGTAAGTAAGTTTTATTTGTATGGCGCTTTTCCAGAACAGGGTCACAAAGCACTTAAACAATCAAAACAATATTCAATAAAGTATATACTTTAAAGGTCAAGATAAAACTGATAACACAACAGGAGTTACAGAAAATCAAGGAAAAGCATAAACAAATAAAAACATCTTAAGATGTTTCTTGAAAGAGTCAGTAGACTCCATCAAGCGCAAAGAGAGAGGAAGATCGTTCCAAAGCTTAGGAGCAACAGCCTGGAAGGATTTCTCTCCTCTGGTCCTGAACCGTGTGCGTGGAACCATCAGTAGATTCTAATCTACAGACCTCAGAGCCCAAGCTGGGGTGTAAGGCTGGAACAGATCACTGATGTAAGGAGGAGCCTGACCATGAATAGCTCTGAAAGTAAGAACCAGAATTTTAAAGTTGATCCTGAAAGAAACTGGAAGCCAGTGAAGAGTTTTAAGGATCGGAGAAATGTGAGTTCTCCTACTTGAGCGGGTCAGAATTCTCGATGCAGAGTTCTGAATCAACTGCAGGCGAGACAGCTCCTTCTTGTTAAGACATGAAAACAAACTGTTACAATAGTCCAGACAAGAAGACACACACACATGGATTACAAGCTCCGGATCATGTTGTGACAACATTTTCCTAAATTTAGAGATTTTTCTAAGTTGAAGGAAACAGTTTCTGGTCAGTTTTCTGCAGTTTTGATTTAATCCTAATCCAAGTTATTAGCAAAACTTTATTCAATGGAAGACCAGCTGTCCAGATCAAAGACCAATGCTGTGTCTCAAATGCATATAGCTACTAAAAGTTAGTATTTTTAGTACGTTAGTGTGTTCAATTCTTAGTATCGAAATTTAGTCCATGCATACTAAATTGGCATACTAACACGCCCACAAAACTAGCATGGTTCGATGGAACTAACCTACTAAACAGTTGCATTTATGACGTTTAAAAAAGTTACGTCATTTAATGTATATATGTTTTAAATTGTATTTTCAGCAGCAGTAGGAGGATAAAAGTCTTCGCTGCTATACCAGCTAAATATCTGCATTATTTAGATTCTCATATTTTCTTTATTTCTTTTCCAAAGTTGCAATACGTGCTGCCAGAGGTGTCGGCGATAGCGTTCAAACATGCTTGAAACATCGTAAATAGAAGTAGAAGAAGAAGCTGTCATGTGATTTCCGGTTATGTGTAGCTTCAGGGTTTGAGAGATATATCTGCGGAGAATTTGGTACTAGTTAGTATGATACTAAACTATATTACTAGTACTAAATTAGTATATTTGAAACACAGCACAAGACTGGAATTGTTAGAAGAAAAAAAAACTGAAGAGAGGTTGAAAGAGAAGGATGAAGAAATCAAAGAGAAAGATCAACTGACATGAATCTGGTTTCCCATCAGAGTTGTAATGACAAAGTTATTACAAAATGTTTATGAAAAATGAGATGAATTGTGCACAGAGGATTTAAGACGACTCTGAAACAGAGGTGACACAATGCATTACAAAGCCCATGAGATATATACGTTTTTTTATCAGGAATTGGTTTATTTCAGAAGTTGAATTTATTACATAGAGTGAGAATGGTGACTCTTGGATCCTTACTGTCCAATGCTTGAACAATCTCATTGAGAAGGCATGGTTCTGACAGAGGAGTCTAGAGCAACATAAATAAAAAATGGTGACATTGATTTGAAAAGAAACCTTAAAAGATTAGATATAAAATGTATCTACTTTTTAATTGAATGGTAAAGGAATGATTTCAAAGGTTCGGCATACCCAGACAGGTCAAGTTAGACAGTATGGCACCCCCGTTTCAATTCTGCTGAAATAAAAGTTGTATGTTTTGCTTTTATTTAACGAGAATATGTTATCCCTCTTTGCAGGGAATTCTTGAAGGAGACAAAGGAAGCCTGAAGACTGACCTAATAAAGGTCATGGAGGATCCAGGTTTGAGTTTGCATTTAGGTGGAGATACCTGGAAGGGGACAAAGCAGGTGGTGGCACTAACACCAGTGCAGAACGCTCGCACCACCAGAAAAAAAGACCTGGTAAAATAACATCTTAAGACTCTCAAAAGGTTCAACAAGGAGGACTACAGCAGAGACCGTGAAGTTAAACAGAGGGAGTTGGATCAGGGTGATCTATGAGATGCCCAGACAACAGCAGCCCAAAGGACAGGTAACATAAAGAAGATGTTATGTGTCCTCTAGGGGAGGTTGATGTATGAACGGAATGAGTGGAATGAGCAATGAATGAACAGTGAACAGTATTGGTGACAGTGATGTTTATAATTTGTTGATTCCTGGTTTTATGTCCTGTTGGATGAATGGGGGACACCCCAGTAAACCGACATGGACGGATAACCATGAATAAAAGAAAAATGAAAATAAAAACAAAGTAAAACCAAGAATAAACTAAAATAAGTAAAAAAAAACTAGAAGTAAAGTAAGCATAAACTAAAATGGAGCAAACAAACAGTAAGAATAGTCAGACCCGCCTGGGGGAGATGTTGTTGTTGGGGGGGCCCCTGGGGAAAAAAAAAAAAAAAAAAATAAAAAATTCTCCAGGGGGGCCCCCCCCCTTTTTTCCCCCCAAAAATATTTTTTTTTTTTTTTTTTTTTTTTGTGTTTGAGAAGATGATGAATATTTGATAAAAGGGGTAATTGATCAAATGTTGCTGCGGAACAACCACTACATTTTTTTTATTTTTTTTTGTTTATGACGTGACCTGTAAAGGCCAACTAAACAGGGGAGTTGGAGAATAAAATTGTTACATACATATACGCTACACTTAAGTTAATGATAAAAGATAATCAAATATAAAGTAAGAGAATAGAGCGGGGAAACCTTTGTCCCCACACACACAATCAACATACATGCATACTGATTACTACAGGGAGTGCAGAATTATTAGGCAAATGAGTATTTTGACCACATCATGCTCTTTATGCATGTTGTCTTACTCCAAGTTGTATAGGCTCGAAAGCCTACTCCCAATTACGCATATCAGGTGATGTGCATCTCTGTAATGAGAAGGGGTGTGGTCTAATGACATCAACACCCTATATCAGGTGTGCATAATTATTAGGCAACTTCCTTTCCTTTGGCAAAATGGGTCAGAAGAGGGACTTGACTCCGAAAAGTCAAAAATAGTGAGATATCTTGCAGAGGGATGCAGCACTCTTAAAATTGCCAAGCTTCTGAAGCGTGATCATCGAACAATCAAGCGTTTCATTCAAAATAGTCAACAGGGTCGCAAAAAGCGTGTGGAAAAACCAAGGCGCAAAATAACTGCCCATGAACTGAGAAAAGTCAAGCATGCAGCTGCCAAGATGCCACTTGCCACCAGTTTTGCCATATTTCAGAGCTGCAACATCACTGGAGTGCCAAAAAGCACAAGGTGTGCAATACTCAGAGACATGGCCAAGGTAAGAAAGGCTGAAAAACGACCACCACTGAACAAGACACACAAGCTGAAACGTCTACTTGTAGACTGGGCCAAGAAATATCTCAAGACTGATTTTTCTAAGGTTTTATGGACTGATGAAATGAGAGTGAGTCTTGATGGGCCAGATGGATGGGCCCGTGGCTGGATCGGTAAAGGGCAGAGAGCTCCAGTCCGACTCAGACGCCAGCAAGGTGGAGGTGGGGTACTGGTATGGGCTGGTATCATCAAAGATGAGCTTGTGGGGCCTTTTCGGGTTGAGGATGGAGTCAGGCTCAACTCCCAGTCCTACTGCCAGTTTCTGGAAGACATCTTCTTCAAGCAGTGGTACAGGAAGAAGTCGGCATCCTTCAAGAAAAACATGATTTTCATGCAGGACAATGCTCCATCATTGCTGGCAAGAAAGCGTCCAAAAGAAGAAAAACTAATGACATGGCCTCCTTGTTCACCTGATCTGAACCCCATAAAGAACCTGTGGTCCCTCATCAAATGTCAGATTTACAAGGAGGGAAAACAGTACACCTCTCTGAACGTGTCTGGGAGGCTGTGGTTGCTGCTGCACGCAATGTTGATCGTGAACAGATCAAAACACTGACAGAATCCATGGATGGCAGGCTTTTGAGTGTCCTTGCAAAGAAAGGTGGCTATATTGGTCACTGATTTGTTTTTGTTTTGTTTTTGAATGTCAGAAATGTATATTTGTGATTGTTGAACTGTTATATTGGTTTCCCTGGTGAAAATAAATAATTATAATGGGTATATATTTGTTTTTTGTTAAGTTGCCTAATAATTATGCACAGTAAAAGTCACCTGCACACACAGATATCTTCCTAAAATAGCTAAAACTAAAAAAGCCCTGCTCCAACTTCCAAAAATATTCACCTTTGATATTAATGAGTGTTTTGGGTTAATTAAGAGCATGGTTGTTGTTCAATAATAAAATTAATCCTCAAAAATACAACTTGCCTAATATTTCCGCACTCCCTGTATAGACCAGCTCAACTCAACAAGTATTAGTGTCAAATCACCAGTAGAATAAACATTTCTGTCTGCCTACCGGTGTCTGTTTGCAGACGTCGGTTTGACTTTAATAACACCATTGTTCACACGACTCATGCAGTGAAAGCCCTATTTGACTGCCTTCACATTACAAGTCAAATGACAAACAAACTCAGACACCAGCTGTTACAGGATCATGTCCAATATCAAACTAACACACCCAGTAGACGACGTCATATGCATTCATACCATCTATGCCCGTCTCCTCATGTTAACTTGCGCTCTTTTTTTCTGCTATTGTGGTTTCCAATGAGAGCTTTTCTAAACGGGCTGTAATTTGCGCTATTTCAATCTCCTTTTCGGCAACAATATTAAGAATACCTTTCAGCAGCACCATTTTGCCATTTTTTCTCAGATTGAGCCAATATTTCTCACATTTATGAAATATAAAATATAAATGTCAAATCTAAATGTTAAATACATACCTAAATGTTAAATATATATCTAAATCTTTCATTCAAATCTAAACGTTAAATAGGTGCAATGTTCCACATACATTTTGTAAAAGCTTTGTAAATACAACTCTGATGGTCACCAAATACATGCCACTAATGTAGTACCTTCATATAATGTTACTGCACTCATTAGTTTTTATATTTTGACCCTCTTCAATAAATGTACAATAAATGTAAATAATGTCCTTATAATACCAATTATTATTAACAACACATTGCTACAATTAGAATTTACTTACTTACTATATACAAAGAGTAATGAATACAACATCATCTGTTTTGAGGAGTTGTTGGACGCACCTACAAAACAGAGATATTAATTACACATCAAACAGCTGTTGTGGGAGGAATATTACTATTTGTTCTGATCACTCCTGATATCTATGCTGTTACCTTGTGTTACCTTGCTGTCTGGTCTTCCTGTTACGCCCTCTATGATCAGTAAACCCCTCATCTCTTGAAGTCCTCCTAACTTGATTGCAGATTTACATTTATTCAGAAGAATTCAAACATAAACAAATAAATAAAGTAAATTGAAGAGAGAGCTTTATACGTTTTGTAATAATGTTTTTGGAAGAGCATATTGTTTTTGTTGGACTTTGTTTCCTATGTTATTGGCCATTGATGATGAGAATTTCACACAAATGCAAAGACCCACAAAATGTTTGTGTTTACTGGTATGCTGATCTGACCCAAAAAAAAATTGAGGCATCAATAGTTGAAGTCGGTTTTAGTTGGTTCAAATTAGTGTTTTCATGTAATTAGTCGTAAAATGTTGATACGCTTTATTACTTAACATTAAAACCAACCTGTTAGAGACTAGAGTATGTCTTTAAGCCAATAACTGCTTAAACTGAACATTGTTTGTAATATACTGTAATTGATGTTGTTATTGTCCATATTGTTATCATTATTTATGCTGGGTTAGAATTTTGAATTTTGATCTGTAGAAAGTGTCTGTTAATTCATGGACATGTTCCATGATAAACATTTTTACTTACTTTTCTGATTTACATTTATTGAGTGACAGATGACGTGTTATCCATTACTCTTTGTATATGGCAGTCAATGTATATTTGTTGTAGATAATTGTTGTTACAAGGTTGCATTTGTTGCATTATGTGTAAGAACCAGATGATCAACTAGCCTTTGTATGTTCCAACCATCTTTGTCTTAGTTATTAAGTGTGATGTAGGAACATGGTTACCTGCTAAAGTAGCAACCTATCATGTTGTTGAACCTTTCAGTGAGTCCTGCAATAGTTCAACTACCTCACAAAGAATAAAAAAGTTGCTGTGAGTTACAATTGTATGAACATACAAAATATTTTAATTAAAAAGGGTGAACTGATACAGAGGTGAATTAAAAAAAAAGAGTCAATTAACATGATATGAATGATATTTATAAATGATGTAAATTTGTTTTCCCATCAGAGTTGGTATTACAAAGTTATTGCAAAATGTTTATGAAATTAAATAATTTTGATACAAAAGAATTAGTAATAAGTAAGTAATTTTTATTTGTATAGCGCTTTTCCAGAACAGGGTCATAAAGCGCTTAAACAATCAAAACAATATTCAATAAAGTATATACTTTAAAGGTCAAGATAAAACTGATAACACAACAGGAGTTCCAGAAAATCAAGGAAAAGCCTGAACAAATAAGAATGTCTTAAGATGTTTGTTGAAGGAGTCAGTAGACTCCATCAAGCGAAAAGAGAGAGGAAGATCGTTCCAAAGCTTAGGAGCAACAGCCTGGAACATGGCACCTTTTCTCCTACTGAATTAAATACTGTGTTTACTCATGTTGGAGGACGGGTAAATGAAACGCCCTTTGAAGTATTCAGAGTATCTAAGGTAATGTCACAAGTATGACTCATCTCTCACTTTGTTTGAAGACACCAACTCCCCAGATCATGTGGAAAGGACAGAATTGATCATCCAGCTGCTGACAAAATAACTGATGATCAACCCGACAAATTGTGGTCACAAGGGAAATATGACGTGGGCTTGATTAAAAACCTGAAGCCCATTACTATTGAATGAAAGGACAATGCATTTCCTGTATTCCAAAGACAATACCCTCTTTCCTCAGAGCAAGAAGAAGGCACAAAACTAACCATTTAAGGATTTAAAGACCTGAGAAAGGTGAACGGCGCAGATATTTGCATTCCCATACACCATTATTCACACGACTCATGCAGTGAAAGCCCTATTTGACTCTGCTGCCTTCACATTATAAAGTCAAATGACAAACAAACTCAGACACCAGCTGTTACAGTATCATGTCCAATATCAAACTAACACAACTAACATGGCTCAGGACATGGGCATAGAAGGTGAAGAACATGATTACAACTACAGCAATACACCTTCACCAGATTACCACAAGGATTTATTGACTCACCAGCCATCTTTAATCACTACCTCAGAGCTGCTCTAATGAAGATTTTGTACTCCTACAGTATGTGGATGATTTGCTTGTTACTGGACCTACGCCAGAGATATGAGCTTAGGCCAGTGCGCAACTTTTTCCACACTTTCCCAGCATGGATTTAAAGTGTCCAAATCAAAGTTACAGTGTGTCTGCTCCTCTGTAACATACATGTATCTTGAGAGAATGATTATGAGTACAGGTCTCACACCAACTCCTAATCAAAGTTATTAGCAAAACTTTATTCAATGGAAGACCAGCTGTCCAGATCAAAGACCAAGACTGGAAATGTTAGAAGAAAAACAAACTGAAGAGTAGAGATGAGAGGTTGAAAGAGAAGGATCAAGAAATCAAAGAGAAAGATCAAGCGATCAATACATTGGAAGCTTTAGCCAGAGATAGCAGTCAAGAGTTGGAAGAACTCAAAGAGCAAGATTCAACAGCCCAATTACATTTGTCCACACTAAAGAAGAAAGTGAAGACCATGCACGATGTTAAAAAAAAGCTTGAACAGAAACTAGAGAAAACACAAACAGACAAGCAAGAAGTACAGACAGACCTAGTGGCTAAGGTTTTGCAGCAGAAAATCAATGCAAAATGAAAATGCAGAGCTTCAGCAGATACAAGCCTTGATGGAGAGCGATTAAGTGAAGTCTTTTCAAGATTGCAAATACAATGACGACATGAGGGAAGTTTTAATGGAGCTGTTGAGGTCAGGTGTTTCAATGAACAAGGTACATGGTGTCATTACCTCAGTCCTTGAAAAACTGGCTGGGAAAACTGTTGACTGACTCCTGAGCAAGGGACCAATGTCAACAATCTTGATTGAGGCAAAACTAATTGCGCAAATGCAGGTGGGAAAGGTCTCTTGGGCAGCAGAGATGGAGAAGGGCAACTGACTCCATCAGGATGGCAAGTGTTTCAAGAAGTATCAGACATTTGGCGTTACCTTACCTTCTGGCAAAACACTCACCATGTCAATGTCTCAAATTCCAAGTGCCGATGCGGCAGGAATCACTGATGCATTCACTGAATCATGAAGAGACTTGGAACAGGTGTTGGGTGAACAAGGTGAGGACACATGCTCATATCACTTAAGATATGTCTCAAGCATCTCGGATCTATGATCGTGATGCTCTTTTCAACATCAGAGAGTCGATGGAGGACTTCACTCGCGACCGTTACCAACGTCCGGTGAACGTGTTTCCGGCTCCGCTTCTCATCGACTCGGACTCTGTGGAATATCGTTTGATCTCTCGAGTACCGGGCGATTTCCACAAGGGATCGAGTCGGGCTGGAGTACAGGTCAGGATGAGACGCGCAGTCGCGATCGCTCGGAACAACTCTGACGTCATCGAACGTCATCGGTGTTTGATCGACATACCTCTCACTGTGTGTGACGACACATCAGCGCTGCCGTCTGTCCAGACCTCAACCAAAGGTGGTAAGATTTTTTTCATTTCCTCTCTTTAATTCGACTTTTACAACCGAGTTGAACTTCAGTGACAGCTGGTACCCACGTGACCGCTGTTCGCTTCAAAAAGATCCCGCTCTGCGCGCCTGTCAGTGACGCGGCGTCGTCAGTGACGTCGTCAGTGACGTCATCGGTGCTGAATGTGGGACTTCTTAATGTTCGCTCCATTACTAATAAATCCTTTATTCTTAATGATCTTTTCACAAGAGTTAATTTGGATTTATTATGTCTTTCTGAGACTTGGCAGAGAGAGGAAGAGTTTATTCATCTGAACGAACTCTGTCCAGTAGGGAGCGCTGTCCTGGGGAAGCCTCGCCTCTCTGGTCGTGGAGGAGGTCTTGCTACTGTTTTTAGGGAGAGTTGTTCTTGCAAAGTGATTCAGACACAGGAATTCACTTCTTTTGAGTCTCAGATGATCTTGGTTGGTTCTACAAGACCTTTCTATTGTGTGTCAATCTACCGTCCGCCTGGTCCTGCGGCGATGTTCTTGAAAGACTTTAGTGACTTCTTATCTTCCATTATTCAGATAGAATCTGTTCTTATTCTTGGAGACTTTAATCTTCATGTTGATGACGTCACGTCTTGTTCTGCTAAAGAACTTTTAACTTTAACTGAAGCCTTTAATTTTGAGCAACATGTTTCTGAACCCACTCATCAAAAAGGCCACATTTTAGACTTAGTTTTTACTCTTGGCCTGAACATTTCTAATGTATCTGTACATGATGTCCATCTGAGTGATCATTCTCTTGTCTTGTTCAACCTGGACTTCATCCCTGAACCTAAGCCTTTGAAAGTTAGGTCTCAGAGGCGTGTCATCTCAGCCGATACTGCAGACAGTTTTTCTGCTATGTTTGACCGTCTTTCCTTTGATGACTGTCCAGATGTGGACAGTTTGATTCACTGTTTTACTGATCATTGTGTTGAAATACTAGATCAAGTGGCACCTGTTAAATCGAACTTGAAAATTCAGAAAAAACGGTGCCCTTGGACAAATGAAGATCTCCTGAGTCTGAGGAGACTTTGTCGAAAGACTGAGCGTCTCTGGAAGTCTACTAAACTTGAGGTGCACAGACTTCACCTCAGGGATCTGTTGACTTCTTACAATGAGATGGTAGAAACTGCTAGATCTGATTACATCAGAAAACTGGTAGCAGCAAATAGGAAAAACCCCAAAGTTTTGTTTGACACGATTAATTCTCTCGTGTCTCCTGCTCCTCAAATCACGCCGGTCTTCTGTGAAGCTGACAGCAATGCATTGTTGAGATTTTTCATTGACAAAATTAAATTGATCAAAGAGAAAATCTCTCCCCCTTTGTTGGGAACCCCTACTGTCTCTGAGCCCATCTCCTCCTCTTGGTCATCCTTCTCTGCTGTATCTTTGGGTGATATTTCAGCACTAGTGAACAAGATGAAACCCTCCTCTTGCTCAGATGACATCCTTCCTTGTAGGCTTTTTATCAAAGTATTTGATGTAATTGGCCCCTGGGTTACCAATATGGTGAACCTCTCCCTTTCCACAGGGGTTTTTCCCAATGCATTTAAACATGCCATTGTGGAGCCTCTGCTCAAAAAACCAGGCTTAGACCCAACTGACCTCAGTAATTTCAGACCTATTTCTAAGCTCCCTTTCTTGTCCAAGATCCTGGAGAAGGTGGTGTCTGAGCAGCTGTCTTTGTTCCTGGATCAGAGCGACATCCATGAGAAGTTTCAGTCTGGCTTCCGTAAACATCACTCTACGGAGACAGCTTTATTGAAAGTGTCCAGTGACATCATGATGTCGGCTGACTCTGGTAAATTCACTGTTCTGGTTCTCTTGGATCTGTCGTCAGCCTTTGACACAGTTGATCACCAGATCCTGCTGAGAAGACTAAGGGATGAAGTGGGACTGTCTGGGTCTGTGTTAGAATGGTTCTCATCTTACCTTTCTGGGCGCAGTTTTAGTGTATCTGCCAATCAAATGAGGTCTGAATCGGCAGATCTGTTGTGTGGAGTCCCTCAAGGTTCTGTTCTGGGTCCTTTATTGTTTTTGCTGTACTTGATTCCCCTTGGTAAAATCATTCAGAGATTTCCAGATGTTTCTTATCACATTTTTGCTGATGACATCCAGCTCTACTGCTCTTTTGACCCAACTGAGCCCCAAAGGCTGAACAGCTTAGTCAATTGTTTGCTAGAAATCAAACAATGGCTGAGTGAAAACATTTTACAGCTTAATGTGGACAAAACTGAAACTCTGGTGATTGCTCCTGATGATACGATTCCAGGGTTGAGTCAGTACTTGGGTGACTTAGGTCAGTCTGTCAAACTGAGCCTGAGAAACCTGGGTGTTGTATTTGATAAAGACATGTCTCTTGTTCAACACTGTAGAAAACTGACCAGAAACTGTTTCCTTCAACTGAGAAAAATCTCTAAACTTAGGAAAATGCTGTCACAACATGATCTGGAGCTTGTAATCCATGCGTTTGTTTCTTCTCGTCTGGACTATTGTAACAGTTTGTTTTCATGTCTTAACAAGAAGGAGCTGTCTCGCCTGCAGTTGATTCAGAACTCTGCAGCGAGAATTCTGACCCGCTCTAGTAGAAGAACTCACATTTCTCCGGTCCTTAAAACTCTTCACTGGCTTCCAGTTTCTTTCAGGATCAACTTTAAAATTCTGGTTCTTACTTTCAGAGCTATTCATGGTCAGGCTCCTCCTTACATCACTGATCTGATCCAGCCTTACACCCCAGCTCGGGCTCTGAGGTCTGTGGATCAGAATCTACTTATGGTTCCACGCACACGGCTCAGGACCAGAGGAGAGAAATCTTTTCAGGCTGTTGCTCCTAAGCTTTGGAACAATCTTCCTCTCTCTTTGCGCTTGATGGAGTCTACTGACTCCTTTAAGAAACATCTTAAGACGTTTCTATTTGTGCAGGCTTTTCCTTGAATTTCTCGAACTCCTGTGTTGTTCTCGGTGTTGTCTTGATCTTTGAAGTATGTACTGTTTTGAGTATTGTTTTGATTGTTAAAGCGCTTTGTGACCCTGGTCTCGAAAAGCGCTATATAAATATATATTACTTACTTACTTACTTACTTACATCGCTCAGAAGACAGCAGAAATAATAACATCATTCACGTCTACAATGTCACACCGAGGAGCTACAAATCAACTGTTTAATTCTCAGCTTAAAGCTCTACGCTGTGAGCTCCTCCCTGTTGTACATCAGAATTGGGACACTTTGGTGGACAATGTCAAAGACAACATGACAGATGTGTGCAATTAATTCCGTAAAATGCATCTTCTCGTCAATTTTGAAACAGAAGCAAACAAGCACTCAAGTTGTTCGAAGATGCTGTGGCGGAAGGATCTAATCCATTGGCCTTCACCCAACAAGGAGAGTCTGGTGCAGCACGACTGATCCGAACAGAGTGTACTGCCTTCACTGATCATGGCAGTGAGAAATCTGGTGCACCTCACTATTTCAATACCCATCTTTCACACCACCACAGAGAAGACACAAACTACATGCTAACCTTCAGGGGAAACAGTTCAAAATTCTCTTCTACAATGCGGCTGCAGTCCATCACAAGCAGATCGTCAGTTTTTTTCATCTTGGCCAGACCCCAACGGACTTCTGAAGGCAGTGAAAGTCGATGCAGCACATAACGTTTATCTTGCCGGTGTCCGGGCTTTGGGGATTGTCGAAAAAAACATTACTGGTCCATTTTTTAGACTCCTGGGAACCGAGAAAGGTGTACTGAAGATGAACACACATCTGCATCAACTGCAGCTAGGGCTGGAGAGATGGTCCAAGGATGCCAGCACCCTACTTGGTGGGGAACCCCTCTTCAGTGAAACAGCTGTGAAACGTAACAAAACTATTCTTTTCCAGTCACTTTTTGCGCCCAGTGAGGACGATGAGCTGGATCTACTGACCCAGCAAGCTGGAACTGGAAGTGAACTGTGCTGCAATTCTCATACTTCTAGAACGTCAGGCAGAGGAGCAGCTGTCTGGTGGTAAATTCTGGCAGCCAACAGAGCCAAGCCCTATGCAAGCTCTTTATCGTTCGAAGCTTACGTCATGTGGCTGAACAACCAAACCAGCCCATGGCTGCACAATCTGAATTCTGAAGAAAAGGAACACCACATGGCATATGCCAGAACCCATGCATCAAGTGCCCATGAAAAGTTTAATGAAACAAACAAAAGAATAAAGGAGCAACGTCTCCAGGAATTGCTGCGGAAACAGAAGGAAAAATACGACGAAATGAAAAGGGCATGACAGAGAAAGGTGGCGTTAACAGAGAACATTTTAAGATGGGTGGTGTGTAGAAAACAGCTCAAGAGGTTGCCTCAAGCGCTACAGGCTTCTCTTGTTCTTTGTTAAGTACCAGCTACAATTCCACAAAAAGGTGCTGAAGTCAAAGGGTAACAAAGAACTGTTCCAGATGACCTTCACCAGATCAGGAAGAGGAAGCAGTTCTCCAGTGCAGAAAAAGCCACCCATCTAAAAGAATTGTCAAGATGGCGCCGACAGGACGGCAGCTTTAACAGCAGCTCCGAGCGCTTTTTTGGGTTTATTATTTTTTTCCGAGGATTGCCTCCGCTTTTTCAAACTTTTCTTTTCGTCACACTGTCTCTTTAAGACTCGCGGACAGTTTTTCTACAAGAACTGGAAACTTTCCGTTAAAAGGAAAGTTTTTTTCATCGCTTTTTCTGGTGCGCAACGGGCGTCCTGCGCGCGTAATGGCCATTGTCTACAGTCGGGATCAGCTGCTGGCGCTGCGTTTCTCTGCGGTGCGGCCGGAGGAGCGACCCATCATCCCCCGGGATATTATGAAGAGGAGACGGGGATGCCGCGCCGGAGTTAAACGCCGGGAGCTGAGGAGAGCTTATCGACCGGCGCTGCCGTCCGTCGTCATGGGCAACGTGAGATCTCTCCCAAACAAGATGGACGAACTTGCGGCGGCGACCAGGTTCGACCCGGAATACCGACGGTGCAGTATGCTGATGCTTACGGAGACGTGGCTGAACCAGAACCACACGGACGCGATTGCTGCGCTGGATGGATTCTGTTTATTACATGCGGACCGGACGGAGATGAGCGGGAAGAGAAAGGGCGGAGGACTGGCGGTGTTCGTCAACGAGAAGTGGTGCCTTCCCAGGCTGGTCACTTTAATGGATCAACACTGCTCTCCTGACATTGAACTTTTGGCGCTGAGTCTGAGACCTTTCTACTTGCCACGGGAGTTTTCACATGTTGTCGCGGTGCTTGTGTACATTCCACCGTCGGCGAGCGCGGAGGCAGCATGTGACGTCATCACTGGAGTAGTGAACGGGTTACAGACTGAGAGCCCTCAGGCCCTCTTTATCATCTCCGGTGATTTTAATCACGCATCTCTTTCCTCCTGTCTGCCCAAATTCACGCAGTACGTCACTTGTGCCACCAGAGACAATAACACACTGGACCTTTTTTACGCGAACACTAAAGACGCTTATTTATCATCCCCCCTTCCTCCTTTGGGACGAGCTGACCACTGTCTGGTCCATCTCCAACCTGTTTACAAGCCACTTGTGAGCAGGCAACCAGCAGTGACTCGCTCGGTCAAAAAGTGGTCTGATGAAGCTGAGGAAGCTCTGCAGGTCTGCTTTGAGACCACGGACTGGAGCATTTTCAGTGAGTCCCACAAGGAGGATATTGACGGACTAACTACATGTGTCACGGACTACATCAACTTCTGTGTGGAGAGCATTGTACCAACCAAAACTGTACGATGCTTTCCCAACAACAAACCCTGAATTGGGCTGACAACTTAAACGGTTATTTTTCAAGGTTTGAGGTGTCGGCCCTCCCCCCGTCTTCTACACCATTCACACCTCTACATTTACCTTCTCCTCCCCCCCGAGCTTGTATTGTTCCAGCCCCCCGCTGACTCCACAGGGGACAATGCCCACCCTAGCCTGTCCCTCACACCTCTCCAGGTGAGAAATCAGCTTAGGAGAACCAGAACAACAAAGGCCCCTGGACCAGACGGCATCGGTGGCAAAGTACTCAGGACGTGCTCTGACCAGTTTAGTGAAATTGTTGGACTTCTGTTCAACATGAGCTTGACCCTGGGAAGAGTTCCACTACTGTGGAAGACGTCCTGTGTGGTACCGGTGCCGAAGACTCAGCACCCTAAGGATCCCAGCTGCTACAGACCTGTGGCCTTGACATCCCACCTTATGAAGGCTCTGGAGCGGCTGGTCCTTAGTTACC
>JACEEU010001160.1:0-10000 GCA_016630915.1 Callionymus lyra
TAAACACAAAATGAAAAATATAAACACAAAAAGATAGTTTTTAATGTGATTAGAAAATGTTTTAATATTTAATTCTGTTTTCACCAAATGTATTTGAACCAACAAGATTTATTTTTAAAAGTATAAATGTATGATCATGTGACTTCAGTGGCTCCAGGAACAACAAACGAAAAATAAACACATAATTATTGTGTATAAATAGAGAAGTTATGAAAATAACGTTTTCTACATTTTATTGACATTTCCTTGAAAGTTATTCTGCATCTTCCTGCAGCATCTCGTGTTCGGGATCAAGTCCTTCATCGCGTATCTGATCCCAGACATTCCCAAAGGTCTGTGTGATCGGATGAGGAGGGAAAAGTTCCTGATGCAGGAAATGATGTACGAGGCTGAGCTGGAACATCTGCAGAAGGAGAGGAAGAAGAACGGACGACGTTATCACCACGAGTGGCCTTAGCTTCCTCTTCCTCTTCCTCTTCCTCTTCCTCTTCCTCTTCCTCTTCCTCTTCCTCTTCCTCTTCCTCTTCCTCCTCCTCTTCCTCCTCTTCCTCTTCCTCTTCCTCTTCCTCTTCCTCTTCCTCTTCCTCTTCCTCTTCCTCTTCCTCTTCCTCTTCCTCTTCCTCTTCCTCCTCCTCCTCTTCCTCTTCCTCTTCCTCTTCCTCTTCCTCTTCCTCTTCCTCTTCCTCTTCCTCTTCCTCTTCCTCCTCCTCCTCCTCCTCCTCCTCAGTTCAGTGTGACCACCAAAGACAAACCGATCCTGCTCTAAATCTTCTCTCAGCTTCAGACCATCTGTCTCAACGGTTCATCCGTCACAGCTTCTCTGGAATCAATTGTAACGTTTTCTATGCAGATCAAGAGCTGAAGCTCTTTCTCTCTCTGAGGCAGCTTCTCTTCTTCCTTCTCTTCTTCCTTCTCTTCTTCCTTCTCTTCTTCCTTCTCTTCTTCCTTCTCTTCTTCCTTCTCTTCTCCTTCTCTTCTTCCTTCTCTTCTTCCTTCTCTTCTTCCTTCTCTTCTTCCTTCTCTTCTTCCTTCTCTTCTTCCTTCCTCTTCTTCCTTCTCTTCTCCTTCTCTTCTTCCTTCTCTTCTTCCTTCTCTTCTTCCTTCTCTTCTTCCTTCTCGTCCTGCTGCAAGTCTGGTGATGATAACGACGTTCATGGGATCATAACGACCTTCATGTGATCATTACGACCTTCATGGGATCATAACGACCTTCATGGGATCATAACGACCTTCATGTGATCATAACGACCTTCATGGGATCATTACGACCTTCATGGGATCATAACGACCTTCATGGGATCATTACGACCTTCATGGGATCATAACGACCTTCATGTGATCATAACGACCTTCATGTGATCATAACGACCTTCATGGGATCATTACGACCTCTGGCCCGGTCATAACGACCTTCATGGGATCATAACGACCTTCATGTGATCATAACGACCTTCATGGGATCATAACGACCTTCATGTGATCATAACGACCTTCATGTGATCATAACGACCTTCATGGGATCATAACGACCTTCATGTGATCATAACGACCTTCATGGGATCATAACGACCTTCATGTGATCATAACGACCTTCATGTGATCATAACGACCTTCATGGGATCATAACGACCTTCATGTGATCATTACGACCTTCATGGGATCATAACGACCTTCATGTGATCATAACGACCTTCATGTGATCATTACGACCTTCATGGGATCATAACGACCTTCATGTGATCATTACGACCTTCATGTGATCATTACGACCTTCATGTGATCATAACGACCTTCATGTGATCATAACGACCTTCATGTGATCATAACGACCTTCATGGGATCATAACGACCTTCATGTGATCATAACGACCTTCATGTGATCATTACGACCTTCATGTGATCATTACGACCTTCATGGGATCATAACGACCTTCATGTGATCATTACGACCTTCATGTGATCATTACGACCTTCATGGGATCATAACGACCTTCATGTGATCATAACGACCTTCATGTGATCATTACGACCTTCATGTGATCATTACGACCTTCATGGGATCATAACGACCTTCATGTGATCATAACGACCTTCATGGGATCAAAACGACCTTTGACCTCAGCATGTGTCGACATCAGACGCCTTTTTTCTGCAGAAGAGAAAAACATTTGATTCACTTTTTAAACTGCATGATGTTAAGGGCGGATTAATGTGTGAGTGTGTAGATATGTGTGTGTATATAAGTGTGTGTGTGCTTCAGCTGCTTGTGTTGCAGGTGAACTGGTGTGTGTTTGTGCCTCTTGAGTGCCTGCTCGTGCTCACGTGTTTAGCTATCGCGGCTAACGATGTGCTAATGAAACGCTAACGATGTGCTAATGATACGCTAACGATACGCTAACGATACGCCCCGTAACGGTGTGTGTGTGTGTGTGTTTGCACAACCACCACAAAATCTGCTCTTCCAGTTTTTCTAATGTTTTTCTGGAGAAAGTCCTGAACGAAGACTCACAGTTTAACTGAAATGTTCGATCAATGACGTGCGAGAAAGAAGAGACTTTTAAAGAGTCTTTTCAAGAGACTTTTCAGAGTCTTTTCAAGATTCTTTTCAAGAGACTTTTCAAGAGTCTTTTCAAGAGTATTTTCAAGAGACTTTTCAAGAATCTTTTCAAGAGTCTTTTCAAGAGACTTTTCAAGAGTCTTTTCAAGAGTCTTTTCAAGAGTCTTTTCAAGAGTCTTTTCAAGAGACTTTTCAAGAGTCTTTTCGAGAGACTTTTCAAGAGTATATTCAAGAGTCTTTTCAGAGTCTTTTCAAGAGTCTTTTCAAGAGTCTTTTCAAGAGTCTTTTCAAGAGTATTTTCAAGAGTCTTTTCAAGAGTCTTTTCAAGAGTCTTTTCAAGAGTCTTTTCAAGAGTCTTTTCAAGAGTCTTTTCAAGAGTCTTTTCAAGAGCCTTTTCAAGAATCTTTTCAAGAGTCTTTTCAAGAGTTCCTTTCAAGAGTCTTTTCAAGAGTCTTTTCAAGAGTCTTTTCAAGAGTCTTTTCAAGAGTCTTTTCAAGAGTCTTTTCAAGAGTCTTTTTCAAGAGTCTTTTCAAGAGTTTTTCAGAGTCTTTTCAAGAGTCTTTTCAGAGTCTTTTCAAGAGTCTTTTCAAGAGTCTTTTCAAGAGTCTTTTCAAGAGTCTTTTCAAGAGTCTTTTCAAGAGTCTTTTCAAGAGTCTTTTCAAGAGTCTTTTCAAGAGACTTTTCAAGAGTCTTTTCAAGAGTCTTTTCAAGAGTCTTTTCAAGAGTCTTTTCAAGAGTCTTTTCAAGAGTCTTTTCAAGAGTCTTTTCAGAGTCTTCCAAGAGTCTTTTCAAGAGACTTTTCAAGAGTCTTTTCAAGAGTCTTTTCAAGAGTCTTTTCAAGAGTCTTTTCAAGAGTCTTTTCAAGAGACTTTTCAAGAGTCTTTTCAAGAGTCTTTTCAAGAGTCTTTTCAGAGTCTTTTCAAGAGTCTTTTCAAGAGTCTTTTCAAGAGTCTTCCAAGAGTCTTTTCAAGAGTCTTTTCAAGAGTCTTTTCAAGAGTCTTTTCAAGAGTCTTTTCAAGAGTCTTTTCAAGAGTCTTTTCAAGAGACTTTTCAAGAGTCTTTTCAAGAGACTTTTCAAGAGTCTTTCAAGAGACTTTTCAAAGAGTCTTTTCAAGAGATCTTTTCAAGAGACTTTTCAAGTACTTTTCAAGAGTCTTTTCAAGAGTCTTTTCAAGAGTCTTTTCAAGAGTCTTTTCAAGAGACTTTTCAAGAGTCTTTTCAAGAGACTTTTCAAGAGTCTTTTCAAGAGACTTTTCAGGAGTCTTTTCGAGAGTCTTTTCAAGAGACTTTTCAAGAGAGACTTTTCAAGAGTCTTTTCAAGAGTCTTTTCAAGAGACTTTTCAAGAGTCTTTTCAGAGTCTTTTCAAGAGACTTTTCAAGAGTCTTTTCAGAGTCTTTTCAAGAGTCTTTTCAGAGTCTTTTCAAGAGTCTTTCAAGATACTTTTCAAAAGACTTTTCAAGAATATTTTCAAGAGACTTTTCAAGAGTCTTTCCAAGAGTCGCGAGCGATAGGATTGATGATTTACACAACGATGTTTGTTTGCTGCTATTGGCTGCTCGTGTCTTGAACCTTTTTTATATTTCTCTGGACTTGAAAATATCTGTTATTGATGACAAATGTCAAAATCAAAACATACGTACGGAGGCCCTGAAGGGACATGATCTGTGTATAACTATAAATATATATAATTATACACAGATCATCTCCAGGTGTCTCTGGTGAATCAAAGTCTTGTTGATCTTCTCTATGTTTTCGACGCATGAAAAGCTTCAGTTCGATGACTTCAGTGAACGACTGTAATAACGAGTAATAACTCGTGAAGAAGAATCTATGCATGTTTTACTTTCCTTCACGTGAGCAGAAGAACACGTGACCTCGGCTGTCGTCACTTCTTCGCCGCCTTCACAGTGAGCGAGTGATGATGTCACACGTTCTTCTGCTCACTGACGGCGACGTCAGCACAATAAAGCGTTGTCATGACGACACGTTCAACCTGAACGATGACGAGTGTTGACTTGGTCCTGTTTACATGTACAAACATTGAACTGTATGAAAACATTGTAACATACGTGTGGATCTGATTCTACTGTGCAATAAATCAATCTTTTCAAGAAAGACTCGTCGATCTGACTTTATATCAGAGAGAAGTAAGTAAGAAAAGATGCTTTTGATCTAACATGACGACACGGGTTCTCAGCACACACACATCCACACACGTGTTATTTGAGCAGCAAATATCTTGACATTTCATCAATAGATGTAATATTTTATAAATAAATGTAATATTTCATCAATAGATGTTATATTTTATGAATACATTTATTATTTCATTTTCATCACTATATTAATAACATTAACATACATATATATATACATAGATGTATCTATGTATATATATATGTATGTATCTATATTTAATATCTATATATAAATATATTTATATATACAGTACTATATATCATGCGTAGTTATGAGTAACTATTAGAGTATATAAATATCAAACATAAACACAGTTTGTTGGACTGTAATGATCGACGTCGTGAATCTAATGTTTTGTTGATTCAACATTTTTTCGTGGAACAAACTCTTCAGGATCAACTTCTCTGACATTTAACCACAAATCCTGCTGAGAACGTTCGTGGAAGATTGAATTTCCCTGGTATGAGCAGAACTTCACGAGTCGAGTGTTTCTGCGGAAGATTCTGCGGCAGGAACGAGAAAATAAACAACTGAGAAGGTGTTCGTGGCTGAGAGTGAAAGTTCTGAGATGTTACTTTAGAGACTCGTGAACAGAAGGAGTCGATCGTGTCATGAAGATTTAAAGATGTTTGTAGAAGAAGCTTCTTAACTCTGAGATGTTACTTTAGAGACCCTCGTGAACAGAAGGAGTCGATCGTGTCATGAAGGTTTGAAGATGTTTGTAGAAGAAGCTTCTTAACTCTGAGATGTTACTTTAGAGACTCGTGAACAGAAGGAGTCGATCGTGTCATGAAGGTTTGAAGATGTTTGTAGAAGAAGCTTCTTAACTCTGAGATGTTACTTTAGAGACTCGTGAACAGAAGGAGTCGATCGTGTCATGAAGGTTTGAAGATGTTTGTAGAAGAAGCTTCTTAACTCTGAGATGTTACTTTAGAGACTCGTGAACAGAAGGAGTCGATCGTGTCATGAAGGTTTGAAGATGTTTGTAGAAGAAGCTTCTTAACTCTGAGATGTTACTTTAGAGACTCGTGAACAGAAGGAGTCGATCGTGTCATGAAGGTTTGAAGATGTTTGTAGAAGAAGCTTCTTAACTCTGAGATGTTACTTTAGAGACTCGTGAACAGAAGGAGTCGATCGTGTCATGAAGGTTTGAAGATGTTTGTAGAAGAAGCTTCTTAACTCTGAGATGTTACTTTAGAGACTCGTGAACAGAAGGAGTCGATCGTGTCATGAAGGTTTAAAGATGTTTGTAGAAGAAGCTTCTTAACTCTGAGATGTTACTTTAGAGACTCGTGAACAGAAGGAGTCGATCGTGTCATGAAGGTTTAAAGATGTTTTCAAGAAGCTTCTCAACCCTGAAGATGTTACTTAAGAGCCTCGTGAACAGAAGGAAGCTTATCATGCTATGCTTGGTTTTTTGAAGATGTTTGTAGAAGAAGCTTCTTAACTCTGAGATGTTACTTTAGAGACTCGTGAACAGAAGGAGTCGATCGTGTCATGAAGGTTTGAAGATGTTTGTAGAAGAAGCTTCTTAACTCTGAGATGTTACTTTAGAGACTCGTGAACAGAAGGAGTCGATCGTGTCATGAAGGTTTGAAGATGTTTGTAAGAAAGAAGCTTCTTAACTCTGAGATGTTACTTTAGAGACTCGTGAACAGAAGGAGTCGATCGTGTCATGAAGGTTTGAAGATGTTTGTAGAAGAAGCTTCTTAACTCTGAGATGTTACTTTAGAGACTTGTGAACAGAAGGAGTCGATCGTGTCATGAAGGTTTGAAGATGTTTGTAGAAGAAGCTTCTTAACTCTGAGATGTTACTTTAGAGACTCGTGAACAGAAGGAGTCGATCGTGTCATGAAGGTTTGAAGATGTTTGTAGAAGAAGCTTCTTAACTCTGAGATGTTACTGTTACTTTAGAGTCTCTTGAACAGAAGGAGTCGATCGTGTCATGAAGGTTTAAAGATGTTTGTAGAAGAAGCTTCTTAACTCTGAGATGTTACTTTAGAGACTCGTGAACAGAAGGAGTCGATCGTGTCATGAAGGTTTGAAGATGTTTGTAGAAGAAGCTTCTTAACTCTGAGATGTTACTTTAGAGACTCGTGAACAGAAGGAGTCGATCGTGTCATGAAGGTTTGAAGATGTTTGTAGAAGAAGCTTCTTAACTCTGAGATGTTACTTTAGAGACTCGTGAACAGAAGGAGTCGATCGTGTCATGAAGGTTTGAAGATGTTTGTAGAAGAAGCTTCTTAACTCTGAGATGTTACTTTAGAGTCTCTTGAAAAGAAGGAGTCGATCGTGTCATGAAGGTTTAAAGATGTTTGTAGAAGAAGCTTCTTAACTCTGAGATGTTACTTTAGAGTCTCTTGAACAGAAGGAGTCGATCGTGTCATGAAGGTTTGAAGATGTTTGTAGAAGAAGCTTCTTAACTCTGAGATGTTACTTTAGAGACTCGTGAACAGAAGGAGTCGATCGTGTCATGAAGGTTTAAAGATGTTTGTAGAAGAAGCTTCTTAACTCTGAGATGTTACTTTAGAGACTCGTGAACAGAAGGAGTCGATCGTGTCATGAAGGTTTAAAGATGTTTGTAGAAGAAGCTTCTTAACTCTGAGATGTTACTTTAGAGACTCGTGAACAGAAGGAGTCGATCGTGTCATGAAGGTTTGAAGATGTTTGTAGAAGAAGCTTCTTAACTCTGAGATGTTACTTTAGAGACTCGTGAACAGAAGGAGTCGATCGTGTCATGAAGGTTTAAAGATGTTTGTAGAAGAAGCTTCTTAACTCTGAGATGTTACTTTAGAGACTCGTGAACAGAAGGAGTCGATCGTGTCATGAAGGTTTGAAGATGTTTGTAGAAGAAGCTTCTTAACTCTGAGATGTTACTTTAGAGACTCGTGAACAGAAGGAGTCGATCGTGTCATGAAGGTTTGAAGATGTTTGTAGAAGAAGCTTCTTAACTCTGAGATGTTACTTTAGAGACTCGTGAACAGAAGGAGTCGATCGTGTCATGAAGGTTTGAAGATTTTAAAGCTTCTTAACTCTGAGATGTTACTTCATGAACAGAAGAGGTGTCATAAAGATGTTTGTAGAAGAAGCTTCTTAACTCTGAGATGTTACTTTAGAGACTCGTGAACAGAAGGAGTCGATCGTGTCATGAAGGTTTGAAGATGTTTGTAGAAGAAGCTTCTTAACTCTGAGATGTTACTTTAGAGACTTGTGAACAGAAGGAGTCGATCGTGTCATGAAGGTTTGAAGATGTTTGTAGAAGAAGCTTCTTAACTCTGAGATGTTACTTTAGAGACTCGTGAACAGAAGGAGTCGATCGTGTCATGAAGGTTTGAAGATGTTTGTAGAAGAAGCTTCTTAACTCTGAGATGTTACTTTAGAGTCTCTTGAACAGAAGGAGTCGATCGTGTCATGAAGGTTTGAAGATGTTTGTAGAAGAAGCTTCTTAACTCTGAGATGTTACTTTAGAGACTCGTGAACAGAAGGAGTCGATCGTGTCATGAAGGTTTAAAGATGTTTGTAGAAGAAGCTTCTTAACTCTGAGATGTTACTTTAGAGACTCTTGAACAGAAGGAGTCGATCGTGTCATGAAGGTTTGAAGATGTTTGTAGAAGAAGCTTCTTAACTCTGAGATGTTACTTTAGAGTCTCTTGAAAAGAAGGAGTCGATCGTGTCATGAAGGTTTAAAGATGTTTGTAGAAGAAGCTTCTTAACTCTGAGATGTTACTTTAGAGCTCTCTTGAACAGAAGGAGTCGATCGAGTCATGAAGGTTTAAAGATGTTTGTAGAAGAAGCTTCTTAACTCTGAGATGTTACTTTAGAGACTCTTGAACAGAAGGAGTCGATCGTGTCATGAAGGTTTAAAGATGTTTGTAGAAGAAGCTTCTTAACTCTGAGATGTTACTTTAGAGTCTCTTGAAAAGAAGGAGTCGATCGTGTCATGAAGGTTTAAAGATGTTTGTAGAAGAAGCTTCTTAACTCTGAGATGTTACTTTAGAGACTCGTGAACAGAAGGAGTCGATCGTGTCATGAAGGTTTAAAGATGTTTGTAGAAGAAGCTTCTTAACTCTGATGTTACTTTAGAGACTCGTGAACAGAAGGGGTCGAAAAGGGGTCGAATTTGTCATGAAGGTTTGAAGTTGTTTGTAGAAGAAGCTTCTTAACTCTGAGATGTTACTTTAGAGTCTCTTGAAAAGAAGGAGTCGATCGTGTCATGAAGGTTTAAAGATGTTTGTAGAAGAAGCTTCTTAACTCTGAGATGTTACTTTAGAGTCTCTTGAAAAGAAGGAGTCGATCGTGTCATGAAGGTTTAAAGATGTTTGTAGAAGAAGCTTCTTAACTCTGAGATGTTACTTTAGAGTCTCGTGAAAAGAAGGAGTCGATCGTGTCATGAAGGTTTAAAGATGTTTGTAGAAGAAGCTTCTTAACTCTGAGATGTTACTTTAGAGTCTCTTGAAAAGAAGGAGTCGATCGTGTCATGAAGGTTTAAAGATGTTTGTAGAAGAAGCTTCTTAACTCTGAGATGTTACTTTAGAGACTCATGAACAGAAGGAGTCGATCGTGTCATGAAGGTTTAAAGATGTTTGTAGAAGAAGCTTCTTAACTCTGAGATGTTACTTTAGAGTCTCTTTGAAAAGAAGGAGTCGATCGTGTCATGAAGGTTTAAAGATGTTTGTAGAAGAAGCTTCTTAACTCTGAGATGTTACTTTAGAGTCTCTTGAACAGAAGGAGTCGATCGTGTCATGAAGGTTTGAAGATGTTTGTAGAAGAAGCTTCTTAACTCTGAGATGTTACTTTAGAGACTCGTGAACAGAAGGAGTCGATCGTGTCATGAAGGTTTAAAGATGTTTGTAGAAGAAGCTTCTTAACTCTGAGATGTTACTTTAGAGACTCGTGAACAGAAGGAGTCGATCGTGTCATGAAGGTTTAAAGATGTTTGTAGAAGAAGCTTCTTAACTCTGAGATGTTACTTTAGAGACTCGTGAACAGAAGGAGTCGATCGTGTCATGAAGGTTTAAAGATGTTTGTAGAAGAAGCTTCTTAACTCTGAGATGTTACTTTAGAGTCTCTTGAAAAGAAGGAGTCGATCGTGTCATGAAGGTTTGAAGATGTTTGTAGAAGAAGCTTCTTAACTCTGAGATGTTACTTTAGAGACTCGTGAACAGAAGGAGTCGATCGTGTCATGAAGGTTTAAAGATGTTTGTAGAAGAAGCTTCTTAACTCTGAGATGTTACTTTAGAGTC